>JAGXJF010003139.1:0-480793 GCA_019208055.1 Stipa capillata | reverse complement strand
GCACTTTCAACCTGCTTGAAGAGGAAGAACTAGCAGTGAGTGTGGGAATCTGGGCACTGCTTAGGCTGCTAGGGAAGGAGCAGGGAAGAAGCTCAGATCGTTGCTTGGGGAGAGGGTAGCTAGAAGAAGAGCAGCAGCTGGAGCTCGGTTGCTGATCAGGGGAAGAAAGAAATGGGGAGGAATGAGAGAGAGATGGGCAGCTCGGGAATGTACAGAGGGAAAAAGGAGCTCAGGCAGCTCAGGCTTGAGCTTGGAATAAATGGGGTGCGCAGGTGGAATGAGTAGAGAGAGCAGGGAGTAAAGACCAAGTGTTGGCCAATGCTGTTGGCATATAGCACATGTTTGGCACCGTCTGCTGTAGGGAATAGCGCAGGTGGCATGGTTACGGGGTACTAGCAGGAGGGAGAAGAAACACTGAGAGCAAAGAGGGTATATCAGCCATTGCTGTAGATGCATAGTGAAAATTAGGCACCGTTGATGCATTGGCAAGTAGGCAGTGCGTGTGTTCAGTAGGTCTCAAGGAGATTAATGGTGAGCTAGTACTACTAGGTTTTATTCAATTGCAGGCTTGGTTCTGGTTGTACAAATGTTATGACTTGACAACGAGTGAGTTAAATAGGGGAAGAACGTCCATGATTATGTAGGGACTTAGGAGTTGGAAGGAGCACGTGGTATCATGGTTAGTGAACATGAATCAGACTATTATTTATGCCCTGCAGATGCAGCATACATAGGTGTATATATAGATATCCTCCACAGGTCGGAGGGGTGAGCAAGTAGAACACGTGATAACTGAGCTGGACCAATAAGGTGCAACGGAAGATGAATCTTCAAACATGAAACCAAAATAGAACATGTGTTGTCTTGGGACATTTTTAAATAGCCACAATTAGGTAAAACCCCATGCCACAACATTTTAGGATTATTTTTCACAAGCATTTTGTATTGGAATTATACACATGGTGAATTAGATTAGATAGGAATAGAAGTGCCAAGGGAGGACAAGGAGCTAGGGTTTTGGACCTCTCCTTAGCTCGTAAGGAGTGAGCTAGAATTCCATTGTATATACCCACATACACTTGAAAATTAAGCGTACATAGGGTGGCGATGGGTTAGGACAATGATAGGAAGTCATGGTGGCTAGGGTTTTGCATATATGCGTTATATATAAAAGCAGTATATATGTGCACACTCTCATGATAGGACATGGCGAGGTAGATGGCAGAAGATCACGTCATTTGGAAGAGGTTCATGACATATATATGCTTCAGCTTTGCAGGATACCATGCGAGTACATGTGTCGGGAATGGAAAGAGATCATTTGGTTGCTGTACACCGGTGGTGGTGTGAATATGAGAGAGGTGATAAGGTTCTACTTTGGTTTGCCTAAGAATTTTATTATTGTGGCAAAAAGTTTTTGTTAGCCCTAATTTTCGTATTTCGGAAAATCAGGGTGTGACAACTAGTTTCTTGAGTCCTTAGGAAAACATGTACTACCAAGAGGGATGGAGTTACAATTACTTTTAGAAGTTCATATGCTCAATGCTTAGAGTGTTGGACAGTGGCACTGATGCCTTGATGTCAGTGGCCCTTTAACAACAGTTTTGCACAAGTGTTAAACTGGGTTGTGCTAGTACACTGCTGTGCTAGTTTCCTAAACCCTAGAGCCATAGTTACCTGTGTGGCACAGCTGTGTCACAGGTGAACAACCGCTCTATGACTCAGGTATACCTCTGTGCCAGGGGAGAGCTTGAAAATGCTAAGGGAACTGCACTGCAATGGTTTGTCTGCTGCGTTAGAAAACTGTTGGAGGTTCTGTCCTATTATGCATCAGAATTTATTATGTGCGCTGTGGGCATGTAATGTGCTAAGACCGAGCTGAGTAGGGAGTCTACGTCAGTTAGGGTTTCACATGTGTCAGCCAACGGTGACACAGGTGTCGGTCTGCCTGAAGCTTTGTTACCATTGTGCATTGTGGTTAGCTGTGTCACCGGTGCCTGTCACAGGTGACTCACTTAATCCTACGTGGTATGAGTGTAACGGTCAGGTGCCTGCGGACCCTATATATAGGGGACCAGGGGAGGTCTTGGACCTCAACCTTTGCCAGCCATTTTCAACCGTTGCAAACCTCTCATCTCCTAAACAAAAACCAAACTTCTCATGTGTTAGTTCAAGAGAGTTAGAGCTTTGAGCTAAGAGCATTGGTTCCTCCAAGTGTTGTTGCTGCACATTCTATTACTCTTGGAGTGTCTACTCCTAGACAGGTGTAGGAGTCGCTGGTGATCACCCAAGCTTGTGTGGGTTGGCCCAGATGTTTGTGAGGGTGATCTGAAGTCTAGCCGCTGCCAAGCAAAAGGACTTCCACAAGCAAAGGAGCGTGCCTGAAGTTTCAGGTACACGGAGAAAAAGGCACCACAAGTGCCAGCTGTCTCTTCGGAGTAGTTTCTCCAACGGAGACGTACCGCTCTACAAGGAGTGGGAACTTCGGTGAAAAATCATCTGTGTCTCTCTCTGTGTTTTTACTTTTTACCACTTACTATTTGATTACCTGTTTGCTTGATTGTGCTGTTTGTTAATGTTGTGATACATCTTTTCACCTGTATTATCTAGCTGTGTCACAGCTGCTCTATAGCTTATCTCTGATTTGTGTTAGCTACCTGTGTGATCTCTACATTGCCTCCTTTCGTAATTTGGCCTGACGTATTATTAAAAGTGGGATAATCATGGATAGTTCAGAACAACAAGGATCGTAGAGTGAAATACTCCTTTTTGAACGCATCCCATACCTGTACCCCTGGATTCCACAATGTCTGCAGGTCATCGTACAATGGTGCAAAGTACACATCGATGTCGTTACCAGGTTGCCTTGGCCCTTGAATAAGTATCGACATTATAATATACTTTCGCTTTATGCACAACCAAGGAGGGAGATTGTAAATACAGAGAAGCACTAGCCAAGTGTTGTATCGGCTGCTCATGCTGCTAAAAGGATTCATTCCATCTGTACTCAATCCGAACCTTATGTTCCTCACTTCATCACCGAAGTCTTCATACTTCCTATCAATGTTTCTTCACTGTATGGCATGCGCGGGGTGTCTGTACTTTCCATCAACATTCCTCCCGTAGGCATGCCAACGCATCAGTTCAGCCTCCTCTTGATTCGCAAATAAACGCTTCAGACGGGAAATTACTGGAAGGTACCAAGCAACCTTCGCTGGAGTTCCTTTAATCACTTCCTCACCATTATCGATGCCCTCTGCTTCAGTACTCTTGCGCTTGTAGAGAGATGCTTTGCACACAGGACATGAATGCAAGTCTACAAACTCTTTACGATAGAGTATGCAGTCATTGTGACATGCATGTATTCTTTCAATTTTCAATCCCAAAGGACAAAGAACCTGCTTGGCTTTGTCCGTGGTTATCGGCAACTAATTTTCCTCTGGGAGCATGTCTGCTAATAGGCTTAATAGCGTAGTGAAGCTCTTATTGGACCATCTGTTGCTTGCCTTCAATTTCAATAGCTCGAGCATGGTTGACATCCTTGTGAATTTTGGCTTGCATCCCGGGAACAATGGTTTCTCTGAGTCCGCCACCAATCTACGGAATTTACTGTAACCAGCATCGTCAAGGTCGTTCCCCTCAGCGTCCCAAGCATCTGATCTAAATTGTGCATTTCATCATCTTCTGATAACTCATTATTGTCATCTGTAGTACAATCGACGACATCTGGAATATCAGTCACTCCGTCGTCGCTTCTATTACTATCTTCATGTATGACGACCTCCTCCTCACCGTGCTTGGTCCAACATGTATACCCATCCTGGAAACCCCTTTGGATCAAGTGTGCTTCGATCTGCCTTGTGTTGTTGAACATCTTCACGTTATCACAGTCAATGCATGGATAACATATGTATTCACTCCCCTTATTGAGCATATCCCCTTCGGCAGCTCTTCTAAAATCAATCAAGCCCTTAATGTACTCATCACTCACACGGCTGCAATTGTACATCCATCTTCGATCCATCTATGCTACGCATTAAATATTTAAATTCATTAATGTAAATTACAATTATTACTCTTCTATTTAACAAGAATAATTTATATTATTTAATCATAAATCTAATCTTTCATTAATCAATTATCAAAATGTTAAATCATCGATCATCTCTATCTCTTTTTTCTATGCCAACACTACAGGAATCATCACTATTCAATCCATTCCTCTCTGAATTATCTCTATTGGCTCCACACCTAGAAACCTAGCTTCATCTTATAACTTAAAACCCCAAGTCAAATAATTCACCACTAGGGAAATCGTCATGACTATTTGATCCATTCCTCTCTCAATATTATCTCTCTTCTCTCCATGTCTAGCTAGCAACTTCGTCTAATTTAAACCCCAAATCAAATAATTCAACAAATTCTCTCCACCTACTCTTACTTTTGATAAATGAAATGAAAAATGCATGCAATTAATGGAGAAAACTACTCTAATGTGAATACAAAGCTTTACTAACCTTTGAAAATCAATAGCCAAGAGATCTTTCAATATCTCTTGCGTATCCTCCCTCTCCACTCCAAAAATCGCCTCCAAATCGCCTTTATGGCACCCACCAAAAATCACCTAGATCCAGATCTATCTGGTGGGTGGTCGGGCATGGGCAATAAAGGCAGGATATATCTTAGTCGGCTAAAATAGAAACAGTCTGGGATACTAGGATTATCCCAAGCTCTTTATGAAAAAACCGCCTAGGATATAGCCCAGACAGTTGTTCTGTACATAACCGTCTGGGATAGTGTAAAACATCCCAGCTGGTTAATCTTAGGATTTGAGACTGTTTCTGTCGACGATTGGTGAACCGGCGATCTTACGGTACTCGTGAGATGATGATTACTGGGGGGTAGGGACCTCTAGGGCCCAAGCGCCAAGAGATCTGACAACAGGGGACAGCCATTTTTATACAGGTTCGGGCCTCCCTCAGGATAATAACCCTACGTCCTGTTGCTATATATTGATCGGGAATACGCTTTACAATGGGGGTGTGTGTTAGTGGCTATCCTAGGCCTAATCGTAGACTAACCCTAGCTAATCCTCCGGGCTCGACTCCTTCGAGACTGCGGGTCTTCTAGAGCTTTGCCTACTGGATCTGCGACTAGATTGACTTGTTAGACCTAGCTTGACCTAACTGGATCTGCTGCGACCTATTTGGCTTGTCCTCCCTTATGGGATTGCTGATCCTTATATAGGGGGTTCCAGGGGTCGTACTAGACGTGGACTTACGCCCGAGTAGGACTCCGGCTTCCTTAAACGTCGGGATTGACTTCCTAATTTAAGGGGAGTCTTCCCTCCTCTAGAGGGGTTACCTTATCGTCCGAGGATCCTTAGCAGGTACGAGGTACCTTCCTAAAGATTCGGGGAACTATACACGGATACCCTTAATACACGGGATACCGTACTACTTATCATCAAGCCCCCCATTAGTACGTGAAGTGAGGTCAGGATGGTTCTGTCGAAAATCTGCCCTTGTCAGGGGAAGAAACCCCGAGTAGGCGATCCGAGTAGGTATGGCTGATGACTTCTCCGAGTAGGCTCAGTTCCTACCGAGTAGTCACGAAAACCTTATCGGAACAATCCTTGGGAAAAACCCAGAATACTTTCTGATTCGATCTGATCCGTTAATCACGGACACGCGTTCGCCAGGCATATTTTTAGGAAACGGAACCATCGTGGCGGAAAATTCGCGCGGTGATGAAGAATCTTTTCTCTCTCTGCGTCGCGGGGTTGTGGGTTGTCAGACCCTCTTTTTCCCGCGACGTGCTCTTTGCGCGAAAAAAGCAACTGTCCGCATTAAATGCGATGGAACTGATCGTGCCGAAAACCGCGCTCGACTTCGGCGAAGGTTTAAATCTTTGGGATTCCAAGAATTGGGGTTTTGCACGCATCGTCTCTTTGCCTCCCAATCCTCTTGCACCCTTCGTCTTCTTCCTCGCGCCCCAAGACGGTTCGACCAAACCGTCTAGGATTAGGCGTCAGATATGCTTGTTTCTGTACTAGTGTGGCACTATCACATGAATATGTGTTCCATCAATTGCTCTAATGACATTATTGAAATGAGGGGAGAACATTGGTTTTCGAAGTCTATGATGAACTTGAGTGAAAGTAGGATCTCTAGGTTTTATGTAATCACTAGCCATGTGGTCTACGCATTCCAAAATCTCACCAAACTTATAACTAATAGTAGATCCGCTATGTTTAAATCTTGAGGCACCATTACTATTAGATTGAGGTGATCCACAAGTCCATAAAAAAAGTGCTAATGCTTCTCTAGAGATCATGAAAGGAGTTGACTGTAGCTGATAGTTGTTCACTAAGGTCTCATGCAACAAGTGGAAAACTGACCTCCTCATTCTAAACATGTCGTATAACTCTCAACTCTTTGGATCCTTCATATTTTCCTCAACCCATTGGATACCTATCATGAAAGGTATTCTCCTTGGCCTTCGTGGAGTAGGGGTACTATTTTCAAGCATATACGCCATTGCAAAAGTGGGACGAATTCATCATCTGAGTCTTCTGTCATCTGTCATTTTACACCAAAATAGAACAACATAAGTTCGACCAACAATGGTTCAAATGTATGAAAAAAATTTAACATAGGTCCAAATTAATCATCATAGAGATGCGAAGCTAATATTATAGTCATAAGCAACAATGGTCCAAAGCAACTGACATTACACATAAGGAACAACGGTTCAAATCATATAGCATTACACATAGGCATAAAGGGTCCAAACCAAATAACAAGTTGCATAACACTAGAAGTTGCATAACAAGTTCACATGACAATGCAAATTGAGAGTGGATATGATAAAATCACGCCTAAAGTTTCTTTTGCTCTGCCTCCCATGTCCTCTTGAGCCATGCTAGCCTTTCACGCGGTGTCTTCAAAGTGATGAAGAAATCATGCCATTCTTTGTACCTCAAGAGCTGTGTAGCACAAAAATGCTCATCACTACCTTCCTCAGCCCCATCCTTCTCCACCAAGGCTATCATCTCTCCAATCTCCGCTCTCACGGGATCAACGGTCACTAGAGCAGAGGATGTCATAGAGTTTTGACTCCTCTTCTCATATATGTCCAATAAGCGCTGCATACAACTAGAAGTGTCATTCTCAAGCCTCTTTTTAGAAGGACCAGGACTTGGTGAATATTCTGTTGTTGTCTTCTTCACAATCTTGCCACCAATTGGTTTGATATCATACCCTAACCCTGGTCGGGAGGAAGGTGGCTACGTGGCATAGACAAGGCGGCGTCAGGCTCGGGTAGACGGCGGCTTGGGCTTGGCTCGGGGTGGAATGGCAGGTGGCTAGAGACGGAGAAGGGAGGTGGACGCATGGAGGAGATAGCGGTGGCACTACTCCGGCTTGACGATGGACAACGACAGTGTCGTGGGGAGCTTCGGCTACAGGGGTAGACGGGAAGAGAGAGAACACGAGCAAGAGAGAGGAGCAGAGAGAAGCAGCCGAGGGGGTCATAAGGAGCAGAGGGAAAGCAGGAGGTGACCGGCTCGGCTGCTGGCAGCATCGCAGGCATGACGCGTGTCGTGCGGCGGCGGCGAGTAGCTGCGTGGTGGCGGCGGCTTGGGCGGATAAGGGCAAGATGGGGGCAGGAGTGGCGATAGGCTAGACCGATGTGGGCCAAGGCAGCCTGCGGGGTTGCGCACAGGGGAAGAGGGAGGAAGAAAAGGCTGGGCTTCAGCCCAGCCGGGCCGAGGGGAGGAAGGAGTTGGACCAAGAGGGGCCCAATCCAGTAGGTAAGGATTTTTTATTTTTCTGATTTTTTTTCTATTTTCATTTTTATCTTATTATTTATGCAAAGAATTCTAATTAATTTGACTTTTCCATAGGTCATTAAATTACATAGAGCCATTTAAATATATTTTATGGGCACTTTGTTTGATTGTTCTCAAAACAAAAATTCATATTCATATTTTTGTACTTATATTAAATTAGGGTTTTTCCGAAGATCTTTCCTTGGTAGTTTTGGAAATTTTCAAAATTCTTCTCGATTTTCTTTATCCATGCAACCATACTATGACATGCTCATGATGCACAATATTATGAGAGAAAAATTTGGGATGTTATAGTGTCATCAGCCCATATGGTATCCACATCATCATTCGACGTGGCAGGTGCTGTGATGTGGTGGCCATGTCATCATCCGACATGGCGTCATGTTTTGACGAAACCTTAATCGTCATAAAATGGTGGCTGACGTGGCACCCAACTTGCGTCCTACGGTCGTCAAGCCCAAATTTTTTGTGGCCTAGTCCAGCACCCTCTATTTCAGCCATTATTTCGGTCCAGTCCTTTTTGTCCATTTATTTAGGTTCAGTCCAGCAATTTCAGCCCATTTTTTCATAGGCTGGTCCAGTTTCACTACTACAGAACCGATTTGTCCAGATGGTTCGGAAACACCGGGTGGGACGGTTTTTCGAACCGTCTGGCCGAAACAGTCAGGACAAATCATCTTTGTGCAGACGGTTATTGAACCGTCTGTACAAATAATTAGTACAGACGGAGGCAAACACGAACCGTCTGCACAAATGGACCGAACAGTACGTCGAAAGCATTTGTACAGACGGTTCCATCCACAAAACCGTCTGCACAAATGACTGAACAGTACGTCGAAAGCATTTTTCCAGACGGTTCCGTACCCAGAACCGTCTGCACAAAGAATTTGTACAGACGGTTCTATCCCTGGAACCGTCTGGAAAAATGCTGTGGGGGGGAACCATGCTGCCGCGGCAGCGGAAACATGTGTTTCGGCTGCCGCGGTAGCAGTCTGGTTGTACAGAGGGTGCTGCCGCCTGCTGCCACGGCAGCAGAAACATACGTTTCGGCTGCCGCGGCAGCCGTGCGGCAAGGCGGCGTTGCTGCCACCTGCTGCCGCGGCAGCGGAATTGGCTGAATCCGCTGCCGCGGCAGCCATGCGGCAGGGCGACGGTGCTACCGCCTGCTACCACGACAGCGGAAACAGAGGTTTCGGCTACCGCGGCAGCCGTGCGGCAAGGCGGCGTTGCTGCCACCTGCTGCCGCGGCAGCGGAAATGGCTGATTCCGCTGCCGCGGCAGCAGTGCGGCAGGGCGACGGTGTTGCCGCCTGCTGCCGCGGCAGCCGTGCGGCAAGGCGACGTTGCTGCCGTGGCAGCGGAAACTACCGTTTCTGCTATCGCAGCAGCCGTGCGGCAGGGTAACGATACCCGGTGCGGTACAGACACACAACATGTAGATGTTATGGCTTAGCATTCCTAAACTCTAGAGCGGTCCTGGCGCGGCAGTGAGAACGGTAGAAACAAAGTGACATAATGGCAGGCATAGCATGCACAGACACACAATGTACGCATTGATCTTAGACATAGCATTCAGAAACAAACATTAAACGTTATTCTCAACCACAAAATCATTCACATGCATTACTAGGGAAAAAAACTCTCAAGTCATTGAGGAGAAACATTTTGAGGACAATGGAATTCTCCGGTTTCCTTCAACACCTCTCTAAAAATGAAAGCTATTAACTGTTTTTGAACAAAGCGGATGCCCTCCGTATCGAGCTCATCTGTAGGGACCTTAAAACTCTGCAGAAGGAATTTAAATAGCTAGGTTAGGCACGACGTCCAAACGATGAAAAATGGAACTACATAGTGTAATGACACTAACCGCCACTTCTACCGGACTAGAGTGAACGATCTGCGCCATGTATGTCGCAACATAGTATCCACAGAGATTGTTGCCCGGCGGCTGCTTGTGGCACTGTAGAAATCATGGTTACGTGTAGGGTAATTTAGTTTTACCAAATACATATTAGAACGTGCGAGGTGATTATTCTTGGGCGAGGGAGGAATTATTACCGGAAAATGAAATCGGTGTCTCGGTTCGGTTCGTGGTGTTTTCACAAGCCCCCCTTGTCAACATACTTCTTGAACGCCCCGTCGAGCACCTTCGTCAAATTTGCGTACTTCTCTGGTGGGTAGTCCCTGGAGTCGAAGTACGTGGCATGTAGATAGTCTGGCTCGAGCACGACGAGAATCCAGTGGAAGTCATAGTTGTTCGGCAGAAGAATGACGCGCTTAGTAGAGTGAATGAGCATGACGTCCGCAATGTATTCCTCGACCTCTCGTTCGGCTGGAATTGGACCATTGTGCATACGACCACTTGTGGATCGAGGAATCCGATATTAGGATTTTCTGTCCTAGCCTCTTGAATCATATGTCTACACATAGAAGTAATGTCATTGAAAGAGCGTATCAATAAGTTAGGCAATGTAGTTAGCTTAAACAGTGATTGAGAACACTTACAGTGTTCAGCATCTTAATAGGCTGACATCGAGGGCGTCATGATGGTAGAGGTCAGCTAAATCTGAGAACTCGATGGTAAAGGTTCCACCTGGATGGAGGAAATGTTGCCGCTTGTACATGGCGCAGATATTCTGAGGAAGCGCTCTCTCCTCGTTGGACCTCTTCATGTAAAATTCGTGCACAATCTGAGCTGCCCAACCAAGTCGTTCTAACGCCGCCCGTGTCACTAGCGGCTGCCTTTCCGTGTAGACTCTTATCTCGGGCTCTTCCTCTACCTCTTTGCCCTTGGCCGACTTCGTGCTATTTCTGGTGGCCCTACGCTGAGGTTGAGGAGTCGTTTTGGCAGTCTGCTGGCTAGATCTGCTAGATTGCCTAGATTGTGCTGAAGCGGATTTCACCTTCGGTGGAGGAGCACGGAGTGAGAAATCCGGACCGTAACGTACCGGAGACAGGGGCCGTGCAGGAGGTGGAGGGGCAACCAGGGAAATGTACTTCTTCGGCCACTGGATGAAACTGTTGACGGCCTGCCCCAGTGTCATGATCTCGTCCTCCGGCAGTACAGGAAGTGTGAAGGAGGAGCAATTCGCATGCACCATGTCCACTGCCACCTGAGCGTTACCCGCCGCCAACGGAACTCCGTGCACCCTCGTGTCTTCATAATATGGAAATGCTAACCCCGTGCCAGCCTCAAGCATGTCAGTGGGGCCAAAACAGCTAGGCACGAGGAGCTTGCAGGGAGTTACGATCGTAATGTCGTCAACAGGGAAACTTTCGATGATGTCGTCTTCAGGAGGGATCGGCTCGACATGAAAGTCGTCGGCGCGGTCGTCTTCCGGAACGTGCTCATGAGCGGCTTGTTCGTGGACGTCTTCCACGGATGCGCAGCTACTCCTGCGTCGAGCGTGTGGGGATGAGCCTGCGGGGCTGCGGTCGGCCGCGGCGGCTGCATCCTCCTGCCTTAACTGCCGCACCCGTTCTTCAACCCTCGCATCGATCCTCTGTTCCAGGCCTGCATATATTTCTTCCATCAGCTCTTTCTTCATCCTTTCACGCTCGGCTGCCTCGCGCTCTGCTTTCATTCTCCTCCGACTCCTGTATGAACCTGCATCATCGGGCAATCCCATCTTCCATGGAACCGTAACCCCCACGCCACGTGTTCGACCCGGGTGCTCTTTGTTTCCCAGAGCCGAGGTTAGTATGTCCTTCTCCCTGGCTGCTTGGAAAGTTCCTTGGGCGGCTTGTTCTGACAGTCGCATGATGTTTTCAGCCACCTGGATGGTTTCGGGCTTGTTGAAGGCGACGGTGCCATCAGCCGAGATGTTGCCCCTCGCGCGATACCAGTTCCGGGCCCGCCTCTCTGGGATCTAGGAGAACGGTGTGTCGCGACTCTCCTGAGACGCCCGCTCATCCTCTGTTCTCCATTCCAGCTCTTTGTGCGCGTACCCACCGCTTCCGAGCCTGTGGGGGTGAACGTTGCGTGCTTGGCGGGCCCTGTTTGCCTGACTCTTCTGCACAAATTCCTCTGACGTGCACCTCTCCACAAATTCTGCCCATTGATCCTCCAAGAACCTGTAAGTCTTCGGGTCCTGCCTGTAGGGCATAAGATCGTTCTTGACGTACGTGTTGTAGAGCTCGCTCTTGAAGGTCTTCCACGTCTTGCCCATCTTGGCTTTTGCCTGTCTTTCCACGGCCTGTTCGGTACCTTCGGGGAAGTCGAACTAAGATTTGATTGTGCTCCATAGGAACTCTTTCTCGTTGTCCGGCACTGACGGCCAGCTGGCGTACGTTATCCGGACCTTCGTCCTCGCCAGTGAGGCGCACGCACTACGGAATGCCGCCTGAGCCTGCTGCGGCAATATGGGCACACCCTCGTCGGTGACACGAGTTATCGTGTAGTGACCCGTGGGCATTTTATTTTTGCCTCGGCCACCTCGATTTCGCTTCTGCCTAGCCGATTCTTCGGTTTGCTCATGAGACGAGGCTTCTGCATGTTCGGTGGGCTCAGGTGCAGCCGGTTGAGGTCCACTGTGCGGCTCATCTTGTCGAGGAGAAGAGGCCACCGGCAGTTCACGTTCATCTCCTCCGGACGCCATCTTCAAAAGACGAAAAATTCAGATATGCAGTACACGACAAGATTCTAGACATTTTCGTATAAAGACACATGAACTCATAAATACATGAGGGCTACATGAGTTATATATGACGGTGGCTTAATTCTTACAATCTAAGGTGTTTCACTGCGCTTTTTTTCACGGTATCAGTTTTCTATATTTCTCTTTTCTCTATTCTTCTATCGCGTGCCGTAAGTTTGTTTTAGCTGTAATCTTCAGTCTCTTCTCTCTCTTTTTCTCATCAGTGCTCAGTGTCTATACGTCAATTATAGTCGTAGTTCGTTCTCTAACTCTAACTCTAGTCTTTTTCTGTCTAGTTAGACATTCTTTCGCTTCGAGTGTACTACGTATCTTTCTTTGTTTCCTTTGTTTCCAAATATGCCAAGACAAAGAAATAACACGAAGGGCTTTGGCTTCCACAAACAAATCACCAAAAGTCTTCACAAAACTTACATGGTATTCTCCAAATAACATCAAAGTGTGCATGTTTTCAGCTTTCAATCATTTATTTAGTGCACTCAAGTCCCTCTTAAAATTTGAGAAGGCTATTATGTCCCTGACATCTTTGTTATCTACGAAAATTGACAAGTGGCAAATAGATGCACGAATATCTATCGATCTCACATTAGAACTATGTACACTAAGACATTCGTATGAAGAAACATTTATTGCCAACTCATGTAATAGGTCATGCATAACATAAGAAGGGCGAGCATTCTCCTTTTCATCCTTTCTGAAAAATCCATGATTAACCAACAAATCTAAATTGCTCTGCCCTATATCTTCAAGTCTTTTGTTTTGATCACTAGTACCTATTAACCCTAGTCCTATCCAAAAGTGAATTAACTCTTCGCTTGTAAATTCGTAATCTTCAGGAAAGAAAGCACAATGGGATCCTTCTAAACAAATAATAGCATACTTTGCATGCTAACATTTTTGTAATCAAATCTCCAAAATGTTTGCACTGCCATTTGAACATACACAGCTTAATACACGAATAACCTTCGATAGACACTACGAGGAGATCATGAACACAAGGAAATCACTCAACAGTAAAGCTCTTCTTCCTGAGTTCATCTAGATGAGCTTCTTCTTCCTGAGATGTTGCAACTTCGTCCCTGTAAACAAACAAACCGGGGAGGAGAAAGGAGCGGAGCTCGGGAGTACAAACCGGCTTGGGGGCGGTCGAGGAAGGTCGCCGGAGATCGGGGGCGGCGGGGAGTTCGGGGGCGGCGGAGATCGGGGGCTGCGGGGAGCTCGGGGGCGGCGGGGAGCTCGGGGGCGGCGGAGCTCGTCGGGGCAGAGGGATGGCGTCGGGAAGGCGGCGGCAGCGTCGGGCCGAGTGCTCCGGGCAGCGGCGTCGTCGGGGCAGAGGGATGGCGTCGGGGCGGCAGCGGCGTCGTCGGGACAGAGGGCTCCGGGCGCGACAGGCTAGGGCACTTAGCGAAAATTGAAACTGGAGCGCGGCTTTGGAAAGAGGGGATTTATTATAGAAGCTATTCCAGACGGTCCGAAAAACAGAACCGTCCGGACTAATAGTGCAGACGGTTCTACACCAAGATCCGTCTGCACTATTATTACTACAGACAGTTCTCAGTACGGAGCCGTCTGTACAAAGATTGCAGGCGGGACCCTGCTACATTAGTGCAGACGGTTCTCAATATGGACCGTCTGGACTAACATTAGTGCAGACGGTTCTCAATACGGAGCCGTCTGGATTAATAGTACAAACGGCTCATAATAAATTGTGCGTCCGTATTAATACTAAAGGGTGGGACGCCTGCTATATTAGTGCAGACGGTTCTCAATACGGGGCCGTCGGGATAATGGTTAGTGCAGACGGTTCTGTACTACGAGCCGTCTGTACAAAGATTTTTTCAGGGCCCAAAAAATTGGCTACCGGCGGGGCACCGCCGTTGCCCGGAAGGGCATCGCCACGTCACATGCACACGCGTCTCAAATGAGGCGGGCACCGTGTATAAGCGCCCGGTAACTGTGCAGAGGAATTCAACCCGAGCCGCGCAGCCGGGTATATAAACCACTCAACCGCGCGGTCGACGGGCGAGGTGGGACTAAACCTTACAAACACCAAGGGATCTGGCGTTTGCGCGGTGAACCAAACGCCAAGGGGTCTGGCGTTTGCGCGGTGAGCCAAACGCCAAGGGATCTGGCGTTTGCCTCCCAAAAGGGGTCTGGCCACGTGTCTCCGTGTTTGCCGAGTGTCATAAAATAGACACTCGGCAAACAGACAACTTTTCCGAGTGTAAATTTCAGGACACTCGGCAAAAATATTTTTTTTCTTTTTCTTATTTCTTTCTTTGTTTTGTTTTCGTTGCTAAACCTTCTCAAATTTTTACCATAGCCTCTAGGTGTACGTCACAACTTTTGCAAAACCTTGTCAAATCTTTACCACAGCATATTGATGCCATATGAGGGCACCATGCCAAGTTTCATGTTTTTCTGACTTCGTTTGCATTTTTCCAAATTAAAAAACCAATAACCTTCATGTTCGGGGTCGAGTCTTGGCACCTTGATGTTTGGAATTCCTTTCCTTTTCTTGGATAAGGCCTAAACATAGACTAAAGACTACAAATATGATTTTTCAACCCAATTTTGCCAACTTTTTCATGCACTTGCAGTTCAAATTTGAATTATATTCACTAAATGCCTAGAAATGCACTAAATGACTTAAATATAGCAAACAAACCCCGAAAAATGCCAAATTTTGACATGGAACATGTAATGGTATATCTTGAGGGTAGAAAAAAATTCAAGGTTATTTATTACTAGAAATAGGGTTATCTATTACTAGAAATGACTTAAACTTCTGAAAATCATAGAAAATTCATATGAATTCCAAAATCTGCAAACCTATTATTGCATTAATAGTTCATACAGAAAAACCCTGGAGGCGATACATAACAATCGGGTTACATCATAGAAAATAACCTAATCTCCTTTAACAACCAGCCCTTCTTGATGATCGACGCGCAGGTAACAGGTGGCCCCGATCGGTAGTTCTTCTTCGTTGAGCGCGGTGCCGTCTCCAAGAGGGAACTCATCAAACTGATTGTACTCTTCTTCGTCCATGACATTCTCAACTCCGACAATCCTTCTTTTCCCCTAAAGGACTACGTGAAGTTTCTGATTTGCCGGGTCTTGGACATAAAAGACTTGAACAGTTTGCTTAGCGAGTACAAATGGTTCATCTTTGTATGCGGCACGTTCGAGGTCCACTGTAGTCATGCCATACTTGTCGACCTTAACACTTGAGAGTGCGACCCAACGGCACCGGAAGAGGGGGATCTTGAAACGTACGTAGTCGAGTTCCCAGATCTCCTCAATGTGGCCGTAGTACGCACACACCCCACGTTTGTCCTGGAAGGCATCTATGCGGACACCGCTGTTTTGTACCGTGCTCTTCGTATCCTGTGCTCTGGTATAAAAGGTGTACCCATTTATGTCGTATGCTTCAAATTTCAGGATTGTGTGACTTGGCCATCTAGCCAACCAGCCAATATTCTCCTCTGTTGTACTATTAGCACTTCGAACCTGCAACCAGTTGTTGAAACTGCGGTTGTGCTGTCTGGTAAGCCAAGCCTCCGTATGGCCTGGATTCTCCCTGCGTAGCTCGTCCTTATGCATGTTGATATATGGGGCTACTTCAGTCATGTGTTGCAGGACTACGAAATGGGCTTGAGATAACGACGCGTAGTCAGGAATGAGTGTTTTCCTTCCAATGGTCCCTTTGCCGTCCAGTCTCCCCTCGTGGCGAGACGTAGGCACACCTATTGGTTTGAGCTGTTCCATGTAATTGATACAGAACTCGACCACCTCTTCGGTTGTGTAACCTTCGACGATGCTGCCCTCCGGACGAGATCTATTTCGTACGTACTGCTTGAGAATTCCCATGTACCGCTCAAACGGGTACATCTGACGTAGAAATACTGGTCCACAGACCTTTATCTCTCTCACGAGGTGGACGGTAACATGGACCATGATATCAAAAAACGACGGAGGAAAGTACATCTCAAGATGACATAATGTCTTCACCACATCGGCCTGCAACGCATCTAGTGCTTCGGCATCGATGACCTTCTGAGAGATTGTGTTGAAGAAGTAACACAGCCTAATGATTGTGTCTCGGAGATAGCTCGGCTGGATATTTCGGATTGCAACAGGAAGCATCTGTGTCATCAACACATGGCAATCATGGGACTTCATACCAACTAATTTTAGATCTTCCATCGAAACAAGTTTCGAGATGTTGGCAGAGTAACCAGACGGAACTTTCACACCTTGCAAGCACTGGCATAGTTCAGTCCTCTCGGCCTTTTTCAGGTTATAGCAGGCCGGAGGAAGCCTTGTTCTGCCTTGTTGGGAGGGCTCAGGTGCCAGCTCGGGCCTGATCTCCATGTCTACTAAGTCGAGACGTGCGTTGAGGCCGTCCTTCGTCTTCCCTGGAATATTAAGTAAGAGACCAATCAGGCTATCACACACGTTCTTCTCTACGTGCATAACATCGATGCAGTGGCGAACTTCAAGGTGCCGCCAGTACGATAACTCCCAAAATATTGATTTCTTCTTCCACATGCCGCTGGCCTTCACTTTTTTACCGCTCTTTCCAAGGACAATATCGATATCCTTAACCATATTGTACACCTCTTGCCCGCTGTAATGCCTTGGACATAAAGCTCTCTCCCTCGTCCCGTCAAATTGTTCCTTCATATTGCGGTACGGGTGATTCCTCTTAAGGAACCTACGGTGGCGCATGAACACCGTCTTACGGGAGTGGGCCAGCCACCTACTCGCGGTACCATCCAAGCACTGAGGGCAAGCCTTGTCTAGTTCTTTACTCTGGCCCGAAAGGTTACGTAGGGCAGGCAAATCATTGACCGTGCAGAACAACATGGCGTGTAGGGTGAAGTTCTCCTGTTTGTACGCATCCCATACCTGTAACCCTTCATTCCACAGTGTTTTCAGATCTTCCACCAAAGGTCTTAGGTAGACGTCGATATCATTTCCGGGTTGCTTCGGCCCTTGGATAAGCAGTGACATCATGATGTACTTCCGCTTCATACACAGCCAAGGTGGTAGGTTGTACATACTAAGAGCAACTGGCCAAGTGCTGTGCCGGCTGCTCATGTTGCCGAAAGGATTCATTCCGTCCGTGCTCAACGCGAACCTTATATTCCTCGGCTCCGCACCGAAGTGTTCGAAGATCATGTCGATGTTTCTCCACTGCACGGAGTCGGCAGGGTGTCTTAGCTTTCCATCTTTCTTACGGTCCTCCGAGTGCCAGCACAACAACTTGGCCTCTTTTGGGTTCGCAAACAGACGCTTCAGACGCGGAATTACGGGCAGATACCACACCATCTTAGCGGGAACTCCTTTCTTCGGCTCGATGAAAGACTCACCGTCGTCTGGTTGGCTCTTACGCTTGTAGCGAGATGCTTTGCACACTGGACATGAACGCGAGTTCGATAATTCATTCCGGTACAAGATATAGTCGTTCGGACATGCATGTATCCTTTCTACCTCCATCCCCAGTGGACAAACCACCTGCTTTGCTTGGTATGTGTTTTTGGGCAGCTCGTTACCATCTGGAAGCATCTCTGAGAGGAGACCTAGGAGCGCCGTGAAACTCTTGTCTGACCAACCATAGCTTGCTTTCAATTTAAGCAGCTCGAGCATGGACGACAGCTTTGTGTATTTCGGCTTGCAACCCGGAAACAAAGGTTTTTCTGAGTCCTCAATCAAGTACATGAACTTGTTTAGGTCTCTCTCAGTATTAAAGTTCACGTCAGCATCGCGCAGCATCTGATCCAACCTATCATCGTCCTCTGCGCCACCACAATCATCGTCTGCACGTACTTCCTCATGGCGGCCACAATCATCGTCTGCACCTACTTCGTCATCATCTTCTCTTCTTTCGTTGACTTCGGGTTCTTGTTCTTGGACGGTGCCAGCGTCTTCGTGTAACATGTTCTGCTCTTCACCATGTTTGGTCCAACACGTGTAGTCCGGTTTTGAAGCCCCTAATAATCAAGTGCGCTTGGATCTGTAGGGCTGAGTTGTGTCCGAGAAATGATCTCTCATTTCTACAATCGTAACAAGGACAATATGTAAATTCAACACCCTTCTTCAACCTATCCTCCTCGGCGACTCTAAGAAAATTCGTCACACCATCAAGGTACGCTTGGTTCGTACGAGAACCGTACATCCACACCCGATCCATCTGGCTACACGCGCTGCACAACAAGGAAATTAGTGTTAAATTGACATAATAAAAGAAAGCCACGTAGCTTCTCATCGAAAAAAGGAGCTTATGTAGAAATCGTACTGCAATTTAAGGGTTTAAGGGTATAAACGTAAATATCAAAATACGGAACATCGGCATGAGATGAAATGCATGTCATGGAATAGAGGACATAAAATAAAGACTAATGCAAATGTAATCAATTTAATCGGAGTCCGGACGCTGACAATATCGCGATCCGAATTTCTCCGGGGGTTCCGGAAACCCTAATTTGAGTTTTTAGTCAATTTTATTTTTTCTACAATGCAAACACGAGTGAAAATGCCATAATTGCATAGATCTTATTTTTCTGAACATTTTGATATATTATTTGCATTTTTCTGACTAATAATGAATTTTCTATGATTTTTATAAGATTTAAATATTTAAATACTCTTTTTGATCTTTTCCTCAGTAAAAATAATAAATAACTAAATTCAAAAATAGTAGGCCCTGACAGGTGGGTCCCACTGGTCATATTTTTTATTATTATTATTAATTTTTTTTACCTGAGGGCCGGCGGTCGATCGGCCGGGACGCCGGCCGAGCTCGATCGACCGCGGCGGCAAGCGGCGGTGGCGCGGGAAGCGGCGGCGGACGGAGGAGGGAGGACGGAGCGCGGCGGCTTACCGGGAGGCGGCGCGGCGAGGCAGGCGGCGGCGAGGCAGGCAGCGAGGCGGGGAAGCTTCGGGGGCTGGCCTGGCGGCTGCGGCGGCGGCGGGAGAGCGTTGGCGGGTGGCGGCGGCGGCTTGGGGAGGTCGGCGGCGGGCGG
This sequence comes from Stipa capillata, assembly GCA_019208055.1. NCBI lineage: Eukaryota > Viridiplantae > Streptophyta > Magnoliopsida > Poales > Poaceae > Stipa > Stipa capillata. Next base: position 461,256 of record JAGXJF010003139.1, on the reverse strand, counting down.
CACGAGCTCCGGTCGGCGGCGGCGCTTGCGGGCAGCTCGAGGTTCCGCAGGACACGAAGCTCGGCTAGCTGGGAGTGGGAGTAAGGGAGTGAGCTTTAGTGCAGACGGCTCCAAGTAGGGAACCGTCCGCACAAATAACGCAGACGGCTCCCAACTGGCAGCCGTCTGCACTGTATGGCTTAGTGCAGACGGCTCCCAACTGGCACCGTCTGTGGTATTAGTGTAGACGGTACCGGTTGGGAGCCGTCTGCACTGTATGGATTAGTGCAGACGGCTCCCAACCGGTACCGTCTGTACTATTTGTGCAGACGGTTCCGTGTGGGAGCCGTCTGTACAATACGGGTTAGTGCAGACGGCTCCCAACTGGGACCGTCTGTACTATTTGTGCAGATGGTTCCGTGTGGGAACTGTCTGTATTGTGCCGTCCCGCGTTTTCCCCATCCTTGGTCGTGATTTGTGCAGACGGTTGGTGTTGGGAGCCGTCTGTGATAAGAATTGTATAGACGTCTCCCGGTTGCCATCTGTACAAGGGGCGTCCCGTTAAATGCTGTCTGTAGTAGTGTTTTTGGAACACTATATCCAACCCGATCAAGATTTCAGGCCCATTTTTCTGATTCAAGCCCATGTAGCTGAATATTTGCGTGAACAGTCCATCTTTTCTTTGTCCAACTCAATTGTTTTGGCCCAACATAACTTTTGTGGCCTAAGTTTTGCCAGCCAGCCTAGCCCAACCCAAACGTGACAGCCCAAGAATGATTTTCGTCATACAATGTTCTATTCATTTCATCACCAATATCACACATAAAACAGTGTACATCGTCAGCAACAAGTATACAAAAAATATAGGTATAAGCTTTGTCTAACTGAAAGGTTTCTCTCTCCAATACTGTTTCTTCCTTGGCCACAAAGGATGCCACCGCTATGATTGATGCAAATCATCTGCGCATGCAAAAGAACGAATAGTTTGACCATCCTGATATGGTGCCTGTTACTACTACATTCCGTAGTAGGAGAAGGAAACTGATTAGTACGTTGACAGTCAAGCATGAAATATGACTGTCAAACACACTGCAAAGTGCAACTAGCACCTTGAAACTTGAGATAAAAAAAACTACACAAGGTTTCATCAGACCTGATACCTCTAATCTTCAGACAACACCGTTGATCACTTGAAGCATGCTAGTTTCCTTCTGGACAAAACACCCCTGCAACTGCAACTAATGAAACTTTGTCTTTCCCCCCAAAAAAAAAGTTAACGGTGCACAATTTCTGGAAATCCATTCGCATGTTGTTTCTCCAATTAGTGCTTCTCAGAGTGAAATTAAGAAAAAAAATGCAAACACATGATTTCCCACGCAATGGCAATATCAAGCAGTACGAATAAATGAGGCACCTAGTACAAGACGGCGTGCAGAGTGCAAAACTTCTACTTCCCTAAACATTCAAGACTGACCTGCAAACTAATCCTGTTTTTATTAGTTATTCATGACGAATCAGTTTTGCATGAAAAAGAAGCTTTACATATCAGGAGAAACAAATAATGGAACTAGTTCGTTCATATTCTATAGTTTATAAAAGCTTTCTGCTGATGGTTTTCTAGATATACGGGAAAATTTGAATTTTGACGACTAGGCCCGACCTGAGCGCAAGCAGCAGGCCTGAAACCAATAGGATATCAATTAGTTGCTTGTACACCAATAGAAAACTTTTACCTTAGAAAATTTAACCATTATCTACAATACCACTAGAATATCATATGTTTGTGCAATGGAAATCACAAAGCCTGCCCATGATAAATCCCCAAAAGAATATTACAAATTCACCTATGTTTTCTTGCATTCATTCTAACATATCACAAATTGATCAATTTAACACACTGAGGTAGCAGGTATGTGCTAGTGTAGTGAGATCGGAGCATATCAATACACTGTATCATCCGAAACTACTCACGACTAGTGCACAGGAATCAGGGAGTGATTCACAGTTCATACACTTAGATCCGGGCACTCACTTAGCCAATCCATACATGGTAGCTCACCAGTGGCCACCGCGCGCTTTCTCGGACCTTCTCACCCACGAAGGCAAACTTCTGCTCGCTTTCCTTCACCTCCTTCATGCCATCTGCAGATCCCCAAATTAACACCAAATCGACAGTGCTCGAAGAAATCGACCTAAGGATGAAAGAAAGGAAGCAAATACTAACTCAAGCAAGTAGTACAAGACTCGAAGAAATCGACCTAAGGATGAAAGAGAGGAAGCAAATACTAACTCAAGCAAGTAGTACAAGACTCGAAGAAATCGACCTAAGGATGAAAGAGAGGAAGCAAATACTAACTCAAGCAAGTAGTACAAGACTCGAAGAAATTGACCTAAGGATGAAAGAGAGGAGGCAAATACTAACTTGAAGGGTAGAGCTATGTGTATAAGGTTCATGATTCGAATCCACTACCTCTTTACTTTTAAAATTAAAGTGATGAGTGTATGATCGTAAAAGTGTGGATGTGATTGTATAAGGGTTATCGAAAAGTAGTGAAATCCTAATTGTAAAAAGGTGACTGAAAAGTAGTAAAATCCTGGTTGTAAAAGCAATTATGAAAGTATGATCAAAAATGTGTGGCTAGATAGTCATAAAATCCTTTACAAATGGAAACAAGAAAATAACAAGTGTTCAAGATTTTCATGTCAATCACACAAAGCACATAAAGGGAAACCATGCCAGTGACGTTTAACCATGTTATCTTTAGTAGGAATAGCATTCTGGAAAACTTGCCGTATTTAAAGAAAGTTTTGCCTGCCAAATCCATTTGAAATAAGCTCTAAAATTATTTCTTTCCAGCCACCTATATGAAGACTTAGTAGTGAAAATGTTAGTTTTCCCCGGAGCCCATATGACACAATCAGGCTGAGTAGAGTACTCTCAAGATGTAACCATTTGGCAAATCTCTGCCCATTGTGATTGAAAAAGGAGGATGTAATCGTCTGTGAAAGGATACCCAAGATTGAGAAGCCAGGAAAGTGTTAAGCATGCAAGTTGGCTGGTTGCAAATATCAAACAACTGAAGGTAAAGTTCACAGAGGACTAGCAGTGGCCCATGGATCCAGCCACATCCTAGTAATGCTACTATCTCCCACAAACAATTTTTCTCCCAGCAAAGTAAATGTGTTTAACGTTAACCAGGGCTATCCAGCAAGGGGAATCAGACTCTCTTCAAACAACAGAGGTCACTGTATAATGTAGCAGGTATTTGGCTTTGACAATGTCTTGCCACAAACCATTTTCAGTGTATAATTTCCGCTTACACAACAAACTAATGTTCTGCTTTCTCACGTCCTTAATGCCCAGGCCCTCCCTTTTGGATTTACAAATCCTAGACCCCTTCACCAATAATAATTCCTCTTATTACTAGCACCCTGCCCAGAAAACTTTCTCCTATGCTTGTCAAATTTCTCAATAAAGGTGGTATTGAGATAGAACATGGACATATGGTATGTTTGGCAAATTAGAGAGGCAGGCATTCAACACCACCGATCTTCCCCCAAGAGAAAGGCTACTACTTTTGCAGTCATCAAGTTTTTTCCTGAACTTAGCATCCAAAAAATCCCAATCACAATTTTTAAGGGAGCAAAACTCACAAGTACCCCAAATACTTGATAGGAAGATAACCTGCTCGACAACCAAACATATCAGAGTACCATTTTGCTATATCATTATTCCCTCGCAAAACAAGAAGTTTACTTTTCAGAAAATTGATCTTAAGATCAAATATCATTTCCAAGATATAAAGGAGAAGCTTAAGAGTTAGGGCCTCGGCAGGATAATGGCTGAGACATAGAATTGCATCATTAGTATATTGTAAAATAGCTGGCCCATTTTCAAGAGTAAAAGAAAGAGATTTTTTGGATTTTGATTTTGCAAAGAAGGCGCATGTTAAACTTCTCAATTGATCATCACTTAATTTACGCGGATAGAGTGCCGAGCAAGGAAACACTAGATATTGGCGCGCCAGATTTACCGAGTAGGCGGGGCCAGTAGAAAAGTTCGGCTCACGCTAGCGCGCTTGCGCGCACTCGCGCTCGGATGCCGTTTCGGACAACGTGCGCACGCAGAAGAGCGCGGTCGGAACGTTCGCCGAATTATACTATCTGGGCACTGTTGATGTATGGCCAGGTCCGTTTAGTCCCGTCTTACTAATTGGAAAGGAATAACACAATGTATAAGATCAAAGATTATTCTAATAATAACTTCTGGCTAACCTTTTTTAGAAAATGAGGATAAAAGTACAAGCAAGTTGTTGCATATGTGTGTCCAACCCAATATAGAGTTATATTAAATCAATTTGGAACATGGGTATTACAATTGGTATTAGAGTGGACCCTCATGGTTACACTACTACAGAACAGACCTTCTGAGTCGGGCTGAAATAAATATCCCAGACGGTTGGCCGGTCGTCCGAAATTGGTGGTCAGTGATGATACAGGCCATCGCAGACGGGTGGGCCGACCGTCTGCGATAATTATTCATCCCAGACGGGCGGACCAACGAGTCGTCTGCGATAACAACTCATCCCAGACAGGTGTAAGTTAATCACCCGTCTGCGATGACTGATATCACGAACGGGTTTAACTGTTGACCCTGTCTGGGATGGGTGTGAACAGAGGGCATAACATTACCTGTTTTGTGGCTAGTCTCAGGAATTGCTAGCCATGCCCTCTGAAACAGCAGACATATATTTGACAGAATATTCACATGTTTATACATTCACAGACAGTGATACACTGAAACAATCACATATTTATACATTCGCAATTGCTAGCTACATATATTCACAATTGCTAGCTAGAAATGAGTCACAACCGTTCAGAAATTAGAGCTCGCAATCGCATACTTCAGTGTTTGAAAGAAAAGTTGCAATAGAGTGCTTAGAACAAAGATAAAAGACAATGCTAGTCTGCTAAGCCGCCACCATAGAACTCGCCATCGGGATTGATGATTTGTGTATTGATGAAGAAGGCAAAAATCCCTCGAATGCGCTTGAGTTCAGCTTCATCAAGTGTGGCATCTTCAACCTTCCATGCCTGTTGCTGTCATAAACTCAATAAGGACTAGAAAATTACAAAATGTAAACAAACTCAAAATAATGCTTGCATTTGGGTATACCTCCTCAGCTAGTCTTCGCCTAACGAAACCCGCGACAACCTCCATGGTAGCAAACGTAGAATCCACATAGGTTTGTCCCCTTGGGTTGTTGTTTGCACTAAAACAACAAACAAATATACGTTAGCTAAGAAGAATCTATTATGAAGCATGTCAATATGCTATATTAACATAGTAATGGATATATATGTACCGGAAAGTCAAATTTATGTCGCAGCTTGGACCCTTTGCCACTTATCCCTCTACGAGCTTTGTAATCGATGAACGCTTCGTCAAGTATGTCGCGAATCGGCCCAAAGTCGTGTGAAGGATTTCGCAAGGAATCAAGGTATACAACCCTGTTCCATTTTGGTATAAGTACGACCAAAACCCAATGGAAGCTGCATATATATAGACGTACTACCAAATCAACTTTGTGATATATGTGTAATGGTGAAATTATAAGTATTGGATGCGATGCAACACTTACTCAGGGTTGAAGGGAAGTACGATGTACTCTTTATCCTTTTGGGACAACAGTGCATGCTTAACATACTCCAGAACTGCATCTTTGTTGTCGCTAATGTTTGCCCAAGTCACCCTTGCCGGGTCAATGAACCTGATAGGTTCGTTGGTAAGTCTGGCTTCGGTGTGCATGTATCTACGCAAAATGGAAAATCATGTAATGGCTTAATTAAGTTGCATAGGTATGGAGAAAACTGATTGACTGAGAAATTGTAGACTTACAATGTCTAGCATCTCAACAGGGTTTGCTCCAGGGCGTCGAGGTTGAAGAGTTCGAACAGGTCTTGAAAGTATAGGTAGAACAACCCGCCCATATCCTGGTGGAAAAGGTGTTCCTCCTTGAAAGCGACCTTGACGCCTCGTGGCATGGTTTGGTCAGGCTCTAGGTTGTTCGTCGCCTTCATGTACCAATCATGCAACCTCTGGCATGCCAGTGAGCTCGATATGTCCTCCGGCGTGACCAAGACTTGTCCATTCACAAATCGACGAGCCAGAGGCACGAAAGAGAGATCATCCACTCTGTCCGGATCAAACCCAAGTTCTGCCACTAGAGCTGTCTTCGATTTTTTGCTGCCCTTGGAAGTCTTGGGGCCACTACTGCGACTCCTGCCCTTGTCGGTTCTGCTAGTCCCCTTAGAATAGGTGCGCTTCACCGGTGAAGGAACTGCTCTCATGTGTAGCACCGCCCCCATGGAGGTAGCGGCTGCTGGCTCTGCCAGCTTGACCAGAGATGAAGCTGGCTCATCAGCCCGTTGCGCTGCCGCTACCAGCTCCATGGGAGTAGGGTTAACCTCGGGTATCCTAGCTGGCTCAGTGCGTGATGCGTTCTAAGAGGTAGGCCGCACTTGTATTCTGATGTCCCTCTTCGGCCACTGGATAAAGGTGCCAACCGTCTGACGCAGCACCGTGATCTCGTCGTTTGGTGGCATGGGAAGTGGGAGCTCCTTGAAACCTTCAACCACGTCATCCACATGCACCTTCTGAAAGTTCGGTGTTGTGGGGCGATCGTGCAGTAGAGTCCCCGCCTCCTTGGGATATGCCATCCCAAATGCAGCATCGAGGGTGACATCTCCGGCTACCCTTGCCAACAACGTGCAAGGAGTCATCTCCTACAAAATTATTGAGTACCTTGTTGATTAAGTCCAAAGTTATGTACTTGCTATTATAAAAACCCTATAAATGGCCCTTACCGAGATGGTGTCGTAGGGATATGTTTCACCCTATTCTTCGGCGGATGCGCAGCTACTCCGAATATTTCTGGGGCTCGCCATAGCTACGTTAGAGAGTGCAAGTTGAGCTCTGAACTCCTCCTTAAATGCCTCAACCTGCCTCCTGACTTCCTCCTGAATACGCCTCTCCAAATCTTCAGAGTCTCTCGTAGTCGTTGTTGACTGAGTTCGACTCCTCTTAGCGGCCTTCCTCCTCTCGTACTGCTCCTCCGTCTCAGGGAATCCCTCTCTCCAAGGAACTGCAACCCCAACACCTCTTGTGCGACCTAGGTGCTCCGGGTTTCCCAACGCTACGGTCAGGAGGACTTTGGTCCTAGATGATTGTGCTTCTTCATCATCATCTAGTGACCCTTGCGAAGCTATCTGCACCTGCAACGACCACGCGCGAGAGTTACATTACAAATGATACTCGTATGGTTCCGAAGAATTATGTCTACACAGTCAGGTATATTACCATGCGATCGACCACTTCTTGGTCAGCGGGGTTTGGAAATGTAGCCGAACCACTCTGCGGATCTGGCTTGGCACGTGCTCTGCACCAGGAGGCGGCACGGCCAGAAAACACGCTGGGAAATGGAGGGGGTAGATTCTTCTCCATTGCCAGCCGATCCTGCATCTCCCATCTCGCCGATGCACCTTCATATCCTGTGCTTCCAAGCCTATACGGGTGCTTGTTTCTTGCTTGAAGGGCCTTCTGCCGTTCACTCTTCGCCACTTCTTCTGGCGTGGTCTTCATCTCCACAAATCTGTTGTACACTTGCTCGTCCAAGAAGCCATACTTCTGAAATGGGCTCTCACCCGTCCGTACGAACTTTGTCGTCAAGATGCTCTTGAACGACCTCCACGCCTTGCCCATGGTCTTCATTGCAGCCGCTCTGATACGTTCTTCGTGTTCTAGCGGGATCTCGAACCAACTTTTTCTTCAGCCATTAACTCCTCCTCCTTTGCGGCGGTAATATCCTTCCAGTTGGCAATGCTTATGTTGACCCTCTCCCGCCCAAGTATTCCGTAGAAAGTGCGGAATTTGTTCGCTACGTCATCGGGTTTCGTCGGCACACCAGACTTCGTAGACACTTGCGTGATGACCATATGTCTACTAGGGGGCTTCGATATTGTTCGGGGCTTCCGACTGCCTTTTTGCCTACTTTCTTCATCGTTGCCCGAAGTAGGGTTCGGCAATGATGAGTGCCCCGATGAGGAATTAGAATAAGAATGGGCGTCTGACATATCTGTGTAAACTAACAAAGCAAGGCATAGGTCTATAGTAGTAGTGTATATTAAAACTCAATACCAAGCATAGTTATCTACCTAAGATCAAGAGAAGCATATGTTCTCAACTCTCAAGCTTTTCTCAAATAAAAGCATGTCAGAAATAGACTAAAGACTCAGTATGACAATGACATTAGTTAACCAAGTATACATTGCAGTACCTGTTCTTATCATAATACTTTTCCCTAACCTTTTTACCTAAACAAGTAAATTATCACAGAATTAATGACCAAATACAACAGCTGTTCTTAGTAATGCTTATGGAGCACATATATGCAAACATATGACCACGTAGAAATAACACTCCAGATGCAAAAGCATCCGAACAAATTAACTAAGGTCAAGTGAAAGATTCTGTTCTTCAGTTGAATAAAAATACACAGTAGCGACAACCTGCTTAGAGCAAAATATTGTGCTCCAAACACAAAACAATGGACATGACATCTGGTATATAACCACCCTTGATTACAACACAAATGCTTTATAAAAATGCTCCAAACACAAGCAATGCAGTAGTATCATTCACTGCACATCTTCTGTGTGGGAAAACGAAAGGTCCTAGTCACCTACCTACCCAGGATTGCACACACAGAGACACACACACAGAGAAAACCTAATTTTGTTGAATCCACTATAGGTTAGAGCATCTTCAACGTACCTTGTGTCCTGGACTGGGGGAAGGTGGCGGTGGCACGGGCAACGGAGGCTCTAGCGCGGGCGACGGTGGAGAAGACGGCGGCGCGGGCGGCTCGGCTCCTTCTCTGGCGGCGATGCGGTGGAGACGACGGCGGCGCGGAATGGGTGGCGGCGCGGGCTTGGCTCCTTCTCCGGCGGCGGCACTAAATGGGTGGCGGCGTGGGCTCGGGCAGGGGCGGCGCGGGGAACAGGCGGCGCGGGAGGGGAATTAGGGATTTGGAATGCAAAATGGCGCGGGGTGCCGAAATTTTTCTAAGTCGTCGTATATGTAGTAAGATCATCCCAGACGGGTTAAGTGAGCCACCCGTCTGCGATGACCATAATCACAGACGGGTCTAGGGAGAACCGTCTGCGATAACTTTCTTCCCAGACGGGTTAACAGACGAAACCGTCTGCGATAACACTTTCATCCCAGACGGTTAGTGTCATTGACCCGTCTTGGATGACTTCTATCGCAGATGGTTTTAACTGTTGACCCATCTGGGATAGGTGTTTGCAGAGGGCATAACTCTGTCTGTTTTGTGAGCTAGCCTCAAGAATTGCTAGCCATGCCCTCTAAAACAGCAGATATATATTGCACAACATATTCACACTGAAACAACCACATACTTGGAAATGATATATACATTCACATTTGCTCGCTGCCAACAATCGCAAGAGACTGCTAAGTACATATATAGATGGAAGACAATGAAAGTAAATATCCAAATAAAAAGAATATCAATTAGTTACAATACTTGCTTCTTCCCTTTGAAAGTGAGCCCTTCACGATGATCGTTGCGGTAGTATGACCTAGCTCCCTCCATGGCTTCAGCCTCGAAACTCAAATCTCTGGAATAATTCTCGGTGAATTCGTTGTAATCATCCTCGTCAACAACGTTGTCGACTCCTATGATGCTTCTTTTACCATTTCTAATGACATGCCGCCTCTTGCTTGACGGATCGATCATATAGAATACCTGATGAACATGCTTCGCGAGGACGAATGGTTCAATACCGTAGCCAACATGGCTCAGGTCAATAGTAGTCACATCGTATTCGTCGGTCTTAATGTGCGAGAGGTGGGCCCAACAACACTGAAATATTGGGATTTTGAACTTGAAGTAATCGAGCTCCCAAATCTCCTCGATGAACCCGTAGTAACAATGCTTATGACCGGCGGAATCGGTAGCATCGACCCGCACACCACTGTTCTGATATGTGCTTTTTGCATCTTGAGTCTTCGTATAAAATGTGTATCCATTTATGTCATATCCTTGGTATGTCCGGACTGTGAAGTACGGTTTCTTTGACAACCATGTCAGCATTTCATCAGATGACGACGTGGTGGTGATCCGGTCTTGGAACCATTGGTTGAATAGGGACATATGTTGTTTCTTGATCCACGCTTCGCTTTTTCTTGGATTTTGATGTCGTAGCATTTTCATGTGTTCATCGATGTATGGCGAAACCACCGAGATGTGCTGCAAGACCATGAAATGAGCTCGAGCATGATCGTCGCGATCAGGAGTGATGGATTTCGCTCTGAGGATCCCGGTACCATGGAGCCTGCCCACATGTCGTGATTCAGGTAGACCTATCGGGTTGACATGCGGCATGTAGTCCAAACAGAACTCAGCGACCTCTTCGGTGGCATAACCTTCCACAATGCTTCCCTCAGGCCGCGAGCAATTTCGTACATAGCCCTTCAGAATTTCCCATATATCTCTCGAATGGGTACATGCTTCGTAGGAACACAGGACCGCACATTTTGATCTCTCTAACTGGGTGACTCATGAGGTGCGGCATGATATCAAAAAATGACGGGGGGAAATACATCTCAAGGCGACATAGGACAACCACGAGCCTTGCCTCTAGAGCATCTAGTTCAGGTATACTTATCGCCTTCTGTGATATTCAATCAAAGAATTGACATAGCATTATGATTGTATCTCTGACATCACCAGGCAAAATCCCTCTAATAGCAATAAGAAGTATCTACGTCATCAAAACGTGACAATCGTGAGACTTCATGCCAAATAATTTCAATTCCTGCATTGAAACTAGCTTCTTGATATTGGCGTAGTACCTGCTTGGAACTTTCACATCGTGCAAGTACTGGCATAGCTCAATTTTCTCGGCTTTAGAGAGTGTGTAACATGCAGGTGGGAGGAAGGTTCTGCCTTTATCGGTTTCTATCGGAGCTAACTCAGGCCTGATGCCTAGTTTCACGTAGTCTTGACGTGCCTTCACGCCGTCCTTTGTTTTATCAGGGATATTCAGCAAGAGGCCAATTAGGCTGTCAAAGACGTTCTTCTCTACGTGCATGACGTCGATACAGTGGCGAACATCTAGCTCTTTCCAGTAAGGCAAACCCCAAAATAATGATTTATTTTTCCACAAACCTTTCATTAATTTACGCCCCTTTCCAAGAAGAACATCAGCATCTTTAACCATTCCGTATACCTGTCTCCCGGTTAAAAGAGGTGGAGCCGATCCCTCTTCGATGGTTCCGTCGAACTCAGCAGCCAACTTGCGGTAAGGATGATTTCAACGCAAAAACCTACGGTGCCGCATGTATACGGTTTTGCGTAATTTCTCGAGGTACAAACTGGCCGTATCTTCCATGCATTGAACATAGGCTGTTGCTCCTTTAGTACTCTAGCCGAATAGGTTACCGTACGCAGGATAGTCATTGATAGTGCAAAATAGCAATCCTCGTAGGGTGAAGTTCTCTCTCTTATCTGCATCCCACGTCTCCACGCCCTTGTGCCACAATGTTTCCAGATCCTCCTTCAGCAAAGACAGGTACGTATCTATGTCATTTCTGGGTTGCTTCGGGCCTTCGATGAGCATGGCCAACATGATGTACTTCCTCTTCATGCACAACCAAGGTGGGAGGTTGTACATACAAAGAGCCACAGGCCAAGTACTGTGACGACTGCTCATGTTACCAAAGGGATTTATTCCATCCGTACTCATCCCAAACCATACATTTCTAGAATCCGCACCAAAATTTGGGAATTTCCTGTCGATGTTTCTCCACTGGATGGAGTCCGCTGGGTGTCTAATCAAATCATCAACTTTCCGCCCCTCCGCGTGCCACCGCATTTTCTTTGCATGTTCAGCATTTGCAAACAGACGCTTCAGTCGAGGAATGATAGGAAGATACCATACAACCTTGGCCGGAATACCGTTCGTCTCCTCATTGCCCTCGATGTTATCATCCGTAGCATTGTTCTGCTTCTTGTATTGGGAAGCCTTACAAACCGGACATACATGTAGATTCTCGTACTCTTTACGGAAGAGGATGCAGTCATTTTTGCAAGCATGTATTCTTCGTACATACATTTCTAGCGGACAGAGAATCTTCTTAGCTTTGTATGTGCTTTTTGGCAACTCGTTCCCGTCGGGAAGCATGTCTGCCAAGAGTTGTAAAAGTGCACCAAAACTTTTGTCAGACCAACCTCCGCTTGCCTTCAATTTGAGCAGTTCTAGAACAGCTGACAGCCGGGTATATTTCTCCTTGCAACCATGGTACAATTGTCTCTCCGAGTCATCCATTAGACCCAGAAATTTGTCATATTGCCTGCCACCAAGGTCATTGCCTTCAGCATCGCACAGCATTTGCTCGAGATCGTTGTCATTGGTACGCATCTCGGCATCCTCTTCATCAGACTCAGAATCATCATCAGCCTCTGGATTCAACTCTTCGCCACTCATTCCTTCATCGCTCCCCTCCGTGTGTTCGCCGTGATGGATCCAATTTGTATAGCCAGCTACGAATCCCCTACAGATCAAATGATCTTGTAACTGAGCCGTGTTCTTGAACATCTTCTCGTTCTTGCAGTCATAGCATGGACAACACATATGACCAGACTTTCTACTCGACATATCATCCTCAGCCGCTCTTAAAAATTCGTTCACGCCACTGATATACTCAGGACTCACACGATTTGCATCGTACATCCATCTTCGATCCATCGGCACTATGACATACATATAAACATATGTTGATTTATTAATTGTCTATTTGAGTCAAAATAAATATTAAACTCATCGCTCTCTCTCACTTCTCCAATTATGCACAAAACCATCCAACCTAGACCTATCGGGTTCAAGCATGCATATATATTACATCTAAACCACAATTAATAAACCATTCATCAATGCCTAGAAATCTATTAAACCAAAATTACCTTCTAATAGAACATAATTGCACTACATCTAGGGTTAGATAGCAATTAAACTAACTAAGTAACCAAATGTACTAACCTATTGACACACCAAATCAATTATCTCCTTCCAATCTTCTTCTCCTCCCCCAAAATCGCCTCAGCTGCCGCCACCAGCCCGACAAACCTAGGAAACCCTAATAGAATGGGAGCACTAGTTCTGTTATAAAGGTGGAGAAATCATTCCAGATGGTTTAGCCACTTGAACCGCTATTAATGACATATCACAGACACGTGAACACAAGGCCGTCTGCGATGTGTTGACACATAGCAGACGGTTCATAACATGTGCGTCTCTGATGTGTCATCGCAGACGGTTCAACCTCGAGCCGTCTGTGATAACGTGTTCCTTCGCAGACGGGTTGCAGGATGAACCGTCTGCAATGTCTCTTTCTAGACGGTCTGCTGCGACCCGTCTTGGATGACATATCGTCCAAGACACCAGGTCCCGGGCAAAAGTCATCACGGACGTGGTAGTTCGTGGGCCCGTCTGGAATGGCTTCTATCCTAGACGGGCGCATGAACCCGTCTGCGATGTGCCGTCCAGGATGAGCCATTCTGTAGTAGTGTTACATGGGCGCGTGCCGGTCAGGTGCACAGACATGTGACACATGGCTTGTGTGGGTCCAGAGTGGACACAAAACATGTCATATGTGCGCACAGTTGTGTGTCAAGAGGGGAACGTCCTGGTTAGTTGCCTAAATGTGGATATGTTGGTGTTGGACCAATGAGGACGTTTAGTCCTTTGAGGGTGAGTATGTGTAACATCCTAGCCCATTTGGAAATGGGCCCACGGTGGTGTAACGATCCAATTTCTTAACACACAAGATCAGTGAAGATCATCGTGTATAATCAGATTTCTCCTCATACATGCATGCATTTAGGTTGGTCAAATTGGCTCAACCCGAAAACCCTAGAAGACACGACATGAAGTCGGCTTAGATAAAAACTTGCAAAAATCAATTTCACCTAGAGTATAACTCTAGTGATCCTATCAGGCTCTAAACACCCCGAAAAAGCTTTACAAAATGATTCAAGGAAGCTGGAGTGGATCTGCATATATGCATGTCTTAACAAATGATTTTCTAAATTCCTTTCTTCGGACCAAATTGAAACAAACTAACAAGATGCACTTCTATTTCCCAAATTATGCACAATTCCATATTTATGCCTTACTTATTTCTCCAAGCTTAATTGAACATATTTGAAAGTATTTGCAAAGGATCTGGACTCCCTGTAGTTCAAATTACATTTTAGCGTATATCTGCAATAATGTTAGGATCCTTTTTGGTTTAACCATAGCTCTAAAATAGAAAACAGAATAAAACCAAAGAATTACCTGCCATGGGACCCACCTGGCAGATTTCTTTTTCTTCTTTCCTTTTTCCACCCGCCGGCAGCTCCTTCTCTCCACCTGGCAAATCCCTCACCCACAGCAAACCTTTTTCTCCACGTAGCAATCAGCTAACCAATGCCCAGGGACTTTTTCTCCTCTCCCTTCCCCTGGTTTCTCCAAAACCGGCGCCTTCCCCAAGCATCACCTCCTCCCCGCGCGCTGCTCTTGCCGCAACGCCACTGGCCTCCCGGACCTAGCACTCCGCCTCCCCGCTCCGCCCCCAGCTCGCCACGGTCGCTCTCGCAGATTCGCCCCGCCGCCACGCCTTCTCCTTCCACCAGCGCGCTAGGCCCCGCTCTGCTGCTCCCCTCCTTCATCCCGCACGCCGCCGGCCTCAGCTACCAGCCCTGCTACCGGGGCTCTTCCCCCTGCCACGCGCCCTCTCCCGGCCGAGCTGGCCATGTGCGCCACCCACCTGGCCGCCGCCGCCCTGGTCCCTTCTCCCGCGCCGCTAGCCCCGACTCACCGCCGGATCTGCTCGCCCCAGCGCCGCCGTACCTCCCCGCCAGCCTGACGCGCTTTCCGGCCGAGCCCTCGCCGCCTCGGCAAGCCGCCCCTGTCGCCGCCCCGTGCCCCAACCGGTGGCCGACCACCGGCCTTCTCCTCTGCCCCGCACTTCTCCCTCCGCCGCATCCATCTCCGTGCCGTCCTGCCGCTTGCTGGACCGAACCACGTCGCCGCCGATTGGAGCTCCGCCACCGACGAGTCGTCGCCGCTTCACCAGCAATGCTGCAGCCTGAGCTCCGCTCGCCCTCAAGCTTCCTCGTCGTCGAGCCTGGTACGCGGCCGCAGCACCTGCGCCACCCTCGGCGTCCTCACCCACCACTGAAGCTCGGCATCTCCAGTACCCGCAGCAGCGCCCGGTTTCCTTCCCCATCCCTGAGCTTGAGCCACCATCTGCAGCTGCGTCAAGCTCACCTCCACTGCTTCAGGTGGTTAACGTCCAATGCTAATGGCCGGTGGCCACACCTTTCTTCAGTCGCTGTTGTGTACTTCTTCGAGACTTAAACGAGGCGCGGGCACGGGCGGCGGTGTATATGGGCGAGGTAGATCTCGAGGCGGCTGTCTCAGGTCAAGTATACTACAGAATCAGCAAGGCGCCATGACGTGCACCACGTATCCGAGGAGGAGTAGACCGAATACGAGGAGGAACGTGGGCAACCTCGAAGATCTCACCAGACACAAGGTCAACAAACTGCCCGGGATCTGCCGCGTCAGGGTCCATCACCCTGCGAGCCTCCGCGGCAGCATGGGAGGGAGCCTTACGACCGGCCGGCCCAGAATCGAGGCAGGACGGGTCCTCGCCAACGGGAGCCTCCTCGGCCGAGAGGTCCCCAGTGAAAATACTGTGAACTACACAAGTCTTACTCACACTCAACTGCCGAGTGTGAAGTCGTCACCCGAACTCGGGGTCCCTACTGGCCCCCCCGATGGGCCAAGGACAGCGTGTGCAGGAACCACGGGCCAAGGCTCCCCTAGGGCTCCCCCCTCCGCCCCCGCGACATAATCCACCAGCCGATGGGCAGGAGCCACGTCGCGTCGTCCATGCCATCACAGGGGGAAGTGCCCACACCTTCTCATCGAAGCGTCGGCGCAAGGAGTACGTCCACCGGGTTCAGCACATTGGGGCGTACCCCGACTAAGCTTCCCATCTGGACGAACACCCCGATCACCTTCGGCCCAGAAGATGCTACGGGCATTGTCCTCCTACACCACGATGCCCTGGTCATCTCGGCAGTCATTTCGGACGTGGAAGTGCGACGTGTGTTCGTAGATGGCGGTAGCTCGGTCGACATCCTGTTTGCCTCCACCATAGACGAGATGGGTATCCCGCGCTCATGCCTCCAGCATCCGGGCGTCCCACTTCTCGGGGTTCGGCAGCGAGCCGATCAGGGCTATCGGCCAAATCGAGCTCCTGGTCAAGTTTCAGAACGAAGCTGGGGAGCGCGCAGAGAGTGTGCTGTTTGAAGTCGTCGACATGCCCTACCAGTACAATGTGATCCTCAGAAGAATGGTGCTCAACAAGTATGGGGGGGGTTCGTCATCATGCCTACCTGTGCATGAAGGTCCCCGCCCCCACTAGAGTCATAACAGTGTATGGTGACTAGGGCCTATCTCACCGCATCGAAGAGACCATGACCTCGGCCATAAGATACGTCCATGACGTCGTCCTAGCACCCGAAACATCTCGTCCTGCTTCTCCCGGTGGCACTGGGATCTCGCCCGGGGAGGGCGAAGACCTCGGTATCGACGCTCCCGGTGACTAGTTTATGTCGGCCACAACATGATGGTGGATTCCCAAGCCCAGACCAGACAGAGAGACCCGATTAGTTGTATTATCAGAGGATGAGCCGCACAAGGCCGTGCTGATCAGGGTGGATCTTCCCCTCGAGGTGGAGTAGGCACTTCTGCTGACCTTGCGGGCCAACAGCAACATCTTCGTGTGGGAGCCCGAAGACCTGCCGGGTGTGCCTCGAAGCATAATCGAGCACAAGTTGATGGTCGCACCAGGGGCTCATCCTGTCAAGCAGCGTCTGAGGAAGATGTCGGCTGATCGACAGGTCGCCGCCCGCGAGCAAGTCGCCAAGCTACTCAAGGCCGGGGTCATCCATGAGGTCCTGCACCCGGAGGGGCTGGCGAACCCGGTCCTCGTCAAAAAGGCAAACGGATAGTAGCGAATCACTACTGCAGAACGGGCTTTTACTAATGGGCTGTTAACCCCCTCTACTGATGGCCCAGGGGCCCGTCAGCCTGGGAATGTCAGTGGAGGGGTGCCCTCCACTGACGGGCGTGCCGATCGTCAGTTGTGTACATGAGTACTGACGGGCAAGTTGTGCCCGTCAGTGGAAACCCCTCCAGGGTTGGCCGGTGAGGTATCACCACTGACAAGCACCTGTTGAGTGCCCGTCAATGATGTGGACACTTCACTGACGATCATTTATAAAGGCCCGTCAGTAGTGTATTCACAAATTTCACAAATATATTCAGCACATAGTCAAAGCTCATAATCACATAAAACATTCATACAAAATCACATAAAAGTTGATATAACACATTCGTAATGACATAACACTTCACATAACCATTAATCACAGGTATGAAAGAACACAAGTATGTTTGACGAGCAACATAATAAAGTTGTTAATTGTAGAAAGAACATAGTGGCAACTATTCGTCAATTACAGAAACAACGAATCTATCGATGCCCGCTTAAGTTTGGCTTCGGAAATTGGGGGCCGGCGTAGAATTCACCCATTGGATTGATGACTTCAAGGTTGATAACTTTGGCGAAGATTCTTTGGATACGGGCAAAGTCCTGACACCAGTCGTACAAGTGACTTGCCAGCTCACACCAAGCCTTCAGTTCTTTCATATCTTTCTAATGCTTGTTCTTTGACCTGATCCAGCAGTCCATATGGGCACAGGTGCAGTACCCACATGTGACGCTATTTTTGGCTGAATTTTGGAAGGGAATTTGTAATGGTGTACCATTCTTGTCGCTTTCGAAGGTATTTTACTATGTCCCATGAACTTGGCTTTGAAAAAAGATGTATCCAAAATATTAGTGATATTGCTGAAGTCCGATCTTTTGGTCTCGTCAGAGTCAAGGTAAAATGCTTTGGCCCAGCATGG
This sequence comes from Stipa capillata, assembly GCA_019208055.1. Taxonomy (NCBI): domain Eukaryota; kingdom Viridiplantae; phylum Streptophyta; class Magnoliopsida; order Poales; family Poaceae; genus Stipa; species Stipa capillata. The sequence goes on along the minus strand of JAGXJF010003139.1, from coordinate 443,160 downwards.
AATGATCACAATGAGGACCCAGTGGTCGCTGCGTAAATGTGAACAAATGGACGTAAGCAGGCGGAGATACGTGCGTAAAAAATAAAAAAATTCCCACGGTGCTAAGTTAAAGGACTTACGGAGGGTTGTAGGGGGCTAGTAGGTAGTCCTTGTCCTTATGAACGATGAACGCATGCGTAAGGTATTCTTCCAGAAAGACTCGACCGTCCAGGGTCGCAGCATAGCCTTCGTTCATGCATATCAGATCGATTATTCTAATATTGGAGTCGCGTAGACATCTGCACTCTCGGGCTTGGTAGAGAGCTCATAGCCTGACCATCGTGGTGTCGAGCCTATAGAGGTTGTACATGTTGAAGAGGTCTTCAAAGTTGATGTCGAAGGTGTCCTAGTCGTTTTCCATGAAGACATTGTAATCTCTTGGCACCTTGACCTTCCAATATTGGTAAAATGTTTGCGGATCTCTGGACATCTTTAGGTAATCTTCATGCAGTGCCTTCATGTCCTCTGAAAGATTGTCCAACTCATCCTGCAGGAGCAAGTCTTGACCTGGATAGAAAACCTCTCGCCAGAGACCCATGCTCCGTGTAGATAATTTGGATGATGATGCCGAGAAGGATAAGGATTTCTTCATCTACTTTTGCTCCTTTCTTTCCTTCTCACCGGTGCCAGCCCGTCTCTTTTTGCTTTCTTCCTCCTATGTAGCGGCTCAGGACTCTTGCCTGCCGCCATCACTGCTTCCAGTGTTACGCCTAGTGTGGTGGGAGAGATAATCTTCCCTCTGGGTTGATCTAGCGGGTCACCTTGAGCTCGAAGCGCCTTTCCGGTGGATCGTTATCGGGTTCCTCCGGCGCCTCCGGGGACTACAAAACCGGCTCCATGTACTGGTCCCTGACAAGATGGTCCTCCAGGTCTTTAAACGACGGAGGTGTTTGGCTGAGGCCCAACGGAGATCGTCCGACTGATGGAGAGGGTTTGCTGGACGAGGGGGCCGTGCGAGGAGAGACCGCCACAGATAAAATAATTTGGCTCTTCGGCCACTGGATGAAGTAGTTCTTGGACTGCCCTAACCTGGTCAGTTCCCCTTCAGGGAGGACAGGGACTAACACATCACTGTACTTGTTGAGGACGAGGTCCACTTGCACCTTCGCATGGTGCTCCCTTATAGGAACACAGTGCATGATTGGCCCCTCCGGCGTTGGAAAAATCTGGCCGTGCACAACCTTGACCTTCATGCCAGGAATTTGCACCATGAGTGTGCATCTAGTGGCTTCCTGCAAAACAGAGGATATATGTGCCGTCCTCATTGGAGTCAGGACAATGAAATCTTGATTTACTATAATAACTCGTTTAGCGGATGAAACTTACGGTGATGCTGTCAACGGGATTCTGCGAGTTAGGGCGGCCGTCCGAGGTGGATGCGCAGCTACTCCATCCAGATGGCTGGTTATTGAGAAGCATGATCGGACTGCCTTGTGCTACGAGCACTTGCATACGTACCCACGTCTGCTCGGCAATCTCCCGCATTTGGTCACACAAATTTTCCATATACTCCTGACTGTCTCTCCTTGGGCGGCGGTGACCCTCGGGGTTTCGGGGAAATACTTTGTCCCATTTAACGCCATCCCTGACGCCTACTACACGGCCCCGATGCTTCGGTTTCTGTCGAGCCTTCGCCAGATCATCGTTCCACCTCGGGCCACTCGTGACGAAGTCCTGTGAGCTTCCAGGCTGCTGGCTCAGGTCTGTCTGCAAGTTATATTACTTGATGAGAAGATAACGTATTTAGATGCAACGTAATTAAGTAAGAAATGACACTGAGTTGAGATGTTACCAACCGGTTGGCCACCTCCTGGAGTTCCTCAGACTCTATAATTGGTGACCCCGTCACAGGGTCAGAGCTTGTGTGTGCCCTCATGTACTCCCTGGCGCGTGGCTCCCTGAGATGCGCGAAAGGAGGTGCTTTTCCCAGCCGCGGCTAGTTTCGCGTCCTCTCTGGCCCACTTTGGCCTCTTCCCTAGGTATCCACGGCTGCCGAGCTTGTGGTCTTCAGAGCCTTAGCCATGATGCGAAGGGCTTGCGCTTCGACTCTGTCCTTGTCGGTGGCAGGAATCTGGTACTTATCCCACAGTTTTCTCAAGAGACCATCTCTGGTCGACTCAGTCAAATGGCTGAACTCTTTGCATGTGATCTTAACTTGTTCGCAGACTATGCACCCGCAGGCGTTGCTGAAGGTCTGGGCAGCCTTATGTGGACTCACTGGAACATCTTTGACGTCGTCAACTCGAGTGATGATATACGTCTTGTCCGGCAACTGGTTGCCTTTTCTCCTTTTCTGAGACCTGATCGGGGCCAGAGGCGCTACTTCCTCCTCGGGCGCCTCGTCCTCTTCAGAACCTGGCTCGGAGCCAGAGTCATCGTTGGAGGAGCTGGAGTCTGAGGCAGGTTGCTCTTGGCCAGCTGTGACGGCCGTCTCGGGGGCATGTTCTTTGGCCGGCTCGGAGGCAGGTTCCTTGGCCTGCTCGGAGGCAACTTGCTTGGGCGCCTCCAGGGTTGGGGTGTCGATCGGTGCCGCCACGTCGAGGGGGGCCGTGCTGTCATTAACGGGCTCTAGTTCTCGGGTCGGCGAACCAGCGGGAGGAGTACTGGCGGCCATTTTAGAACTGAGATGAATTCTTTGTGCTTCGTTTATTTGTTAACATCATAATAGTAAACTCTATAGGAGGCTAACACAATTGATTCATTCAATTTAGATTACTAGAGCTCAAAATATGAATTTTCAGAGTGTAGGTGTTGGCATTAGGATCATTTAGCATATCTTTGATTACTTAGCTGGAATGATTGACACATTAAGCGACAAATCTTAATCAGCAAGTATTGATCTTATCCTAAACACAGCAATCAGTCATTCGCTTATGTCTTAGCAGTGATTAATGTATAGTACGATAATTAGTGGTTAAGCATGATTATTAACTCAACATTAGTTAATCCTACTTGATTCTGTTAATTAATGCATGTGCATCCAGCACCTAATCGTTGAGTAAACAAGAAACACATTCCATTAAACACTTAGGATCATCAAACATGGAAATGGGTAGAACTTGTCATATCAATTAATATATGCTTCGCTTGTCCTGTAAAACCCATAACACAATCATCTAGAGCATTCACTAGTGAAATATCTTCCATTGGAACTATGACGTGACCCAAAAATTGGTACTAGAGCATTCACAATGCAAGTGATGCAAATAAGCTTGGTTTTTTTCCTTTTTCTTTTGTGATTCACACATCAGGAAGGATCCAACCAAAAGGTCAACTGGAACATCACAAGAGAGATAAATATTAGACAATGAGTTTGTTCGAAAATTTGAGTCTGTTAATAGCCATCTGCTCCACAGCTATGTTTTCTCAGGACACTGAAAGAGCACAGACAATTTCAGGAAACTGATCCACATGGTGCAGCAACCATTCACTTCCCTAAAAATACTAAAAAAATTCTGAAATCCTTTTATGTATTGATGATGTATGCAAATTGGCTCCAAAACATTGCAAAACACATTGCTTGCTAAGGGAAGAACTTTGGTACTCTACCACCACTAGTTGCTTTCTAGTTCAATAAATTGTGAACTGACAATTGTTGCACGTCCTAGGATACGGAGAGGGCGGCTGGAGGGGAGGGCAGCGGCACGACACCGGACAGCAGAGGGGCCGGCGGGGGCGTCGGGGCCGGAGGGGGCGGCGGAGGGGGTGGTGGGGGCGTCGGGGCACGACACCGGACCGCGGAGCAGCCTGGCGACATCGGGGAGGCGAACGGTCTCGCTGCTGGTTTGAATGAACGCGCGGGACTTGGCAAAATTTTCACCAAGTCCCACGTGTGACTTGTATATGATGTGGATTACCACTGACGGGCGCTTCGTACCTGCCCGTCAGTGGAGGTGCACCTGTCAGTGGAGTGGTATCTTCACTGACGGGCTCCTGAAGGCGCCCGTCAGTGGAGGTGGGAGGTTCGTTAGGGTTAGGGGTGTTACCACTGATGGGCGCCCTGTGCCTACCCATCAGTGGTGGTGTTAACACTGACGGGCTCCTAGTTTTCGCCCGTCAGTGTAGGCGGGTATTAGGGTTATGTAGTGTTTTTGGGTTTTTAGGTTTTTGGGTTTTTGGTTTAGGGTTTTTGGGAGATGCATTTTGGGTTAGGTTTTAAGTTTAGGGTTCTAGGGTTATGTCGTCGTTTAGCGCGGGTTAGGGTTTGTTAGGTTTTAAGGTTAGGGTTTTAGGGTTATGTTAGGGTTATGTCGTCGCAGGTTAAGGTTTGTCATTTAGCGTGAGTCAACAATATTACACATACACACGTACACAGATACGGTACACACAATATGAAATCATCCAAAACAAGACATTATTATACATACACCCATAGCTCGCTAGGTTTCGTCATCTTCGACAATCTTCTCATGAATAGTGATCTTCTTGGTGGTATACGTTAGTCCTTCGACGTGACTGCGTCTTATGTAGGGCTCAGCATCCTTAGTAGCTTTGCTCCTTTGGTAGGGTGTTTATCAACAGCTTCTGGCTCGGAGTCCGGGTCGTCGAATTGGTCATAGTCCTCTTCGTCAACTACACCATCGACTCCGACAATACTCCTTTTCTCTTTTCTAACGACATGGCGCTTCTTTGCCTTTGGGTCTTTTATGTAGAAGACTTGCGAGATCTGTTTACATAATACCCATGGCTCATCTTTGGCACTGATTGGTTTGAGTTGTGTTGAGTCAATAGATGTCAGGGGAGGTAAAGTCACGGTAGTGAATTTGTCATCGTCGATATGGACATTTTTCGCCCATCTGACACGAAACATGGGGATCTTTGTGATGGTGTAGTCCAGTTCCTCAAATCTCTTCAATAACGCTGTAGTATATGTCCTTATGGTTACCGGTTTTAGCCTCCATTGTCACCCCACTGTTCTGATACGTACTTTTCCTGTCTTGAGCATCCGTATAGAATATGTATCCGTTGATATCATATGCTTGAAATGTTAGGACCTTGCTCACAGGTTCTTGTGACAACATTTTGACCATCTCTTCTTCATCATTTGTCGGAGGCCTTTCATACCAGTAGTTCTTTAGCTAGTTTGCGAACTTTGCGTTGTGCTCTTTTGAGAGCCACGCTTCTCCCTTTTTTGGGTTTTCTTTTTTACCTTTACCATGTGCATCCAAAGATAGGGATGCACCACAGTCAGGTGTTGCAACACCACGAGATGTGCTCTGTCATAGTCACCTGATCTATTCGGTTTCAACCACCTTCGGTGGCCCATGAATACAATTTTTTTAGAGCCCTTTAAGTGTAAACTTGTTGTAAACTCCAAACACTTAACACATCCTTTGTATCTATGAACACACTGGCAGGATTGATATCTGAACACGGGATAGTCTTGGACCGTCGTGTACAACAGCGCTTTTAGATTGAAATATTCTTCTGGTAAGCGTCCCAGACCTGGACCCCTGGTTCCCATAGTGTAGCTAGTTCTTTGAACAACAAATGTTGATACACGTTCAGATCGTTCCCAGGTTTTTTGGCCCTTGAATAAGAATAGAGAGGTGTATATACTTTTGCTTCATGCACAGCCATGGAGGAAGGTTATACATCCATAGAACCACGGGATAAGTGCTATGTCTGCTACTCATGTTGCCGAACGGATTGATTCCGTCCGTACTCATACCGAACCTGATATTCCTCGGATCTTTTCCGAAATCATCATATTGGGCGTCGATTGCTCACCACTGGGAAGCATCGGCAGGGTGTCTCATGACGCCATCATCAGTTTTTCGCCCCTCGGCGTGCCAACGTATTAGCTTTGCCTCATTCTTGTTAGTGAATAAACGCTTCAAACGAGGAAGGACTGGAAGATACCATACAACCTTTGCCAGAGCGCCACTCGTCACTGGGTCCTCATCATTGGCTTGGTTTCTACCCCGCTTGAATCTAGATGTGTTGCACATAGGACACTTGTATAGCTTCTCGTGCTCCGTGTGGTAAATAAAGTAGTCATTTGGACACGCATGAAACCTCTGCAGTCCAATCCAAGAGGGCAGACAACCTTCTTGGCTTCATCGGTGCTCGTAGGCAACAAGTTGTTTTTGGGAAAAACTTTTGCAAGATAAGCCAATGTCTCATCGAAGCCTTCGTCCGGACAATTATGGGCTGCCTTGATCCTTAGAAGTTCCAGTGTGATCGACAGACGCGTGTGCTCTGGATCAGAACCGGTATACAATAGGGTTTGCGAGTCTTCAACTAGTCTTATGAACTTAGCAACCTCTCTTTCATCCTCAGGATCTATCACCACCTGCTCCACCATGTGAACGTCCTGCACCATATCGGCCAAATTGTTCCCCGTTTCTTCTTCGGCATTAGGTTCAAAACTCCTCTCGTCTTCTTCGTCCTCTCCATGTTCGGCATCTTGCTGTAACACTTGATCTTCCTTCTCCTCACCATGACATATCCAACGTGTATAACCTGACATGAAACCTTTAAGCGCCAGGTGTACCGTCACCCTCCCTCTCGTATCGAACATTACCAAATTTTTGCAATCGTGACACGGACAACAAATCTTCGTGCCACCTTTTCTCCTCATATCTCGCTCGGCGACATCAAAAAACTCATTCAAAGCCATAGCCCAACTCTCTGTCGCCCGGTTGTCGTACATCCAACTGTGATCCATCGATCTATCCCTACGACACAAAACTAATCAGTTCGATGAAAAAGAACAAAACACTAGGCCTTGGCTCGATGACCGGAAATCACATCAAATACATATACAAGATGAGAACACTAGCGAGCATTATTACCGAGCGCTAGCGATCTTTTCGGCGAGGAAAGGGAGATCTATGGAGAGAGTGAGAGGAGGAGGGAGAGATGAGAGATCTTGTTGGGTTGGAGAGAGAGATCTAGAAATGGGTGAAGAAAGGGGAAGGTTTGGGAAGGAAAAGAGATCTAGATCTAGAGAGATCTTGAGCTTGGGGAGGAAGAAAGGAGGGAGAGGAGGAGGGTTGGGGAGAGGGGAGTGTTTGTGGGTGGGGGCGGCGGTGCTGGCGGTGGCAGCATATGGGGCGGCGGCGGCGCTCGCTGCTGGCCAGTGGGCGCGCGAGCACTGGCTAGCAGCGAGCGCCGCCTCTGGTTTTATACAATGAGTTACCACTGACAGACACAAATAAAGGGCCCGTCAGTGCTTCTGTACACCAGTCTAGTCAGCCCTGGACGTAACGTCGCTGACGGACAGGCAAGGCGCCCGTCAGTGGAGACTCCTCTTCGCTAACGGGCCATTAACTACCGACCGTCAGTGAAAAGGCACGTCATCTGTGGCACCTTGGCGCATTTCTACTGACGGGCGGCTTAGTTGCCCGTCAGTGGAGACCACATCTTCGTTGACAGGTACTTAGGAGCCGCCCGTCAGTGAAAGGAACACGTCATCTAAGGCGCCCTTGGTGCATCCCCACTGACGGCCGTCTTGGTTGCCCGTCAGTGGAGGTCCTCAGGTCCAGCCTTGCTGTCTTCTCTGCTAACGGGCTGTTAGGCGTCCGTCAGCGGGGATCCCCTCCAATGATGGTCCGATTTGTGCCCGTCAGTGGAGTGGGTTTAGCAGAGGGTCAATCTGCAGTAGTGAATGTGCGTGGACTACACAGATCTGAACAAGACATGCCCGAAGGACAACTTCCCCCTCTCTCGCATTGACCAGCTGGTCGACACCACCTCCGACTGCGACCTCATGAGCTTCTTGGATGCATACTCGGGATACCACCAAGTGTGGATGGCCAAGGAGGACGAGGAGAAGACCAGCTTCATCACCCCGCGTGGTAGTTCGGCCTCAAGAACGCGGCAGCGACATTCGCCCGACTGATTGGTAAAATCTCAGTGACCAAGTCGGTAGGAACGTGGAGGCATACATGGACGACATCGTCATCAAAAGCGTCCTTGCCCAGACCCATGCGGCCAACATACAAAAAACCTTCTCCAACCTCAGGCGGTCTGATATGAGATTGAACCCGGAGAAGTGCGTCTTCGGTGTGCGTGCTAGGAAGCTCCTGGGCTTCCTCGTCTCAAAAAGAGGGATCGAGGCCAACCCGAAGAAGATTGACACGATTCTCAGCATGCAGTCGCCCTCACGTCCCTGGGACGATTCGTGTCCCGCTCGGTGGAGAAGGGGCTCCCGTTCTTTAAGGTTTTGCGAGGCTCTGGAAAGTTTGAGTGGACTGAGGAATGCCAGTTGGCCTTCGAGGCCCTGAAGAAATATCTTACCTCGCCCCCGCTCCTTTAGAGTCCGTCGCCCGGTGACATCCTCCTGCTGTACCTCACTGCCACAACCTCGGCAGTCAGTGTCGTTCTCGTCAAAGAGCAAGGCTGGATCCAAAACCCAGTTTATTATGTCTCCAAATCACTGCAAGGAGCGAAGATACGGTACACAGAGCCGGAGAAGTTGGCATACGCACTTTTCATGGCGTCTAGAAAGCTCTGCCATTACTTCTTGGCATACCCGATATGAGTACCAACCTCTTTCCCAATAGGCGAGATGTTTCGCAACCGGGAGGCCACGGGCCGAGTTAGCAAATGGGCGGCCGAGATCGCCCCGTTCGCGGCTGACTTCCTCCCCAGAACAGCTATCAAGTCACAGGTGCTGTCAGACTTCATTGCGGAGTGGGTACCTCAGCCTGGCCTCGCACAGAAGATGGAAGACCCGACCTGGACTCTCCACGTCGATGGTTCCTGGTGCGCGAAAGGGGCTGGGGCCGGCGCGGTCCTGGTTTCTCTGGAGAGGGCCAAGACATCGTTCTCGGCCCGACTGGACTTCAAAACAACGAACAACATTGCCGAGTACGAAGCGCACCTGCTAGGACTTCGCAAAGCACGTGCGGCCGGAGCACGCAGGCTCCTCATCAGGAGCGACTCGCAGCTGGTCACCAGGCAAGTCGGCAAAGACTACCAAGCAAAGGATTCGGAGATGGCTAAATATCTAATGGTGGTGAGGGCCATGGAGAAGCATTTCAAGGGAATCACCGTCCAGAGTATACCGCGCGGAGATAACACTGAGGCCGACTTCCTAGCCCGAGCGGCGAGTGGTGGAACCACCCCACCCCCCGGAACGTTTAGCGAGGTCTTATCCACCGCTTCGATTAAGGGGCTGGCCGACGTCTGTACCATCTCGCCGAAAGACTGGAGGACTCGGATCGAGGATGAAAGGGATCTCAGGAGTCGACTAGAGGGGGGGGTGAATAGGTCGGCTCTAGAAATTAAAATGCCTAATGGGTTTCTCTTCTAGAGATAGGTCAATCCTAGAGAAAATATATGCAACTGATGCAGGTAACTGAGACTCAGCAAGATATATCAGATAAACACCAGACACTCAGATAGTAAACTCAGCTGATGTAGAGCAAGTTATATTCAGAGCTAACTGAGTCTCAGGTGTGAGAGTCAGGTGAGTGCATCAGATGACGTGAACAGGAAAGGTACTAGCTTTAGCAGGAGCTAACTGAGTCTCAGGTGAGGAAACTCAGTTAGTGTGCAACAAATAAAGGTGCTCTAGTGATCTAAGCATACATAGATATCAGAATAAGTAAGAGCAGATCACAAGACAGAAAGTAAAGCACACAATGATTTGTTTTACCGAAGTTCCTACTTCCTGCGAAGCAGTACGTCTCCGTTGAGGAAGCTGTTCTCACAGCCGGCACCAAAACGTGCTCTTTCCTCGAGTACCTTTCTTGTGTGGAATCCTTTTGATCTTGCCGCAGCAAGACAGGCAGACCCGAATCGCCCTCACAGACTCTTGGTGGCAGCCACATAAGACTTGGCTTGCTCACCAACTCCAAGAGCACTCCCACTCTTGGAGGAACCAGTACCTCGAATGCTACACCTGAAGGACTAAGAAACTCTCTCTCACGATGGATGCACGCAGGCAACACTCACTTGGAGACCTAGAGCACTATCTTTCTCAACAGGTTGCTATCGGGTTAGAGGCAAAGGTTAGGTAAAGGTTCGAGGTTGAAAACCTCCCCAGGTTCCCTATTTATAGGGTCCCTGGCAGCTAGCCGTTACCCTCATGCCACGTCAGATAAAGAGCCACCAGACCTAACCTGTCTGAGACTCAGCTAACATGCACCTCTGGTAACCTACTAGCCGCGGCTGAGCTACCCACCTGAGTCTCAGATGCCAAACTCAGGTGGACTCGGTTGCCTCAGGCAGCACCTGAGCACAACTCTGGCCGGCTCACTACAAGCCTCCAACTGACCAGAGAGCAATGGCCTCGCCACAGTCCCTGACAGCTCGCTTAGACCCTTGGCACTGGTTCCAAGCTTCTTCACCGAAGACGACTGCCCTTGTAGACGCACAGCGAACCCTTGGTCCAGATCCACCATCTTCCTAGCTCCTCCAGGACTTATCAAGCTTGCATTCACGGCCCTTGAACTCCATCAAGTAACCATCACCTCGCTTGCCCTCGAGCACAGTCTCGGCTTCTTCGCAACTGTGCCTCAGGAACCTAGCTCAGCTGGTCCTTCTGACCTTCCCAGTTCCTTGCTCTTTTTAGGGCTCATCATCAACAGTTGTCTCACTTCAGCTTTCACCTGTCCATCTAATCCCTATTCACACTCATTGCAAAACATTAGACACAGGTGAGGATTGCCAATAACCATCAAAACCAAACTCTGGGGCAAGATAGCCATCCTCCCAAGCTCCATGGGAGTGGATGCACTTTCAATCTCCCCCTTTTTGGTGGTTAGTGGCAACCCCTTTAAAACATTCATTTAGATAAAAAAGAGTATTGCATTTAACCTTGTTTGACATCAACTCCCCCTTAAGATGTGCACAAGTGAGATTTTGCATTTGAATACAAGTGTACAGATCAGATTTAAACATTGGAGAGTTGATGCAAAAACAGGTTCTCACAACATAACTGAGAGTATAAGCACAGCGGAATAGCAGGTATGTTGGAGGAGTACTCAGCAAATAAGATAACAGAAAGGATTGCATGCTTGAGTACAAATATCAAATATCAGAGCGTTATGTATATATCAAATATAGAGCATGTATTAGAGCTAAAGAGAGGAATATCATGTATCAGAGCAGATGTGATAAAGAGATCAATGTATTTCAATATATTTGAGCAATAACAGTCAATACAATACAAAAATGAGGTGTTCAAGACTGATAAAATCATTTTGCAGTACATAGAATGTCTTGACACACATGCAGTCTAGTCTACCCCTTTGCATACTGCTCCCCCTGAATATAATACTCTCCCCTTTTTTAAGCTATTCTCTCCCTACTCTCTCCCCCTTTGCCACTAAGCACTAAAAGAGATAGGAAGAAGAAAGAAAAAGATCCTCAGGGAGCTGGCTTTGGTTGCAGGAGGGATAGGATCTGATCAAATTTGCTGTTGACCGAGGCCTTGAGATCTGCCATCTCACTCTTGAGTTCAGATTTCAGCTGAGCCATTTCTTGTTGCAGTTCATCTTGTCTCCTCTTGATAACAGAGATCTGTACTGGCACAACCCGTTTAATGAAAGCATCAATAGCTGCGGGATTGTCTAGACGTTGAACCAAAGGAAGACTGTCTGATGAAAGGTTCACAGAGACCGATGCTTGTCGCTCAGCAGGAGGAGATAATTCTCTAGCTGAGTCTCGGGTGGGAGACACCTGAGGCTCAGGTAGGACTACTGGGAGATCAGCTGCTGGCTGAGGTGGTCTGACTGAGACTCTGGTAGCTTGCTCTGGAGGCTCTGAAAAGTCTGACTGAGATGAGTTGAGGATGTTGTAGAAAGGAACTTCATCTTCATGGTCATCCTTCTGAGGTCTGAATTTGCTGAGATATGTCTTCTTGTCAAAAGAGAAGACTGAAGATGCTAAAGATGTTCTTTGGAGAATCATATGCATTAGATATGAGCCATATCTCATCTTGTCAGATCTGTTCTTCTGGCACTCATTTATTTCTGAGAATATGTATCTGGCCACATCAAACTTTTCTTTCTTTGCTATGAGCTCAAGAATTCTCCATACTGGATTGTATATGGCATCAGTTCCTCCACCTTTGGCACAGATGGATATGTTCAAGATCTTCACTATGTGCTTGGGTGTCTTCATCAATCCTTTGAAATTGGAGATATGCTTAGGGACTGCACCCTTAACAGGAGGAGGCACAAAGCCTGTAGGGAAGAACTTCTTCCTTTTCTCATTTGGAACCCAATCTGGCAGGAGACTCTTATCTTCTTCTGAGCCTTTGGATATGCTGATCTTCTGTAGCTTTGACCCTGATGGTAGATTGAACATCTCTGCAAACTCTGGAGCTGTGATGCACAGCAGTTGACCTCTTGTCATCCAGAGCATATAATCTTGATTGTTCTGCTCTACAAAGACTGTTGCATAGAATTCCTTGATAGCTTCAGAATCATAATCTTGGTTTAAACTGCATATCTTATCAAGTTGAATAGCAGCTAGAATCTGCTTTAGATTTCCTAAGCCGTTCTTGGCAAGGTTTTCCCAATCAATTGGCATGCTGTCAACAAAACCTTTCTTCTGCAGCAAGAGATGATAGCTTGATTGCTGCTGATCATTCCAAAACCTTGGATCAGTGCAATGTCTTCTTTTCAGATTTCCTTCACTGTCAAAATATGGATTTGTGGTTCTCATGGCAGTGTAGTTTGATGTGCTTCTTGAATCCAGGTTCATGGAGGCTAGACTGGCATCTGCCTTTGGTAGCTTCTTGAAAGCAGTTGCAGATATGAATTTCATCATTGATGTGTCAGATCGTGCAACTTTTGAGAATATAGCTAAGTATTTGGCTTCCAATGCAGAGGGGGATGAGTCTGATTCTTCTGCTGACTCTTTCCTTCCACCACTCTCCTCTTCTTCTTGATATTCTTCATCTGATTCAGACAGCTTTTGCTTCTTCTTGCGAGGAGATGGAGGATGAGGGTCACTTGGACTTGAATAGGAGTCATCTGAGTCTTCTGACTGAGTCTCAGTTGACTATGCCTGAGACTTAGTTGGCTCTCTATGGACTGACTCAGGTGCTGGAGAAGATGCTGCTTTTTCTTGCTCTTCAAGTCTTGTTTCTTCTTGAGCTGGTTCTAAGTCTGATAGAGACTGAAATACAGAACCCATGCTCACTGATACTCCAACTGATGGATCTGCTTGTGGCTCAGTTGGGTTTTCATGTGCTTTAGTTGACTTCTCTTCAAAAGATGATCTTAGCTTATCCATAGATTCCTCCATAGTCTGCTCAAGTTCTTTTTCTTTTGAGTCAAGCTCAGCCAAGATGTCTTCAATTGATTCTATGGCAGCTTTCTGTTGAGGTTCCACTTCAGAGAGGACTAATTCTAGTCCAGCTGATGCAGCCGCCTGAGACTCAGCTGGCTTACTCAGCTGAGGCAGTGAACCACTGGCTTGTTGAAGGGGCACTACATCAAGTGCTTGAGAACTGGATACACAAAATATCCTAGAGTTTATTTCAGCAATCTCATTTTGTAGATGCTTCTTATGAGCTTCATCAGTACAAGAGTTTAACTCCAACATGTAATCCTCTATTCTCCTTTGTAGGGTGTTATCTGAGAACCTTGTCCAAATTTTCTTATAATCTTCTGAGAGTTGAGGGAATAGACGATCAATTTGCTTGATCAGGTCTGCTTTCTCTTGTCCAGAGGCTTTTCCTTCTTGCCTCAGCAACTTTTTGAGTTCTTCATGGATTGCCTTGTTCTTCAGCTGAGTTTCTCTTTGGAGTTTCACATCCTGTGGAACATCTGGTGACTCAAAGATTTGCTTTGCAAGAGCATCTATTCTTTCCTTCATTTGAGGCCTTTCCTCATCTGTGGCATTAGGCAACTTATCAGTTAAGTCTTGCCATTTTTCTATAAGTTTGCTGTGTTCCCTTTTTATAAGAGCTTCTGCTCTCCATTCAGCTTCTTCCTCTTCTTGCAGTTGTTTCTTTGTTTTCTTGACTACCACAGCCTCTGATCTTGGCTTCTTTGGGACTCTGCTCAGAGATAAATCTGTTGGCTTGCCTGCAGCCCTTGTCCTTTTGAGTGTATCAACTACTGGAGCCTTCTTGGCTTTGATAGCTGCCTCTTTCTCAGCAGCCTTCTTAGCTTTTTCTTCAGCTCTTTTCTTCTTTGCTTCTTCAGCTTGGGCTTTCTTTTCAGCTGCTTTTGCTTTCCTCTCTTGCTTCAATTGTTCTTCCTTGCTAGCTTTCTGAGCTTCTAATTCTTTCATTCTTTGAGCTGACTGAGCTGTAGCTATGTCCATCTGACGTTTCTCCTCTTGTAGCTCTTTGAGCCTAGCTTCTCTTTGGCTAGCTCAGAGGGTGACATAGGCGCTTTTACTGATTTTTGTGCAGCTTCTTCCGCATCCAATTTCTTTGCAAGACTTTTAGCCTGCTCTGCCTCCCACTCTAACTGCTGCTTCTGACTTAGGAGCTGAGTTCTCAGACCAATGGGCAGATCATCAGTTATATCCTCAGGCACATCCCTCGATCCAGACATCTGCATGGGAGAGGTAGGATAAAGAATAGATGAGAGGTAATCCTATTGCAGAGAAAACTGGAATGATTGGCCATTTTTGGATAGTGTTAGGAGAGTTTCACAAATCATCTCATGCTACCTGACTTAGCTACCTGACACTCAGGTGAGATAAATTGTGTAACTCAGGTGGAGTAGCAGAGCAACCTAGGTTTATCGAATCTTGCTGAAATTTGAGAATTCTGGACAATGAATTGCAAGAAATCGTTCTAGAGGTTAAAGGTACATCATCTCTGTCTAATTCCACAACTAAAAGCTACTCGAGAGCTTGGGATTCGCATTAAGGCGGAAACCACCCTAGTTCCGTGAAGAACAGCTCGAGGAGACTTACATTTGGAATTTTGATTGGAGATGAAGGCGCCAAAACAATCAGAAGAGCTTTGGGAAGCTTCGGAAAGAGCGAAGATCGTCGGAGAAGCGCACGATCGTTGAGAATCAGATGGCGGCGACGGGCGCAAGGGCACTGAGACTCTGAAGAGGGTTTAGCGCGAACCGTTACAGAGGTGGTTTTTTATATCCCGAGTGGCCCTGTGGCACCTGAGGGTCAGCTAGAATGCTACCTGAGGCTCAGGTAGGATAGAAAAATTGAGCTGAGCTCCAGACTTAGGGATTTTCTCCGGAATTTTGAATGTGTTCAGCTGAGACTCATGTGGAAGACTCAGCTGACAAGGTTTTCAATAGGATTACCAGAGAGAACTTAAAGATAAGAGATGAAAGCAATAGAGAGAATTTCTTTTCAAACGCAGCTTGCCAAACGATCAATCAATACAAAGCTAAAGCTGTGTTGAATTGAAATAGATGGTAAGATCCAACTTATCTAACCCAATGGTGAATCCATGAGTTCAATAAGATGCAAAATCAGCATGGTATCTATAAGACCTTAACCCACCTGAGGTACAGCCGAGACTCAGGTGGCTGACTCATGTAGAATGCAGAGAATGAAAAACCAGAAATGCAATCATGTGTACACGTGTATCATCATTTCCTCACTGCACATTCGAGATATCCATGATATTTAGCTCATGCCTGAGGGTACAGAACCTATTTTCATCTAAAGGCTTGGTGAAAATATCAGCTAGCTGAGCTTCGGTTCTAACATGGCACAGTTGGATATCTTTCTTCTCTACATGGTCTCTTAGAAAGTGGTGTCTCACTTCTATGTGTTTGGATCTTTGGTGTTGGACAGGGTTGTTGGCTAACTTGATTGCACTTTCATTGTCACAGAAGAGGGGTACTTGAGACATAGATATGTTAAAATCCTTCAAGGTCTGCCTCATCCATAACAATTGAGCACAACACCCACCAGCTGCTATGTATTCGGCTTCTGCTGTGGATAGGGCTACTGAATTTTGTTTCTTGGAACTCCAGGACACAAGGGAACGCCCTAGAAATTGGCATGTACCTGAGGTGCTTTTTCTGTCAACCTTACACCCGGCATAATCACTATCTGAATAGCCTACAAGCTCAAATGGTGCACCCTTAGGATACCATAGACCAAACCCAGAGGTATGAATCAAATATCTCAATATTCTGCGAACAGCAGTGCGATGAATGTCCTTAGGATCAGCTTGAAAACGTGCACACATGCAAACACTCAACATTATATCAGGTCTAGATGCACACAAATACAACAAGGAACCTATCATAGACCTATACTCCTTCTGATCAGTGGACTTACCTTGTTGGTTCAGATCAAGATGAGCATTTGTTTGCATGGGAGTAGATATTGACTTAGCTTTGTCCATGTCAAACTTCTTGAGGATGTCCTTGGCAAACTTCTCTTGAGAGATGAAAGTTCCCTGCTTGAGTTGTCTGATTTGCAGCCCTAGGAAGAACTTCAGCTCTCCTACCATGGACATCTCAAACCTTTTTATCATCATCTTGCTGAACTCATCACTTAGCACACGGTTAGTACTTCCAAATATTATGTCATCGACATATATTTGGCATACAAATAAGTCCTTGCCTTTAACTTTAGTAAAGAGTGTAGTATCAACAAGCCCAATTTTGAAACCATTATGTATAAGAAACTCCTTTAGGGTATCATACCAAGCACGAGGGGCTTGTTTGAGACCATATAAAGCTTTGTGGAGAACATATACATGATGGGGTCTTTTTGGATCTTCAAAACCAGGGGGTTGTTCTACATACACAAGTTCAACAAGCTTACCTTGGAGAAAGGCACTCTTGACATCCATTTGATAAAGCTTGATGTTGTGATGATTTGCATAAGCTAAAAGTATCCTGATAGCTTCAAGTCGAGCTACAGGTGCAAAGGTCTCACCAAAATCCAAGCCTTCTATTTGAGTGTAGCCTTGAGCAACCAATCTTGCCTTGTTCCTCACCACTTGGCCTGTAGAATCTTGCTTGTTGCGAAAGACCCACTTTGTTCCTATAACATTGTGATCCTTGGGTCTTTCAACAAGTGACCAAACTTCATTTCTCTCAAATTGGTTCAGCTCTTCATGCATAGCATTGATCCAATCTGAGTCAGACAGAGCTTCACCTACATTTTTAGGCTCAATGGTGGAAACAAAAGAGTAGTGAGCACAAAAGTTAGCAATACGAGAACGAGTAGTCACTCCCCTATTAATGGCACCAATGATTTGGTCTACAGGGTGATCCTTCTGCAGCCTGCTGATCACAGGGGGTTCTGGGTCAGCCGCCTGAGTCACAGCTGGAAGTGGGTCAGCTGGGTGTATCTGTGACTCAGTTGGCTCTTCCTGAGACTCAGCTGGGTGCATGGAGGCTTCTGAGTCCAATAGATCATTAGCTGGGTTGTACTCGAACTCAATGCCATTGACTTCATCCTGCTCATCAGCTGGGTCAGGTAGATTTGTAACTCCAGATGAAGCTTGCTCCTCAACTTGGGGCCTGACTTCACCTGTTGACTTGTGAAGTATATCTACCTTCCCTGAAATATCATTAGCAACTTGCCCATCTTGTGAGCCGTTAGATTCATCGAATGTCACATCTACAGCTTCTTCAACAACCTTGGTGTTGGTGTTAAAGACTCTGTAGGTGTGAGATTCTGAGCTATATCCAACAAATATTCCTTCATCAGATTTGGATTCAAATTTAGAGAGACGTTTGCCTTTCTTCAAAATATAGCACTTACAACCAAATACTCTGAAGTAGGAGACGTTTGGCTTCTTGTTGGTCAGCAGCTCATAAGGTGTCTTCTTTAGGAGTGGGTGAAGATATAGTCTATTGATGTTGTGGCAGGCAGTATTCACAGCTTCAGCCCAAAACCTTGCTGGTGTTTTGTACTCACTCAGCAGTGTTCTTGCCATCTCTATCAGGGTCCTGTTCTTCCTCTCCACCACTCCATTCTGCTGAGGTGCATAGGGACCAGAGAACTCATACTTAATCCCATGCTTGTCCATGAAGGCTTCAACTCTTGAGTTCTTGAATTCTATCCCATTGTCACTTCTCACTGCCTTCAAGTTGATGTTCCATTCATTTTGAACTCTGACAATGAGGTGCTTGAACCTTTTGTACACCTGTGACTTGTCCTTCAAGAAAAATACCCAAGTGAAACGTGACAAGTCATCTACAACAACAAAACCATACTTGTTACCTCCAATGCTCTCATATGTAGTTGGACCGAACAAATCAATGTGTATGAGATCGAATGGAGAAGTAGTGGTCATGATGTTCTTGGGTGGATGAGGGCTTCCAACTTGCTTTCCAGCCTGACAAGCACAGCATGGCTTGTCTTTGTTGAATTGGATCTGCTTCAGGCCTAGGACATGTTCTTCTTTACTGAGTTTGTTAAGCAGCCTCATCCCCACATGACCTAGCCTCCTGTGCCACAGCCAGCCTAACTGAGCTTTGACTATAAGGCAACATGGCACAGCTGCTTCTTGATCCTGAAAATCTACAAGATATAGCTTATCTACTCGATAGCCTTTGAAAACTTGTGAGTCATCTGTTAGTTTCTAGACATAGACCTCTTTAGGATAAAATGTGACTTTCATTCCAGCATCACATAATTGAGAAACAGATAAGAGATCATATGAAATAGACTCAACAAGCATTACTTCAGTAAGAGAATGTTCCTGAGATATAGCAATTTTACCACAACCCAATACCTTGCCTCTTGAATCATCAGCATAGTTGACATACTTGCAAGGAAGGTTATCTTTTCTTATCTCAGAGAACTGCTCTTTGCCTCCAGTCATGTGCTGTGTGCAGCCACTATCCATTACCCATTTTGTTCCACTGGAGGCAGAGCCCTGCACGATTAGTTTCGAGACTTAGGAACCCAAATAGCTTTGGTTCCC
This sequence comes from Stipa capillata, assembly GCA_019208055.1. Taxonomy (NCBI): domain Eukaryota; kingdom Viridiplantae; phylum Streptophyta; class Magnoliopsida; order Poales; family Poaceae; genus Stipa; species Stipa capillata. Next base: position 424,328 of record JAGXJF010003139.1, on the reverse strand, counting down.
AAGTTAGCAGGTCTCTTACTGTAAGCATCAATAGCAGGAATAAGATTAACATTAGGGTTCTTAGCAGCTATGGCTTTAGAAAGCTTAGAGAACCTCTGAATCTTTCTCAGATTCTTATCTCCTGCAAACTCAGATGGAAGGGTTAGCAAATTTGCATTGCACCTGAGTGAGCTACCTGAGTTACAGGTGGCTTTCCCTGACTTCGGTACCCAACCGAGTGAGTCACCTGAGACACAGGTGACTACTGACTTTGGTACCCAAATGCTTGGTACCTTCTTGTATCTACTCCAGGGTCCAACATATATTGCCTCAGGTTTGCCCTTTTTCCCTGTCTTAAGCACATAGCTTGGATTAGAGGGAATTTTCACATAACCACCTGTCTTTCGATGGTTTCCTGCAAGAGAGTTAGTATCATATTTCCCTTTCTGAGGAACAAAGTGATTCTGCAAGTATTTCTTGTTAGTAGCAGAGGGAATATATGAAGACTTGTTCTTTATAAGTGCAGGAGTGAAACCAAGTCCCCTTGTACCATTATTCTTTAGTACTAAGGTGGACTGAAGCCTAGCAAAGTTCTGCATGCCTATGTTAGCACTGCATAGGCCTATTCTCATGAGCCTTTTAGCTCTTCATGCTCCTCCTTGAGCTCATTGTACTTTGCTGCATCAACAGAGTTAGTAGCAGTTGAAGTGCTTGATTCACTGGGTGAATCTACAACAAACACTGTACTAGAAGTAATAGCATTGATGCGAGATGCACAGTTTAAACAAGTTTCTATAACAGTAGGAGGATTTGCATCAGGTGTAACAGCAGTGCAAGATGAGTAAGTTTCTTTGAGTTTATCATGCTCAAAGATTAGGAGCTCATGTGATAGCTTAAGTTTGTTTTGAGCTTCCTGCAATAAGTAAACCTCCTCATCAAGATCTGCCTTAGCATCTTGTGCATTATCAAGGGACACCTGCATGTCAGTTAGTTTGTCCCTGAGAGAGATGTTTTCTTTTCTCTCTTTCCTAAGGAGCTTCTCTGTCCTGTCAAGAATGTCCATTAGTTGAGCATAATCAGGGAAGTCATCCTCAGTCATTACCTTGCTGCCTTTAGCCATAAGGCATAGGGCTGGAGTCTCAGCATATGTAGGATCTGCATCCTTGTCGAAGAGAGAGTCTGACTCGGGTGCGCAGCTGAGTGACCTAACTGAGTCTTCTCCTGGCTCAGTAGGGCTGCTGAGTGATCCACCTGAGACACAGATGGCTAACCCAGCAAGCTCAGTTTCTTCCTCTGACTCCTCCTTTGACTCTGAGTCATCTGAGACCCAGGCTTGTCCCACATAAGCTCTGGCAGCAGAGGTCTTCTTCTTTCTGAAGGTGGGAGGCTTCCCTTCTTTGTACTTCTTCTTGACAATGATCTCCTTCTTCTTGTACTTGCCATCCTCTTGTCTCTTGCTCTTTTTGGGACAATCAGCAATGAAATGTCCTGAGTCACCACACTCAAAACACTTCTTGTCACTGAGTTGCTTCTTCCCTTTGAATCTATCAGCTGAGCCTGAGAACTTCTTCCTTCGATAAAACTTTCTGAAGTTCCGAGTAAGCATGGCAAGCTCATTCTCCTCATCAGTGGACATCTCTTCATCTGGATCTTCTTCTTCATCACTTGAGTCCATGTGAGTGGCCACTGCCTTGAGAGCTATGTCCTTGTTCTTCCCAGAGGTGATAGCATGCTTCTTGGAGTGGTTTAGCTCCATCTCATGAGTGAGCATCCTACCAAGGACATCTGTGGGTTTTAATCTGTCAAAGCCATCCTTTTCTTTCATCATCAGACGCAGAGTGTGATAAGGCTTGGGAAGCACAAAGAGGAACTTCTTGATCACATCTCCATCTTCCACTCTGTTGGACCCAAGGGCTTTCAGCTGGTTAGTGATCATGGTAAGTCTTGTGAAGATGGAATTGATGTCCTCTCCAGGTTGGTAATGGAAGTTGTCAAGTTCATGCTCCAGCACATCTTTCTTGGACCTCTTCAACGTGTCACTACCTTCATAGATAGCCTGAAGTGTGAACCATATATCTCTGGCTTCCTCAAAGGTGCAAACACGGTTGAAGTCATGCTCTTGCAGTCCCATATAGATAGCATTGGCAGCTCTAGCATTGTTCTTGATGCTGATCTTCTCTTGATCAGTGGGATTGCTCTCATCAACCACATCAAGACCTGTTGTGACAATCTTCCATACATCTGGGTCAAGTGCAGTAAGATGCATTTGCATCTTCCGCTTCCAAAAGGCATAATTAGTACCATCAAACATAGGAACTCTACCCTCATAGTTCGACATCCTTTAGACTCTGGCTGTTAGGCCAATTATGAGCAACGAGGCTCTGATACCACTTGAAAGGGATCTTAGGAGTCGACTAGAGGGGGGGTGAATAGGTCGGCTCTAGAAATTAAAATGCCTAATGGGTTTCTCTTCTGGAGATAGGTCAATCCTAGAGAAAATGTATGCAACTGATGCAGGTAACTGAGACTCAGCAAGATATATCAGATAAACACCAGACACTCAGATAGTAAACTCAGCTGATGTAGAGCAAGTTATATTCAGAGCTAACTGAGTCTCAGGTGTGAGAGTCAGGTGAGTGCATCAGATGACGTGAACAGGAAAGGTACTAGCTTTAGCAGGAGCTAACTGAGTCTCAGGTGAGGAAACTCAGTTAGTGTGCAACAAATAAAGGTGCTCTAGTGATCTAAGCATACATAGATATCAGAATAAGTAAGAGCAGATCACAAGACAGAAAGTAAAGCACACAATGATTTGTTTTACCGAAGTTCCTACTTCTTGCGAAGCAGTACGTCTCCGTTAAGGAAGCTGTTCTCACAGCCGACACCAAAACGTGCTCTTTTCTCGAGTACCTTTCTTGTGTGGAATCCTTTTGATCTTGCCGCAGCAAGACAGGCAGACCCGAATCGCCCTCACAGACTCTTGGTGGCAGCCACACAAGACTTGGCTTGCTCACCAACTCCAAGAGCACTCCCACTCTTAGAGGAACCAGTACCTCGAATGCTACACCTGAAGGACTAAGAAACTCTCTCTCACGATGGATGCACGCAGGCAACACTCACTTGGAGACCTAGAGCACTATCTTTCTCAACAGGTTGCTATCGGGTTAGAGGCAAAGGTTAGGTAAAGGTTCGAGGTTGAAAACCTCCCCAGGTTCCCTATTTATAGGGTCCCTGGCAGCTAGCCGTTACCCTCATGCCACGTCAGATAAAGAGCCACCAGACCTAACCTGTCTGAGACTCAGCTAACATGCACCTCTGGTAACCTACTAGCCGCGGCTGAGCTACCCACCTGAGTCTCAGATGCCAAACTCAGGTGGACTCGGTTGCCTCAGGCAGCACCTGAGCACAACTCTGGCGGGCTCACTACAAGCCTCCAACCGACCAGAGAGCAATGGCCTCGCCACAGTCCCTGACCAGCTCGCTTAGACCCTTGGCACTGGTTCCAAGCTTCTTCACCGAAGACGACTGCCCTTGTAGACGCACAGCAAACCCTTGGTCCAGATCCACCATCTTCCTAGCTCCTCCAGGACTTATCAAGCTTGCATTCACGGCCCTTGAACTCCATCAAGTAACCATCACCTCGCTTGCCCTCGAGCACAGCCTCGGCTTCTTCGCAACTGTGCCTCAGGAACCTAGCTCAGCTGGTCCTTCTGACCTTCCCAGTTCCTTGCTCTTTTTAGGGCTCATCATCAACAGTTGTCTCACTTCAGCTTTCACCTGTCCATCTAATCCATGTTCACACTCATTGCAAAACATTAGACACAGGTGAGGATTGCCAATAACCATCAAAACCAAACTCTGGGGCAAGATAGCCATCCTCCCAAGCTCCATGGGAGTGGATGCACTTTCAGAGGAATACCTCTCCACCGAGACAGAACCTAAGGACCCTGTTGAAGCACGTCGTCTATCAGCGCGCACCCGGAGCTTCATCATGCATCTCAACAGAAATGCACCCGGAGCTTCCACAAGCGAGGTGTGTGCGCTCCATTTCTGAAATGCATCTCAACAGAAGAGGGTAGGGATTTGCTCAAGGAAATCCACCAGGGGCTCTGCGGCTCACATCTCGCCCCCAGGTCTCTGGTCGCCAAGGCGTACCGCACCGGGTTCTACTAGCCAACGGTGTTAAGAGATGCTCAAGATCTGGTGAAGCGCTGCTCGGCGTGTCAATGAATGGGCCGAGGCACGAACTGACCGGCAAGCGAAATGCAACCCATCTCGCCCTCCTGGCCTCTGGCGCATTGGGGGATCGACCTCGTCGGCCTGTTCAAGACGGCGTGTCGCGGCGCCAAGTTCGTCGTCATCGCCCAGGACTATTTCTCCAAGTGGATAGGGGCAGAACCCCTAGTGAAGATCACTTCGGCCGCCGCGCAGAAACTCGTTTGGAAAAACATCATATGTCGATTTGGCATTCCGCGTGAGTTGACCGTAAACAACGGCACCCAGTTCAATGCGGCGAATTTTAGAAACTTCTGCTCCGGCCTCAGCATCAAGCTGTGTTTCGCCTCAGTCGCCAACCCAAAGGCTAACGGGGCGGTAGAAAGGGCTAATGGAATCATGCTTTCGGGCTTACGTACACGTATGTTTGAGCTTCCTGCAAGGAAATGGGCAGATGAGCTCTAGAGCATGCTGTGGTCATCCCGCACCTCGGTCAATCGGGCGACGGGGCACACCCCATTCAAGCTGCTGTTTGGCGAGGAGGCTGTCGCTCTGGCCGAAGTGGAGTTTGAATCCCTGCGCATCACCGAGCAGCCGGACGACGATAACCACCTGATGTCGCTCGAGGGGCTTGACGAGGTGTGACAAGACGCATCTCTCCACATCGACTGGTACCAGGTGGCGACCACAAGGCACTACAACAAAACAGTAAAGCCGCGACCCATAGCGGTGGGCGACTTGGTGCTCAAAAAGAAGCTCAACCCCGAGGCCGACGGCAAGCTCAGCTCCAAGTGGGAAGGCCCGTATGAAGTCATCAGCTCATCTCGACCGTCATCATTTTTTCTCCGAGATCTTGATAGAGTCGTCCTCAAGCATAGCTGGAACGGCGACAACCTCAGGAAGTACTACATATGATCATGCCGAAGCCCACTTGGCAACACGTCGCTGACAGCTGCTGCGCCAGCTAGACGGGACTTCGTCCTTGTAATGGTCGTTACTTTTATTAGAAAACATTTTTGTCTATCTGAATGCAGTATCGGTTCGTTCATCATGCCAAGCAATCTACTGGAGACAGGAACGACGATCCCGTCTTAGGTGGCAGCTCGGCCCGACGCCGCTCCCCTAAGGACGATGAGCAAGTCGGATGATCCCGTCTTAGGTGGCAGCTTGGCCCGACGCCGCTCCCCTAAGGATGATGAACAAGTCCTAGCCACGATATGACCCACCAACCAGGGCAACGTGTGCTACTATCCCGTCTTAGGAGGCAGCTCGGCCCGATGCTGCTCCCCTAATGATGACGAACAACACGGCGACACCGTCTTAGGTGGCAGTTCGGCCCGACACCGCTCCCCTAAGAACGACGGACAGCACTTGGCACCCAAGCCAGGCGGCGCGCGTCCCGATCCTGTCATAAGTGGCATATCGGATGTGTTAGAATTACTACGTCGTACCCTACGTTGCCTCGCCCGCGATTGGGATCAGATGACACGCCGCTCATCAGATCGAAGAAAGAGTGACTAAAAAGACGAGGTTATGCCAAGTTGTGACAAATGAATTAAGTTCTCAACTGCACGTTTACAAACAAACCAAATATTTTGGTGGGGGGATAATAACCCCGCGCTAAGTTACAACAATCGCAATCGACGTGACGATAAAACTATGTCCTAGCTGGGACATGCGAGCTACATCGAACGACATGGAAAAGCCGATCGATAAACTCCAACGTCTCGGCGTCTTTGGCCAAGTCGGCGGCAAAGGCCAGGAGAAATAAGTCGCTCCCACTGCCCTGGGCCGTCACCGGGATGACGCCTTCCACAACCCCTTCGCCGACCGCGAGAGACAGGTCGCCCCCGTGAGCTTCGACCGTCGCTGGGGCGACATCTTTCGCAACCTTCTCCCCGACTACACAAGCCTTCCTTTCCACAATTGACAGGCCAGACGAGCAATGCTTGTGCGACATGGCCATAAGGGGACGAGTCCCACGCCGCCTGGCGGGCGACTTATATTGCAAAGGCGGCCTCTGCAAACAAGCACGATAAAAAATAAACATTGCGACCTTAGCATAAACCAAAGTGTAATATCGCACCAAAAGGCGAGTTCACAAAAAGCCACATGCGGCGAGGTTACATCGACGCAGCGACGGTGGGGAAGGACTTCAAAAAATATATATATAAGGCTGGCGGCCGAAGCGGGCTTTAAACCTTTGGCTGCTGGTACATGTTTTTCCTTTCTTATGTTCTGCAATTTTCACTCTGGGGGCACGGTTAGTGCACCCAGAGGGTGTAGCCCCCGAGCCTTCGGCTGATTAGGATAGTCGGGCAGAGGGTTCTTCTTTTTTTCATAGTTTTCACTCTGGGGGCACGATCAGTGCACCCAGAGGGTGTAGCCCCTGAGCCTTTGGCTGACTAGGATAGTCGGGCGGAGGGTCCTTGATGTCTTCTTTGCTAATCTAAGTGTCTTATCTTTCTCCATTCTTTCCTTGCAGAACTTGCCCAAGTGATCCCGGGACAAGACTGAGTTCCTTCAAGAGCAACTCCCGGCCTTCGAGCGACTCAGCCAGCGTAAGGCCGAGTGGGACAATCTGAAAGGTACTCTCCAGGCAACACAGAATCAAGTGCTCACCCAGGAGAGCGAGATTGAATCCCTGAAGAGGGACGTTCGCCAGGAGGCCCCCCGTGCTCGAGGTAAGGAGACCGAGTCTCTTTTGATCATTTATGTCTGTTGGTGCTGACTTGTTTTCCTACAGCTGTGGAAGATGAAAACTCTAAGCTCAAGGAGGAGCTTGAGGCGATGAAGGCCCGTGCCGGGCAACTCGCCGCTGCCGAAGAGAGGGCGTCTAGGCTTCGAGAGGAACTCAAGGCAGAGAAGGCTCGCATTGAGCAGCTTGCCTCCGCTGAAGAGAGGGCTTCCAAGCTTCAGGAGGAGCTTGAGGCGGAGAGGGCTCAAGTCGGGCAGTTGGAGAGCGAGGCCACCGTCATGGATGGCAGTCTGAGGCGGGCTCTGGAGGCCATCGAGGCAGCGAACAAGAGGTCCGCTGACTCCGCCATCGGTAAGTCTACGCCTCGGGTTTTGGTTAGTCAGAGTCCTTTGAATGTTCTGCTAACTCCTTTGTCTTGTACTGGCAGCTTTCCAGATCCACCTCCAGGAGGTCAGCGATTCGGCTGAGTCGTTGAAGGCGGCCGGTCGGATAGCCTGCAACACCTTGTGGGAGGACGAGTCGGTCTTGGGGCGCGTGGATGTGATCGTGGAACGACTGCGACGGGCTCCCGACCGGGCAAGGCGGCTGGAGAAGGAGGCCACGGAGACCGGAGCCGTGCTGTCTCTTGCCGTGGCTAAGTCCCACTACCCGTTGCTTGACATGGAAGCAATCGGGGATGGGTATGCCGCGGATGTTCCTGACGAAGCCGTGCCCGGGCTAATGGACGAGGTAGAAGCCACGGCTAAGTCCCTTGTCGACCGTGCTGGGTTGTAAGAAGTCGGAAACATGTAGGTTAGCTGCTCGGGAAGGCCGAGTGACTATTTGTTATGCATATTTTGTAATGAACTTATCCTTAAGTTTATAGATTTCCTTCGCAAAAGATTCGTTCCTGTGTATGTTAATCCTTTGTGTGTGCTCTTGCCGACCCGTTATAGCCTCCTTTGCGTAAAAATTAGCCATGGGCTGTGTCCCGTGTAGCGTAGGATTGTGGCGTAAACCAGCGATCGAGAGCAAAGAGTTAACATTGGATTGTCTACACAGTACTAAAATAGTTTATTCGAATGAAAAGACCGAGTACGACTGGGCGCACCCAGGGGTGTAAAAGCTGAGTGGTTGCTATGCGTACCTATAAGCGTGCATGGTGAGTCAGTCGGGAATTCCGATACTTGTTCATGTGGCACGAAAAAATGTTTATTCATGTTGTCCAAAATATCAAAGTACAGAGTGTTAAGTATAGAAATGACGTAGCTGTTCAATGTTCCATGCGTTGGTGATGATGTTGCCATTGCTGTCCTTCAGTCGGTAAGCTCCCGGGTGTAGCACTTCGGCAATCACGTACGGGCCTTCCCATGGTGGGAGGGTTTATGTATGTCTTTGTTGGACTGGACTCGCGCAAAACCAAGTCACCAATGTTGAATGCGCGCCCACAAACGTGTCAGCTGTGATAGCGTCGTAAGCCCTGCTGGTACTTGGCCGACCGAAGTAAAGCGACTTCTCTTGCTTCCTCAAGCTGATCAGTCGTCCTATCTTGCTTCCTCTGACTGGCCTTCATCATAGGCGCTAGTGCGCGGGGACCCGTAGTCCAAGTCAGTCGGCAATACGGCCTCGGCTCCATAGACCATGAAGAACGGGGTGTATCCGGTTGACCGGTTGGGGGTAGTCCGGAGACTCCAGAGTACCAAAGGTAACTCGGCTGCCCACTTACCCGCGAGCTTCTTTAGGCGTTGGAAGATCTAAGGTTTGATGCCTTGCATAATAAGACCATTGGACTGCTCAACCTGCCCATTCATGCGTGGGTGTGCCACGGCCATGAAGTTGAGGCTAATGTTGTAGTCGTCACAGAATCAGAGGAAGGTGCCGCTGGTGAACTGAGTGCCATTGTCCGTGATGATGCTGTTGAGGATGCCGAAACGGTAGACGATGTCCAAGAAGAACTTGACGGCTCTCTCGGCAGTAATCGTGGCTACTGGCTTGCCTTCAATCCACTTGGTGAACTTGTCGACGGCGACGAAGAGGTGTGTGTAGCCCCCAGGAGCCTTTTTGAGAGGACCAACCATGTCCAGGCCCCAAACGGCGAAAGGCTACGTTATCAGGATGGTTTCGAGAGCTTGGGCCGGCAAGTGTGTCTGCCGGGTGAAATACTGGCATCCCTCGCAAGTGCGCACGATGTGCTCAGCATCAGAGATGGCAGTCGGCCAGTAAAAACCTTGTCGGAAGGCTTTATCGACTAACGACTTCGGCGCCGCATGATGCCCACAGACTCCCGAGTGAATATCCTGCAGTAGTTGCATGTTCCTTCCATCAAAGCGGACACGGTGCCCTACCTGGCCTTATATAGATGACCGGGGTAGGGTTACAAGAGTCCTGATCAACTTACAGATTGGTTAACTAATTAGTTACAACGGAATCCGGGATTGCTGGGTATGTGTTTATCCCTATCTTGTACTCCAAGTCGATGAGGCGCCCCCGTGTAGAAGTCAGACTCCGAGTTGTCAGCCTGGCCCACCCTATGTCCAGAGAGCCGGCTTTGTCATCCTTGACGATACACGAGTGCCATGCCATCTTCACACCCTAAAGGCTTTCCTGGCTCAAAAGGATAAATAATATATAATGTTTGCATACAAATCAAGGTAAGGGTTGCAATATTAGCTATTCTTGGTGAATTGTGTACTTCACGAACTTATAGTTTTAATGACCAACAAACTACATGCATAGCAATCATTGGGTCATGGTTGTCGTCGTGCTATGCTGGAGTAAGGTATATTACCTTGATTCACTACTAAAGGATCGCAACTTCATGCCCATCCAGGATGTGCTTGACCATGTTTTCTTAAGATTCAGCCTTAGTGGAGGAAACACAAAGGGAAAAAAACTTACTCATATTTTCAAATTCTCGGTATGAGCTATACATTTTTATAAAAAACAATTATGACTCATTCATTAGGTCTATAGACTAATTATCAAAAAGATTTCTTCACATAGTGCAAACAACAGCCGGCAATGAGGCAACTTTGCGGATTCTACGCTTGCACAAATATGGACCTCATCGCACAGTTTACCTCTAAGAACAAAAACTTATAGGTTTCTGATGCAAATCATAATGTACATGATTTACATTTATCTCTTTGTAAATATGTGTTTAGTTGATCTCTTTTTCTTAGGAACAAACTTGGACATGTGAGGATCAAACATTGGAAAGAGATGGAATCAGGCGGATTCATGGGGTTATCGCATCCTTCATCCATGCCGAAATACACGAAAATGACAAGTTCCATGTGCCTTAATAGATATATTGCAATTTTTGAAATTACGATACTATTGCTATTAGTTCTATGGCTGTAATTTGTGACATATATGTCTTAATTATGCATTGCAATGGTTTATGCAATTGTTGTTGTGTATGTGTGGATGGAGGTGATGTATATATGCATGATGTGTGTCTGTGATTCTTGAAAGTGCAGCATAGCTGTTGATGCTGTCTTCTGTCAATTTTGTGTCAGGGCAGTCTGATAATCAGCAAAAGTCAAGCCCTCTAGAAAACATATCACAGTTAGATATGAATAAAAGTCCGTGTATGATACGTTTCCTATCTCAGACAGGTGTGAGGGACCTGGCATTTTAAATCGATTCAAGGAATTCACAACAAGTGAAGACGGTGACCATAGCCGCTACCTGCGACGGACTATGGCCCACCCTCGTCCCGTGCTACATGCATACGACACAATGCGTATGACTCACCACAGCCTGATTGAGGGATCACGATTCCAAAAACATACGCCACAATGCGTATGACTCACTTTGGCAATGGACCGTACATTCACTTTGCACTTCACTTAAATCGAAATAAAATAACAAGTACCTCCATATGCATCCAACCACACTCCCCATTTCAACATACACGCATGACAGACGGGAGGTGGGGGCATATGTTGGACAGCAAGCATATCATCACACGAACCACTACGATACGATAATACAACTAGTTGTCCACATTGTGAACTATAAAGATTACATCATTCGGCAATAACTGGAAGTTTAGTCAAATCTGAAATAAACTTGCAACAGCAGAATAAAGAGACAATTCCCACAGCGGTGCAACAGCCGCTGCCCAAAAGCCAACAAAATCCCACGATTCGATAGCCAACCAAGAAAACCGAGCAACTAGGCATCATCGAAGTAATCCTCGACCATTGGCTCACCTGCAATGATCTAGGAATAACCTAGGTGAGTACAAAGGTACTCGCAAGACTTATTCGTGCTTGATTAAATGTCCTACACATGGATTCACTACGGCAACAAATAAACATGGTGTAAGTAAACCACATGACATTGACAACATTCTAGGAAGAAAGCATGACAAGTAACTTGCAGCTCAAGTTGCATACTAATCAAAGTACAAACATGAAAGCATCAAGCTTGACATTCCAAATTCATTTGGGGCAGCCCACACTCCCAATTAATCATCAATTTATCACACATCATGTCCAGTCTATCTCTCGAACCGTTACCGGCAATACATTCCCATGGGAATAACGAGCGCTCTTCACTCGGAGGTAGCTAGTCTCCAAGTGACCGAGACTCGCCATCAGATAGACCCATAGCGGAGATCCCGGTAACGTTCACGCGGTGATAAGGGAAGTAACACGATGAAGTCACCTCAGGTTGGTATAGCGACAAACACACTTCAAACACCGGGGTCGCTCCTATAGCTTCAATTAATACCAACTTTATTCATCATGTACTCCCCTTCGGCTCTCACATCTCACTTAAGCAATTCAAATTGATGGGGCATCCAAATTAAATTTTCAGCCACAACGAGATCTAACATACCACAAACCTAACATGCTAGTTTAACGAGTTACGACCACAAGCGCATATAGACAAGCATACGAATAACGATAATAAAGTGCAACAAGCTCTGGTTGCCTTGCTCACAAAGTTCCTGATCTTGAGTGGAGTCGAGAGCCTGGTGGTCTCCTTCTTCGAGCTCTATTGCAAACAACACGAAGTACCGGAAACAAACGACAAAAGAAAGCAATGAGGCCCGGCATGAATGCATGATGGATAATGCTAAGTGTAAAATTCTAAAGTGACCTATAGATGTCGAGAAGCTATGACAGCGAGCATTTCTCAAATTGAATTTGTGGGAATTTAGATGGTTGTTCTATCATGCATGCCTATCAAATTATATTCGAAAGCAAGTTAGGGTTGAAAATTACTTCTCTCGGTGTGTGGTCATGTTCTGAGATTTTAGTATTGCGAAAATACTCAGAGATACGAACCTAACGCAACTGGAATTTCCCAAGTTTGAGCGAAAAACATCTAGTTACGATTGATCAAAGATCGACGCTAAAAGGGACGAACCATTTCATATTCAAATTGGTCTGAAGTTCAATTGCAAATATTGAAATTCCATTTAAACCCGATTGTAGGAAATTTCATGAGGTTTCCGAATATATAAAATTTGTTGAAATCGGAGCTATGGTTCAAAAGTTACGCCCGTTTGAACGTCAGAAAAATTGAGTTAAACCCTAACCCTAATTCCTTTTCGGGATTAAATTTTCTGCGAAAATCAAATAAAACAAAAATGCTACGCGCACCCGAACCAACCTACTCTAAACCTAAACACAGAGCAGCTGACACGTGGGGCCCTTCTCGGGTGCTGACTGGGCTCGGGCAGCCAATCCCGAGCTGCCACGTTGCCCTTCTCTTCCTCACTCTCTCTCTCTCTCTCTCATTAGCTCGGCCGGAGGGGGAGCTCGGGCGGAGGAGCTCACGCCGGCGCCTCGCCGGAGATGGCTGGGACGGTGTACCGAGGCGCGGCGTGCTCGGGGAAGAGCGGGGGGAGGAGCAGCAGCTCACCGAGTCCGGTGCACCGGCGCGGGGAGATGGAGGGCGTCGGGGTGGAGCTTGCGGCGCGGAGAACGGCGGCGGCGACCGGGGCTTCGTCGGTGGAGGGCCTCGGGCACCGATCTGAAAAATAGATGAGGCGAGGGGGTTAGGTAGGAGGAGGAGGTGCTCGAGGGCAAGGAAAGGGAGCTCGGGGAGGACCAGAGCGGCGGATGGGGCTCGCCGGAGTGGCGCCGGCTGCGAGGAAGAAGGCGGCGCGGTGGAGCTCCGGCAATGGGGAGAAGAGGGGGGAGCTGCTAGGGTTTGGAGTGGCGTGGGGGAGGAAAAAGGAGAGAGGGGGCGCTGTCGGGACGGCCTTAAAACAGGCGGCGGTCGGGACGCCGGGGTGGCCACGCCGCCCCTCCTTGCCTACCGGCGGCGGAGACGTGGCGGCGGGGTCCCGACAGGCGGGCCCCACGCGGCGGGAGAGGGAGGAGGCGCAAAAAGCCCGGAGGCACTTTCCAGGAGAGGAAACAGGAAATGGGAGGGGGAAAGCGGGTTCAGGGCTGATGGGGGTTTAGCGGGCCGGCCTGTGGGCTTGGCCAAATGGGCCTCGCCCGGTTCCCTTTTCTCTTTTCTTTTTATTTTTGATTTTTCTCATTTTCTAGCAACAGAGCCACTATTTAAATGATTTGAGCATTCAAACAAGCTCCAATTATTTTGAAATTTTTACACAACTCTCAAAATAGTATATAGGATCTACTATAAAATTTTAGGGTCATTTGGACACTGTTTGTCCTGATTTTGAATTCAAATTCAAATATGGCTTGAAAATGAGTTTGAACTGTAGCTAGGCCCTAAACTCTTCCAAAAATTTTGAAAATTTGCAGGTAGCTGGGGTTCCATATTGATGGCTATTTACAAAATTTCATGACCTTTTTATCCGCAAGGACATTGCCTAATCATGTAGTTACAAATCAGCCCATTTGCTATTTTGACTTCAATCCTTTAGTTGAGTTGGAAAGACATGATGGTTTTGAATGAAACCTTGGGAGGGGAAATGCATGGTGATCCACCAAGGGGGTCACTGACCTCCTCCACTTCCTATTACTGATGTTAATGGTTGATAAACCAAATAAGTTGATTGGTGTTTGCTAAAACTATCCACCGATGATGAGATATGTACGTATTCTATAAAATAAAATTTTAGCACATTTAAGTTTATGCAAGGTGGATGCGGGGATGATGGCATGCATGCGAGATGAATGCAAAACCCTAATCGTAAAAAGTGGGTATTACAACAAGCATGCCTGATCAACCGTCTGTGATAAGTTCCCTCTCAAACGGGCGTGGCTTTACCACCTGTCTGTGATAACACCTCATCATTGACGGGTGGTTTTCACAAACCCGTCTGTGATGAGCTTTATCTCAGACGGACGTGCTTAATTAGAAGACTCATCTATGATGTTGATTGTCAGTGATGATTATCTTCCGCCTGTGATGACCAGACATAAGCTTACAAATGGGTGGTAAAACCGTCAGAGATGAGGTTTTTCACCGGTCTGCGATATGCCATCCTCTAGCAGTGTTTTGTGAGCAGTCACATCGAGGCTATGTGTGGTAGCTATAGATTCTCATTGTTATTGTGATGACCATCCATCTTTGACGCCTTCATGTTATTATGATTACCATATATGTTCATGTAATCAACTATTTGATTGTGATTAATCTTTTGCATGTTATGTCTTTAATGATTGTATTTAATTTTATGTCTTGATATAGCCAAGCAAGGCACTTAGTGCTACATTTGTTTGTTAGTAGTAGGGATGGGGTAGAGCAGCCAAGTGTGTGGTGCTCTCTTGTATTGCGTTAACGAAATTGTTAATATTGTTCTGGCTCAATCTTTAATGTACGAAATTAGACAAAGGGTAGATTGCATCTATCTATTGCTAGTAATGTTAGCCTTTCTTTTACTTCTAATAAGCGGGTATTGGTACCTTATATATTGCATAATCCCTATTACTTGCTTGAGAATTGCGACTAGTGAACCCATACACCTCATGCCTCATTTCCACCATCAAAACACCCTACCGTGCACTTTTAATATTAGTTATTTTGTTATTTTTTATTTATTCTGAAAATAGTTTTAATTTTCTAGTTTAAATAATTGCTCTTTTTAATTATCTATCGCTTCTATGAGGTACACAACTAATTGAGAAAGGTAGTTTCACATCTTAGGTTTTACTTTTACATATTTTTGATGTAAATTTATATTTCCACCAATTGAACCTTTTGACGCTTCTTATGGGTTTAATACTATTTTTCATTGGAAAAGCTAAACTACAATCGATCCGTACACTTGTGGATTGGCAATCATCAATTGCCTCTCCTACTAAACCCTAAGTACTCCTGGCTACGCCCCCACCCTCTCACCCACTTACCCGTTGCCCCCCGAACTTTTTTATAAATATTATTTTTAAAACAAAGAATTCGAAATCTATACGTCCGGTTTCAAAAATTACAAAAGTATCACCCTGTCGTCCGACCGTTGGACGACAGGGGGCTTATCGTCCAACCGTCGGACGACAAGCCCCTGTCATCCCACGGTGGACCGAAAGAAGGCTTATCATTCAACCGTCGGACGATAAGGGGGCTTATCATTCAACCATCGGACGACAAGGGGGCTTATCATTCAACCATCGGATGATAAGGGGGCTTATCATTCAACCGTCGGACGACAAGCCCCCTGTAGTCCAACGGTCGGACGACAGGCGTCTTGTTACGCTTTTCCGTGCGCTGAGGGGCTTGTCGTCCGACAATTGAACGATAAGGCCCCTGTCGTCCAACCGTCAGACGACAGGGTGATACTTTTGTAATTTCTGAAATTAGACATATAGATCTCGAATTCTTTATTTTAAAAATAATATTTATAAAAAATCGTCCGTTGCCCCCACCCCTTCTCTTCTACAATTCTCCTCCTCCTCTATGTTGGCATCCCTCCTCCTCCTCCTACAAACCTCAGCTCTGGGCCCCTCCTCCTATCGACACTTCCCCTCCTCCTCCCTATCCTGTGCAAACGAGGGGTCGGTGGCAGAGGCTCGACCAAAGCGACAGGTGGCGGCGCTGCTCCTCATCCTGTGCGGGCATGGCAAGGGGCGGATGAAAGAGGCCAGTCGGAGGCCAGTGGAGGCCACGACCAAGGCGAGGGCGACGAGAACTAGTGGCTTCTCCGAGGGCGACGAGATCTAGCGGCTTCTACGGCAGCGGCGGT
Source organism: Stipa capillata (assembly GCA_019208055.1). Lineage (NCBI taxonomy): Eukaryota > Viridiplantae > Streptophyta > Magnoliopsida > Poales > Poaceae > Stipa > Stipa capillata. The sequence continues at coordinate 408,336 of JAGXJF010003139.1, read as the reverse complement.
GCCAAGCCGAGGAGGGTAGCGTAGCATTTGGAAGCCTGAGTGGCCACTACCACTAGATCAAGTGCGCTAGCAGCGAGGAGCGGCGCCAGATCCAACCACAATGACTCCAGGCATCGTTGGATCTAGCATCCTTGACATCATCCTCCTTTACATGGTCTTGACGGTGGAGCAGTGGATAGGCGTGGGCTACGTGACCCACCTCTCCACCGGGTGCGCTAGAGATCCGTGGGGAGGCAAGCTGGAGCAAGGTCCCGTGGTGGCGAGCAGTGGGTGACCAGCGAGGTGGCATTCGATCCGGCGGTGGCGAGCTGTGGGCAACCAAGCTAGGATTTTTTATTTTTCCAATTTAATCTCACAGATGGGTGTCATCGCAGACCCTTTGCTACAGACGGGTTCGAAAACCATCCGTGATGACATTTTCGACATGTCTATAATGTGCCGCTCTGCAGTAGTGACCCCATCTAACCATGGAAAAAGTTAAGTGTGTTTCAAAAATTCACATGTGCTATATGTGTTCTCTATTAGTTACGAATTTCAATTGATCATAACACATTAAAGTACTCCGTCTGGTTCAAAGTTGTCATTTTGTATATCGGCACGTTCTTCCGGAACACAAGTTTGACCATTGATTTCTATTGTGACGTACCTATGAAACCCAATAAAATTATATATTATAAAAGTATTTTTAAAAATAAATTTACACATATAATTTTCACATATCTAATCTAAATATCTATAAAATCAAACAAAATTATATATTATGAAAGTTTCAAAAGTTTGACTTAACTATGTCTAAAACGCTAGTTTGTAGCTAACCGCAAGGAGTAAGTGACTGAATAGGTAATGTGTATTGATCAAAAGTGTCGTCGATGGATGTAGTAATATATATATTCATCAAGTTGAAACAAGTTTAGAACCGTACACAACAATAATCGCAAATTGGCTCTTTGATACGTTCATCGCTCATTGGTTGCTTATTGTCTCGACTGATATTGCTGCTGGCTGCCTGACCGGCAGGAAAACGAGAGAAGGAAGAAGTAAAGAAAGAAAGACGACGTCGTAAATCAAGGAGCCTTTCAAGCTCATCGGGGCGTCAGTCTTTTGTTGGTTTCCTTAGCTGGAACGCCCTCGTCGAGACCGCTTTTGAAATCTCCGGAATGGCCTCGGCGTAACGCGGACCCCCTCACTCTCTCTCCGGGTGAAAACAAAACGGTCTTCGTTTCGTCCAATCAGAGTCCACGGCCGTTTCGGTGTCCTTCGTCCTGGCCGCACGGGAGGAGTGACGAGCGAGTAACCGTTAATTGCTTGCTGTGGTCGCATCGGCTGTAAAGAAACTGTAGCGTGCCAGGCTTGACTCGCTCTGTTCTGCTGGTCCGACGCACAGGCCCCACCATTCATCTGGCTGCACTGTACTCATCTCCTCCACGGCTCCCACCTACGTACCATGGCCTCTTCTTGCATGTCTGCAGCCTGCAGGTCGCAAAGTTTGTGTACAAACACGCAAAGGCTGCGGCAAAGTTGGCGTGCACGGTAGATTCGCGCGCGAGAGAGATGTACTGACGAAAGCTTGCACAGCTTCGATAGATTTTAGTGCCCCATGTTGAAGGATAGTGCCCCATGTTAGCAAACTTGGCGATACTTCTGATTACTCGTTGTGACGATTTTTACCGTGAACAGAGAGGGAGGTATAGCCAAGGTAAAACACTGACTACGGAGAGGGGAGCTCCGCTGCGTGTGGCAGCAGGTACCGCAGCAGCACGACGCGTGCCGCATGCACAGTTGTATTGTACAGGCGCGCCAGACATGGTCACGCACACGCAGGCCCAGCTACGATGATATCCGCGGCGCCCGCTCCAATCTCCGGATCTCGGTCACATGGCCTCGCTGTACGCCTGGCCCACGCTGCCCCCATCACTCTCGCTCCTATGATGTTTACCGGTACCTACCGGGCCTGCCCCAAAAGGAACCAGTGATGATGGGAGTGAGGTAGGAGATCATTATTGCTTTACTCTAACCTTCCGAAGATGATCGTGCGCGCGCCTTCTCAAATAGAAAATCTGCTCCTCGCATCATCATCCGGAGATTGTACGTAGTTGAATCCATCTTGCCTCACAAAACGTTATATTCGCTCTATCTGTGTGGGGTATATTTTTGTAAACTTTTTGTTGGATATACTTTCTTTGGTTTATTCCACACAACTCTTCGTTATCGCATTGGCTTTTGTGGATCTTAGTATCGTTTAGAACAACACTGAATCCAAATGTACAAGAAACTCATTTGCGATGTAGGCATTGGCTATGGGAAAAACATAAGTTGTTACTCATCATTTGGTTTTGCAAGAATCTTGCGGGGAAAAAGTGTCCTCCTAGACCTTTTTGAAAATGCATGACTTTAACTTTGCTACAACCCATCAAAACAGTTATTCCCACAATTTTAACCCTGATCGGAACGCGGTCCTTTCTTTCAGATTTCAACAAGAGTTCAACTATTTCAATTCAAAATTCATGCATTATAGGCAGGCTCTTATTATCACAAAATCCTTTACTTTCACCGAATTCTGGCCTTAATAATTCGACGTTCTTTTGTTCCTGCGCATTTCTCACTCATGCGTTCCAAAAAGGTACCATGTTTTCGAATAAACACTGAAACTCCAAAATGATTGATCGGGTGAGCCATATTCCGAGCTTTTATTCTTGCACACTCATTTCTCATGTCTGTGTCAAGTACAAAGTTAGGCCAATCTAGGCTTTTCAAATCCGATTTTTCCAACCCCTGCAAAACGGGTCGGATCAAAATTTCGTTCTTAAATCTCAATGTGTTCCACTATTTTTTACTAGAAGTTCCATGAATCAACAATTACTCGCCTCTACCCGGTTTTTCACGGGTTTCCCAACCCGAGTCCCTCTGCAACCAAGTCCGAATTAAGGACCAAACCCGGCCATTAGAACATACAATAATTACTTTACTAGTAGGCGTGCGTGAAATGCATGTTATGGTAAAAACGAACCTTTAGATAGTGAGCAATGGCATATTAACAGGTAAGCATTGGCTAATAATGACAGAAACATCCCGACAGCAGCTTCGATTGTAAGGCTGGAAACATAAGATTTCTCCTGAACTAAAACCCCAATTATTCACCCACCCGCGCTCAGAGCAGCCATTATTTCATGTGCCACAGGAAAGGATTTTCTCGAATATTTAATTTGCATTGTAGCACGATATCACTCCAATAAACTAGCTTATCCGCGACCTCACTCTCTACCTGGCTTCTATCTTGGAGAAGTTTAGCAACAGAAAGACGAGGTAGGGCAAGCTGGAAGCAAGCATGTCTGTCCCTGTGTGGGCTCGTGCCATGGATGCACGGCTTATCTTTACAACCACCACTGCAGTACACCACCCTTTCATTCACTTCTACAGTGATCTTTTTCTATTAAAAGACAGCTCCGCAGCTCAATAAAACCCCGTCCTAGCTAGACTTCTCTCTCTCCCCCATCCATCAGCGAAAGAGAGAGAGAGCGTACAGCTTAGCTTAGCGTAGTTGCTTCGAGTAAGCTCAACACAGAGCGGCAATGTCGAAGGAGGTGAGCGAGGAGCCGGAGCACGCGCGGCCCAAGGACTACTCCGACCCGCCGCCGGCGCCGCTGTTCGACTTTGGCGAGCTCCGTATGTGGTCCTTCTACCGGGCGCTCATCGCCGAGTTCATCGCCACGCTCTTGTTCCTGTACATCACCGTCGCCACCGTCATCGGGTACAAGGTCGAGTCCGCCACCGACCAGTGCGGCGGCGTCGGCGTCCTCGGCATCGCGTGGGCCTTCGGCGGCATGATCTTCATCCTCGTCTACTGCACCGCCGGAATCTCCGGTCCGTCACTCACACTCGCCTTTCTTCTTCTTTACCTTGTAATGGCAGGCGAGCTAAATCCTAAATGTGTTGTGTGTTTATGTGTGCAGGAGGGCACATCAACCCGGCCGTGACGTTCGGGCTGCTGCTGGCGAGGAAGGTGTCCGTGCTGCGCGCCGCGCTGTACATCGTGGCGCAGTGCCTGGGCGGCATCGTGGGGGTGGGCATCGTGAAGGGCATCATGAAGGACGCGTACAGCGCCAACGGCGGCGGCGCCAACATGGTGGCCACCGGCTACTCACGCGGCACCGCCCTCGGCGCCGAGATCATCGGCACCTTTGTCCTCGTCTACACCGTCTTCTCCGCCACCGATCCCAAGCGCAGCGCTCGCGACTCCCACGTCCCGGTACGTCCTCGCCTCACCTCTCTGCCCACCGCGCTACATGCTTAGTTGCTTCGTGTGCTAACTAACCTCGCCCTCTTTAGGTGCTCGCGCCGCTGCCCATCGGGTTCGCCGTGTTCATGGTGCACCTGGCCACCATCCCCATCACCGGCACCGGCATCAACCCGGCCAGGAGCCTCGGCGCCGCCGTCATCTACAACCAGAAGAAGGCATGGGACAAACCACGTAAGCTAGCATGCATCACTCTCCTAGCTCTTTTCCTTTGCTCTTCTGTTCCTGTTTTCCTTTCCTTTGCTCTTCTGTTCCTGTTTTCCTCTTCCAAGAAGCTAATTAAGCGCCGGCCAACTTTGCCTGCATGCAGTGGATCTTCTGGGTGGGCCCGTTCGTCGGAGCGCTGGCGGCGGCGGCGTACCACCAGTACATCCTCCGGGCGGCGGCCATCAAGGCGCTCGGCTCCTTCCGGAGCAGCCGGAGCAACTAAGCCTGCCGGTTGGCCGGTCAACGGCCAGCCACCGCGCTACAGTCGCTGCAGCGTGGGGCCCTGACAAGCTAGTCTAGGCTAGGCTGCTCCGCCCTTTCCCAGGTCTGGTCGGACCTTCTCAGTGGTGTTGTGCATGTGAGTGAGCGAGTGAAAGGGAGCCGTTTCCAGCTTTTAATTATTGTCACTGTTAACGTTAATGTTGCGAATTAAAATCGAGCGGATTTGTCTTACAGTTCATTAGTTAGTTTTGCTCGCCTTGCTGTATGGATGTTTTATGATGATGTCACAATTGTAAAATCGCTGTAACAATTTCCACAATTTGGCATGTTTGATGCTTGCTGGGGTGGTGCTAGCTTGTCTATTGTCATCTTTTAATCTTTATCCTCTTGATATCTTCAAGCATACGCATGTTCTTGTCTCCGGAATTGATTAAGAGAGCAGGCGGGTTAATGGTGTCCTAATCAACAAACACACACGGGCTCTCCGTGGGATTAAGCCAACCTTTGCGAAGACTGGGTAGTGCAGCTCTTGCAATAATTGGTGCCTGAAGTGATTGATCTCCAGAGCCTTCCACTAGACTTTGTCTCCACCCAGGTCGCACGCTTATCCACACCCTGTTTGGTGGCAGATCTTTTAATGGGTCTGGTCGGGTAACGGGTTGCGTCGAGGTTTTTTTGGCTTGCCGCTAGCTTTCGTCTGTCCTTTGGTTCAGTCACGTTACTTACCGGCTGTGCAAACGACTGAACCGAGAAGACTGAACCAGCAACTTCAAATGGATATGGTAAATGGTACGGGATGGCACAGGTTCTAAGGGTCCGTTTGGTTGGGCGACTCGGGGTGGATGGGATACGGCGATCCATTTATACATGGTGAGACGATCTAGTTTTTTGTTTGGTTGGAGGGGTGGGGTGATCCATTTTTTTGTTTGGTTGGAGGGGTGAGAGTAGGTAGAGTGAACCAGTTTTTTGTTTGGTTGGAGGGGGTGAGAGTGGATGGAGTGAACCATTTTTTTGTTTGGTTGGAGGGGTGAGAGTGGATGGAGTGAACCATTTTTTTGTTTGATTGGAGGGGTGAGATGGAGTGAACCAATTTTTTGTTTGCTCTGGAAAGGAAACGCCATGACCTCTGGCGTTCGACTGCAAATACAAAACGCCGTGCTATTCGCAAATACAGAAGCATGTTTGCCAGTTTAATCCCAAAACAGAAAAACGCCATGACCTCTGGCGTTTGACTCTCTACTAAAAACGCCAGACTCTCTGGCGTTGGGCTCTCTAATAAAATAAAATAAAAATAGGGGAGCCGATGGCTTGGAGCGGCGGCGCGGCGAGGGCAGGGGGGGAATGGCGGCCGGGAGACCACGGAAACGGGATGGGGGCGGCGCGGGGAGTCCATTCCCGTGGTCACCGGAGTGCGGCGGTGCTCCGGTTGCCCCGGCGACGAGCGCGGGCGGGGGGAGGGGTGTAACGTCCCTGTTTTTAAACCTTTGTTGGTATGCATCATAGCATGAGCATCAAGTCAAGATAATGAGCAAGTTTTTGAAATTTTTGAATATTCAGCAAACTCCCAAATTTCCTTAAAAAGGTTCAAGGTGAGTTTCCAAATTTCAATCTAATCAAGCATTGAACTAAAGATATGAGAAATATTTTCAGTGGTCTAAATAAAAATGTGGAATCGAGAATTTGTGCTTGAGTTTGATTAAATGTGTAGCTCTATATGTGAAAGAAATCAATGAAATCAAAACCAAAACCTAGTTCTAAAACCCTAGCTTCTAACCCTAATCCTACCCGGAGTGGGCCTCTTCTCCCCGGCCCGTTTCCCTCTTCTTGGCCCAGCCCGCCACCGCCTTCTCTTTTTCTTCACCCCTAAGCCACCGGCGCCCTCCATCCTCATCCCCTTATTCGGCTGCCCCCATCCCTATCTCCCGCCGCCTCCTGCTAGCTCCGCTCCTCCTCAAGCCCCGCCGGTCCACCACCACCCCGCCTCCGGTTCTCCCCCTCTCTATCCGCCGCCGCCACCCACCCGAGCCGTGCCGCTCCCCGTCGCCGGCCACCCACCGTCGCTCCTCACCGGTGCCAAGCCCGCCGCCCTTGCTCCGCCCGCTCCCGTGCCCCTCCAGCTCGCCTCTGCGCCGCCACCGCCCCGGCTTGCCTCCGCCTGGCCACCTTGGCCTTGTCCCCGCTCCGCCGCCCCTAACCCGAGCCGGTCGCCGCCGCTCCTTCGCTCTCCCGTGAGCTCGCCGGAGCCCCTTCCTCACCACCTGAAGCACCCCGAGCTTCCGCCGCTCGCCCGAGCCACCCCCGGAGCACCACCTCGCCGCCTTGGAGCCTCCCCGGCCGTCCCTGCTCCACCGCGCCGCCTCGGGTAAGGCCGCCCCGCCGTTGCTCGCCGCTTGGCTCATCGGCGGCCGCTCCATCACCGGCGCCGGCCTCATCCCGGCGCCGAGTGCCCAAGCCATGCTGGGTCCCGACTAGCCCGGTTAGAGCATTAATGGCTCTATTAACCGGCTGTTAAGACATAACCAAGGACCCAATTAATGTAGCAATTGATTAAGTGCTAATCATTGTTGCTAAACACTAAGATAACTCATGAATGAGGTTAATTAATAGCTAATAGTTCATTGAGTGAACTCTTAAAATGTGTTCGAATGAAAGTGGAGCTGAAAACCGTTGGATCGGAGGTTCCGGTGTAAATATCGGACGTTCCGACCGAACCAGAGGTTCCGAAGTCACCCCAATTTTGAACGTTCTGGAAAAACCGGAACATCCGACTTCTAAACCGGAACATCCGACTTATATATATCGGAACTTCTGACTTCTGGACCGGACCTTCGGATAGGAAAACCGGAACTTCCGGTTTTGGAATTAATTTGAATGTTAATTTTGCTGAGAAAAATACAACAAAGGGGTTTAAATCTTGTAAAATTCATAGAAAATTCATCTTTAATCAGAAAATTGCAAATAATATATCAAAATGTTCAGAAAAAGAAGATCTATTCAAAAACATCATTTTCATCCATGTTTGCATGCTAGGATTAATACAATTTGCTAAGAACTCAAATTAGGGTTTCCGATTAGCCGGAGGATTTTCGGATCGCGACATTTTATGCGTCCGGACTCCGATTAAATTGATTCCACTTGCATTAGTCTTTATTCTGCATCCTCTACGTCATGGCATGCATTGCATCTCATGCTGATGTTGTGCATTTTGATATTTACGGTTATGCCCTTGTTTCCGGTGTTTCCGTTTTTCCTCGATAGAGCCGGAAGATCCGCAGAGCGATAGTCTCGATCAAGAGCAGGGTGTCGTTGCAGAGCAACTAGGCAAGCAGCCCCTTTGGTCACGTTGCAAAGTATTAGTTGTTTTCAAATTCATTATTATATGCGTTCAACTGCTATTTTTCCGCTAAGAAAAGCCCTAGTCCAATGAATAAGACTCACCTTGTCGCTTAAACAGCTCCACCACTAACCTAACCTATCTAGCGTAGTCTAGTATCCACTGTTCGAATGCTATTGTGCTATTTATGCTTAGACATGCTTAGACTTGCAGAAGTCGTAATTCCTGGGATAGCAGATGAATCAACACTGGGAATGGGTTACGTGGTAGGTGGGTGTTCACCGGGATTAACTAATGAACTTGCTTAATCATATCTGGGTTTAGACGAGAGGCCATGGCTGGGAGCATGGTGGGTTATCTCGTCTTCCCGCAAGGACCGGTTACCGGTGTCCCTTCGAACCAAGATTCGCGTACTTCTACACGGGTGGATTATGGGGCCACCCACGACTGAATAATTTGCCTAGACTTAGAGTATGAGCCGCGTAGTTTGCCGTTTCCATTTGCCGGGTGTGTGAAAAAGGATGTGGTGGTGTGCTTCAATATAGGTGTAAGGGTTACACACGGTTTGAGTCCGGGGATGTATCACTTGCTACAACGTATGGGACCGTGTCGTAGTTACGGCCGGACTGATGTACATGGACTAGCCCGTACGGGTGGCTCATACCTAGGTCGAAAGCATTGTAAAGGTCGTGTTCGATCACCCTCCGCCAGCACACCTCGTGAAAGTGTGTAAATCGCGATGGCACTAGGAGACGATCGATACGTGTAGGTAAAGATGTACACCCCTGCAGGATTTGAACTGTTGAACAGCCGTGTCCGCGGTTATGGACAGCTTGGTAAGATTTTGCATCGAATTAGACAACTATAACCAACTGTAAAACTTGCCAACTCTAAGGATAGTGTAGCGACAGCTTCCTCCCAGGGTGATCGAGGATGGATCGAGGTATCTAAGGTGTGGTGATCTGCAGTAAGGACTGGTCGAGAAGTGTTCGACTCATCCCCTTTGAAAAGCATTCTGGTACTCGATTTCTAATCTACTTACTCCTATTGACAAAGGTAAAACTTGCTTTCCGCAAATTAGTCCACAATTACCCCTTTATTGATACTTGGCACGTCTATTACTACTTCCGCACTGTAAGTCTTGCTGAGTACAATTTGTACTCACCCTGCTATTGTTGTTGTTTTGTTGCAGAGGAAACTACCCCTTCAGAGGGTGGTTTCTACTTAGAACTCGACACCGACGACGCCTAGACACCGGGAATCCTAGGCAGTGGTCCTGCCCCTGGGGTTAGCATTTTGGTTTGTTTTTGCCGCCACTTTTGGCTCTACTGTTTTGGCTTAGTAGCCACTAATACTCTTCCGCTGTGTAAGTGTGTTTGGATCTCCAGATCCTTCTGTGTATATATGTTTGTTAAGTTTCAAACTTATAATATTGCAGTTTCTGTCGTAGAGTCACTGCTATGAGATCTGGTTGTTTCCGCCCACTCATGTGCCGTGCGTGTATGTGATGAAGCGCATGTTGTGGGTAGGACTTTAGAGTTTATATCATAGAGTCATTAAGTTTAATCACCCCTGTGAAGCGACTCTACTACTGAGAGATTGGGAACTATATCACCCTACTCTAGCCGTGCATTAATTTGCCAGGACGAGTTCGGGGTTGACATTCCGGCTCAGTAGGTCAAGAGTGAGGAGACTATATCACCCTACTACTCTGTGCTCTTGCCATAGTAAGCTTTGGGGTTGACGTCTCGGGCTATTCGGAGCCATATCACTCCACTCCTCTTGGAATTGACACCCAGGAGTTGAGGTCGGGGTTGATGTTTCGACTTAGCGGGTGGTTTCTCTTAAGCCTCTCTGTTATGAATTCTGGGGTTCGACAAGGGGGCGGCACGACGGGGAGGAGCTAGGGCGGCGGGGTCGACGACCGGATCTGGGTCGGGGGCTGCGCCGCCGGCGGCGCGGGGGCGGGGGAGCGGGCGGGCGCGGATCTGCTGGGGCCGCGGCTTGCGCCCGGGGGGGAAGGGCGGCGCGGTGCTCTGCTCGGGGTCGAATAGGTCGGCGGGGGCGGAGGCGTCCGGGAGGAGGTCGCGGCGGAAGAGGGCGGCGAGTGCGAGCTGGAGGCGCGCGGCGAGGGAGGACTCGAAGCTGCCCACGCCGAGGAGGGAAAGGCAGGCGGGGGCCAGCAGGCTGAGCCGGCGCCGGAGCGGAGAGTCCGGGAGGAGGAGGCCGCGGTAGAGACGGGAGGCGGCGACGCGGGAGATGGCGGCGCGGGCACGGTCGACGAGGCGGGAGACGCGGGCGGGATCGAGGGAGGGGATGAGGTCGGGCGGCGGCGGCGGTGATGGGGTCGACGGCGCCAGGCGTGCGGGTCTGGGGTTTCGGGAGTGTGTGAGGTGTGCGCCGAGCAGTGGGGGGGCCGAGGGTGGGAATCGCGGGACTCGCGAGTGCGGGGCGGCCGCCGGGCCGCGGGAGTCGCTCGTTTTCGTCGACTCGCACCATCCAGTTTTTTGGGTGTATTTTCGTTTCGGGCCACCCGATCCCTAACCAACCAAACAGACTTCACAGCTGAAAATACGGGCCGCCCCATTCCATCCACTCTGAGTACCCCATCCAAACACACCCTAAATGTATGCTTCCCCGCCGGCGTGTACATGAGTCAAAGTTTCTCGTAACCGGCTGGTATTTTTGGTAACTGACCAGTTAGTGGACTTATTGGTATCTCCGATAAATAGTTATATCGGTAAAAAAAATACCGATTTGAGCAAATATAGAGCCATATAACAAATTCTGTTTAATTTTTTAAATTTTAAATTTTGTTTGAATACTTTCAGACGTTAATTTTTGTTACCGATGGTAAATGAATTTACCGGCCCCTCTAGTAAAAAAAGCTGACGTACCTTGATTGGAGTACATACATAAACTTTAAATCAAAATCACAAGTAATCATAACATTTCGTGGGAGTGTTTGCTTTCTATTTGGGTATAGTTCTTGCTGTTCCAATGAAAAGATCGGAGGAATATTTATACTATCTATAATATCGATGCAATTTTAAGAAAGAAAAGATACCTCCAAGCCTTGTATTTAACTTACTGAAATTATGTTATTGAAACAAACTAAAATTAAAAGAGTTGAACATGTAATCATACTTGAGGTGAAACTATGGTTAGCTCAAAGATTGGATGTGGATATTCGGACGGTGGGCGCATATAAGCGCATTTGAGCTGCGTGATTCCATCAAGCATTGCTCTAAAATGCTGACTTATTATTTCTGCACAATATAGAAAGCAATCTTATAGGGTTTCATTGCATGCGTTTTTGATAATGGGTATAAGAATATAGTTGCTTGCTCTTCTACCGATAGTATTCTTGAATCAACAAAGTGATTTTTCTCACGCATGTGATTTATCAATAAGTGCTTGAAAAATCACAACCTCCATTTTGCGGAGGATCCTTTTGTATAGGTTCTCATGTCCTGTTTAAATTTCATGAACAAGACAAGCCCCCTATCAGATTCTAAGTGGGGTGGGATCGATTTGCTAGAACCTGAACTAGACGTGGAATTTGAGGCGGAATTCTAGCTACTACAATAGGATAAATGAGAACATTAAAGGCGAAATGTAAAAGAGGAAAGATCCGTGAAATTGGATTTTTCTTCTTGATTCATTCCCTTCCGGTGAAAGTACATCTAAACTCTTAAGTGGGGATTGATGATTAATAAAAATATGCACTACTAAAGAAATCATTTGTACAGACGGTTCGGAACTCCCGTGTGGGACGATTTTCCGAACCGTCTGTACGAAACAGTCTGTACAAATCAGGTTTGTACAGACGGTTTTTGAACCGTCTATACAAATCGATTAGTACAGACGGTTCCAAACTAGGACCGTCTGTACTAGTACAGACGGTCCTAGTTTGGAACCGTCTGTACTAATCGATTTGTATAGACGGTTCTAGTTTGGAACCGTCTGTACTAGCACAGACGGTCCTAGTTTGGAACCGTCTGTACTAATCGATTAGCACCCGTCTATGATGTCATGTTATAAAAATAAAAATATAACCTTTGGAACCGTCTGTACTAATCGATTAGCACCCGTCTGTGATGTCATGTTATAAAAATAAAAATATAACCCCTCACGCCATGTGCCCAAACCTTCAGCCGCGTCTCATCCCGCCGTCCACGCAGTCCCATCCAACCGCTTGAATTAAATCGCACAATATGCTTCCAGCGGGTTTCGATCCCGCAACCTCGTGTTGTCCAGCAAGGGGAGTTGCCAACTGATCTAGTCTAAGTATGCGATACATATGGGACGGTTTTCTTCTTAACTCATGCCTACGACTAAGCGGAACGCTTCTAGTACAGACGGTTCTAAATTTGGAACCGTCTGTACAAATAGCACAGACGGTTCCAAACTGAGAACTGTCTGTACTGTTCGATTTGTACAGACAGCTCCAATTTGGACCCGTCTGTGCTATTTGTACAGACGGTTTCAAATTGGAGCCGTATGTGCTGTAGCTCCGAGTGCTAGTTTGAGTCGAAATTCAACTCTAGTTTGAGAGGTTTTAATAAAACAGCCATAACTTTCTCATACGAAGTCCGTTTTGGATCCACGACCACTCAAATCGAAGCTAACGACGACGCGCATCTGAAAAAAATATACGTGCATATACCTGTACGCATCTTGACCCTCAAAATTCGGCTTCTAAGTAGGACTTTTTCGCTCCAGAAGTTTTTCCGTTACTTTTTTTGATCTTGCGGAAGGCATATCTCCTTCACCCGGACTCCGAATTGGGTGATTCATGTTTTCCAGGTTAGCTTGAGTCTAGGACTTGCTTTCCACCTTGATCCCAGCTTCTGCCGAGCACTTTCGTCTGGGCGCCGTTTTCAAAATCTTCGATTTCGGGCCGGGATTTCCACTAGTCGTTTCGTCGACTTTCTCGGAATTGGCTCAAAATTTCTAGAGACGTAGAGTTTGGCCTCCCACTCACAGCCGTGAAAACCGTTTGACAATCGGAGCTGTCAAACTCCCTCCCCGACGCTGCCACTTTCCTGCCGCGGCAAGAAAATCTGCAGTTTTTGCTGCCGCGGCAGCAGAGATCAACTAGTCTTGCTTCATCTATTTGTACAGACGGTTCCAAGTTTAGAACCGTCTGTACTGTTTGATTTGTACAGACGGTTCCAAGTTTAGAACCATCTGTACTGTTTATAGATTTGTATAGACTGTTCCAAACTTAGAACCGTCTGTACAGTTCTATTTGTACAGACGGTTCCAGTTTAGAACCGTCTGTATTGTTTACAGATTTGTACAGACGGTTCTAAGTTTAGAACCGTCTGTACTGTTTGATTTGTACAGACGGTTCCAGTTTGGACCCGTCTGTGATATTTGTACAGACGGTTCCAATTTGGAACCGTCTGTACTGTAGCGTCCCGCTTGTTGGGAACCGTTTGTACTCATTTTCTCAGACGGTTTTCGTTTAGAACCGTCTGTGATACTATTTGTATAGACGAAAAAACCGTCTGTACAGGGGCATCCCGTTAAATAAATTCTGTAGTAGTGATGATTAAAAGACTAATATATGTATCAAGTGTTAATCAGGTATTTAGTCCCATGATGTGATAACAACCAGTGTTGGCGATCCATAAAACGTTGGAAAGAAAGATGGCTTGGAGTTTCACAAGATTAAGGATCATTTCCATAGCTTTTAGTAATTCGATGAATCACATTGAGGCTATGACAATGCACTTGTCGACGATTGGTGAACCGCTGATCTTACAGTAGTTGTGAGACAGAGATACTTGTTGTTGGGTAGGGACCCCTAGGGTACAAGGCCAAGCGATCTGACGACAAGGAAATGCCCTTTTTATACAAGTTCGGGCCTCCCTCAGGATAACAACCCTGTGTCATGTTCGTATGTATTGATCAGAGAATATCTTACAAAGGATGTGTATGTTAGTGGCTATCCTAGACCTAATCGGAGGCTACTTCGACTAGCTCCGCGGGGCTCGACTCCTTCGAGGCGGCGGGTCTTCTCGTGGGAATCACTAGGGCTTCTGGATGGTTTCAGACTTCAGGCTTCTTGGATCTAACTTGACCTCTTGGGACTTGAAAGACTTGTCCTTCCCCATGGGATTGCTGATCCTTTTATAAGGAACTCCCCGAGTCGTACCGGACATGGAATTATGCCCGAGTAGAACTCTGGCTTCCTTAAATGTCGGGATTGACTTCCTAGTTTAAGGGTGTCCTTCCTCCTAACGGGGGTTACCTTATCTCCTAGGGATCCTTACCGGATATGTATTCTTATTCCAATAGTCCAGGGAATCGTATACGGGTACCTCTTCGTATACGGGATACTACTATTCATCGTCAAGCCCCCCATTAGGGCGTACCCGGTTTTAAGGCCGGATAAACCCCTGTGTTTTCGGTACTGGTCACATGATCAGTAGTTAGTACACACAAGAAGCTTGATAGCATTGTCATACAATACTGAGTATTTTACACAAACAGCCCATTATGGTCTTTATAGAATAATATAGCCGATTGGCTGAATAAAAGTTTACAGCGGAAGATAGAAATAAATAGTTAAGCCCATCAATATGCCAACCCGACAGGCAACTGACTGGGGTAACGCCCTAGCCCTCGAAATCACTGTCGTCATCGTCGGAGTGGTACTCCTCTTCACCTGGCCACATCAACAAGCCAGGTGAGTACTTTGAATGTACTCGTAAACAATTCCCACAGGAGAGTAATACATCAATATTGCATGCAGGGTTTGATTCAAAGAAGCAGCTCTATTCTAGGTTGCATATTGTGCGGAAAAGTAAGTTTTCAATTTAAATACTAGGATAGTAGATTCTAAGGCAGTTTTGAAATTGGTAGTACTTCAAAAGAACAAATCATCGTACGAGGTAAATTCCACTACCTCATTTCCTTGTCTCAATCCGATAGCTCCGTTTATCGCCGTCTAAGGTTGTGGCACCAGCCCGTACCGCCCCTGATGGTACGACTGGCCCCTTTCTTCTACAATTCCTTGCTACCTGCCGCGTAGCGTAAATTGCACTCTATGGACACGTCATGCCCACGTCCTTAGTCCCTTTCCCAGGTGTTTGCAAACAAAACTTAGTCTAACCAATGTGTGGCCTTGCCAGTTCATGTCCATAACCGAGGACGCGGCCATTCGAATAGTTTTTAATACTTTGCAGAGGTTGTATGGCTTTACCCACAGGATGTAAGTCCCCCTTGTTGCCGGGCGCTATGAATACACTTCTCGAGGTGTATCGGCAGGATTATTACTGTGAGACCTTTCACCTATTTTTGTACCAGAGCTGGACCCGCTAGATAAGATCTACCCAGTCTTCGCTTGTGCTCGATTATACCCGACCCCACAACCCGAAGTGGACTTATCTTTGTGTCAAACGACACCCTACGTGGACACGTGAAGGTCCTCTAGGGATTCCAATCTACCAAGCACTCTCTTCCTACTGCCCACGGGTCCAAGCTCTAATACTTGACGGGATAATAAGCCAAGTCCTTCACATAAAGATCATGTGGACGTATGGTGTGGAACTGGTTTAGCGGCACTTAGGCTCGGTCCTTGGGTGATTCGAGCAAGACTGCATATTTGTCCTCGACAACCATGCTACCACCTGCTACTTTTACATCCCCCGAACTGCCCTTGCAATTCTTACTCGAATCAAAATCATCCTCCGTTTTAGTTGGGATTTTGTCAACAACACACTTTCAAACAATCGCCTCGAAAAGCACTTACTATTCGGAGGGTTTTAATCCCACGTTCGAAGGAGTTTGTATAAATCGAACAAAATTAGGTTTTCTCTATAGCAGGTCTAAACATGGCTATTGCCTATATTCCTAAATACATTGCTGGACGTATGATGTGCGACAACTAGTACTAGGGTTACGAGGATTTATTTATCGAACCTGAGTCATATGTAACTATAGGGTGTAGCTAGGTCTAGCATAAAATACCGTTGATACTCACATAGCATGCAGAGTTGCAAACAAAATAATTAAGTTTTCACACATATGGGATCCAACATGATCAAGGTGGGAATGCTTGCCTAGCAGTTCTTGTTCCTGTTCTTGACGTGGAGATGACTCTTGACTTTCCTGGCGCACGTACTTCACTCCATCAACTACACGTCGGGAGAGAGTCGAATAAACAACCAAGCCAGAGAAACCCAAATAAGATTTAAATGATATGACATGGTAAGAGGAGAGGATGTAGATACCATGATGTATTAGGTGTTACGGAAAAGATTGCATATACATATATATATACCCTAGCAAGATAAAGGTTTTGAAGCGCGTCATGATTTCTGTTAGCTTTACCTAGGGGAATCAGAGTTTTAAAGTGTCACTGAGCCTACCATGCTAGATTCATCTATTTAGTTATTTTGAGGATTTTTAGGTAAAAGAATTGATTTTTTCGGGACTAATAAGATGTATCAACTTAGCATTCATATTCGAAATATTTTCAAAATTGAGATTCCAAATGTTTCAAAAATTATTAAAATTACTATAATGGATAGTTCTGGAAGTTATGAGATCATCAGAGAAAGAGTTTATTCGATCGGAGTTACAACGGAGAAGACATAGACTTCTAAGGTTTCTGCCATGAGAGGAAACTGGGTGAGAGGAAAATGCAGCTTGAGTAGGGGCAAAGGAGAGGATAAAGAACAGGAGAGAGCTCGTGGCAACTTGCTTCAACTTGGAGCTTGGAAGAAGAAAACAGGTAGAGCTCGGCCTTGGGAAAACCTATACTGAGGGGAGCTAAATTTTTGTGAGGAAGAAGGGAGGCTAGTATGTGAAGAACAGATGGAGAAAATGAGCTCAGGCTGGTTGGGAATTGGGAGGGAGAGGAAGTGCTTGGCTTAAATAGAGGAGAAAAGGCAGGGGAATTAATTAGCTCACACGTGCTGTGAAGTTGCAGCTGGGCACCGTTCATTATTGAGGGTGGGCTGCAGTAGAGTTGGGCACCGCTTACTATTGAGGGTGGGCTGCAGTAGAGTTGGGCACCGCTTATTGTTGGAGGTAAAACTGCAGCAAGGTTGGGCACTGTATATGGTACTGTAGATGGGGTACTGTTCGTGAGGGGGGTACTGTTCACGGGTACTGTTCATGGGGGGTGTTCACGGCACTGTCACTGCACTGTTCAATGTTCACGACACTGTTCATTGTTCACCACGAATTTATGGGATCAATGGCAAGCTATGCTGTGGCAGTAGTAGAATTAGGCACCGAATATTGTTGCAGGGGAGGAGTGGCCTATTATGGCAAAAGTGAGCATCGTAGGTAGCACGTGGAACATCAGAGAATCCCATTTGATTTTTTTTGAGCAAATATAAGGCTTTTACTACAGGAGTAGGTCAGATATGTGAGTGGTTGGTTGAGGAGTCTTACCAAGAATCTTCAGGAATTGTTCGGGAATTTATGGTGGTAGAAATCCATACGTGATATGGATTTTGTATTTATTGGTGCAGCAAAACAGCTACCTAGCAGATAGTGGTTTCTAGGGTTTTGCTAAAAAAATTTCAAAAATAGTTCGAGACGGTCTTTGAATTATTTTAATAGTTTTGAATTGAAGGTCCTTGTATTTTGCACATTTGGTCTAGTACAGTTACAATTAATCTTGGGGAAGTTTGTTGGGATTTTTACAAATATTATTCCATGTGGGGCGTCATGCATGATTTAGATTTGGTCAGCTTAATACAATGCCATGCTTTGCAGGGTTTGAAAAACTAGAGTGTGACAAACCTACCCCCCTTAAGTCAATCTCGTCCCCGAGATTCTACAGACTTGAACAGATGAGGGAACTTTTCTAACAGAAAATCTTCTCGTTCCCAGGTGGCTTCCTCCTCGGTGTGGTTATTCCATTGAACTTTGTGAAACCTGTTACTCTTGTTCCGAGTCCGTCGCTCTGTACTTTCCAATATCCTAGCAGGTTGCTCTTTATAGGTGAGATCCTTGTCAATGTTTAAGTCCTGGTATTGGACTTGTTTCGTAGGCGGCTCGAGACATTTTCTCAGCTGAGACACATGGAACACATTGTGAACTCCTGAGAGTTCCGGGGGTAGTTCCAATTGGTATGCCACTTGACATCTTCTTTCCCCAACCTTGAATGGTCCGACGTACCGGGGTGCTAACTTGCCTCGAACGTTGAACCTCTGTGTTCCTTTAAGAGGTGTCACTCGCAGGTATGCATAGTCTCCTGGTCCAAAGGTGACATCTCTCTGCTTAGGGTCAGCGTAGCTCTTTTGTCTAGATTGGGCTGCCTTTAGTCGGTCTTGAATGAATCTCAATCGTTCTTCCACTTCCTGGAGAACGTCAAGTCCGAAAACCTTTCCTTCCTCGGTCTCTGACCAATTCAGGGGCGTTCTACACTTTCGTCCATACAGTGCTTCAAACGGAGACATTTGCAAACTTGTCTGGTAACTATTGTTGTACGAGAACTCTGCTATGGCAGGCTATCCTCCCAACTATCACCGTAGGGTCAGGGCACATGCCCTCAGCATATCTTCTAGAATCTGGTTTACTCGTATCGTTTGTCCATCCGTCTGCGGATGATAGGCGGTACTAAAAGCTAGTCGGGTACCATGGCTTCATGTAGATTTTCCCAAAATCAAGAGGTGAATTGAGTGCATCGATCTGAAATAATCCTTTTGGGCACCCCGTGTGAGCTAACTATCTGGGCAAGGTACATCTTAGCCAGTTGATTACTTCTGTAAGTGGTCTTGACCGGTAAGAAGTGTGCCACTTTAGTCAATCGATCTATAATGACCCAAATAGAATCATTCCCTCTTCTTGTTTTCGGGAGTCCGACAATGAAGTCCATACCGACTTCGTCCCATTTCCATTCAAGAAATTTGATAGGTTGTAGTAGCCCTGCGGGCCTCTGGTGTTCTGCCTTGACACGTTGGCATATGTCGCACCGGGCGACGAAGTTCGCTATTTCTCATTTCATTCCATGCCACCAAAACTTTTCCTTCAAGTCCTGGTACATCTTGGTACCTCTGGGGTGGATGGAGTATCGAGACTCGTGTGCTTCCTTCAAAATCAACTCCTTGAGTTTCTCGCATGCAGGTACACATATGCGATTTCCAAACCATAGGATGCCTTCTTCGTCTTCTTTAAAGCCACTTGCTTTTTCAAGTTTTATCTTCTCCTTGATGCCTTCTATGCTCTTATGCCCCTTTTTAGCATCTATGATTTGTGTCGTGAGGGACGGGATCACTTCCAGGTTGGCCATGAACCCCTCTTTGACTAAACCCAAGTTAAGCTTCTCAAATTCCTTGTGCAATTTGGGTTGGGTCGCTTGGATTAAGGCATTCAATGAGTGTGGCTTCCTACTAAGGGCATCGGCCACTACGTTTGCTTTCCCAGGGTGGTAGTGGACTCCAAGATCATAGTCCTTGATCAATTCCAGCCACCTCCTTTGTCTCATGTTAAGGTCTGCTTGAGTGAAGATATATTTCAAGCTCTTATGATCCGTGTATATCTCACAGCGATTACCGATGAGGTAATGTCGCCAAAGTTTTAGAGCATGCACCATGGCGGCTAGTTCCAAATCATGGGTTGGGTAATTCACCTCATGTGGTCGTAGTTGTCTTGAAGCATAGGCAACTACCCTTCCATCCTGCATGAGCACGCATCCAAGTCCATGTTGAGATGCATCACAGTACACATCAAAGTTCTTTTGAAGATCGGGTACCGTCAACACGGGTGCCGAAGTCAATCTCCTCTTCATCTCTTGGAAACTATCTTCACCCTTCTGTGTCCACTTGAACTTCTGGTCCTTTTTAAGTAATTGGTTCATGGGTCTAGCAAGCTTCGAGAATCCTTCGATGAAACAGCGGTAGTATCCCGCCAAGCCTAGAAACTCTGGACTTTAGTCACTAACTTTGGTGGTTTCCAGTCAAGAACATCCTTAACCTTACTTGGGTCGACAGCTATATCGCCTGCGGACACTATATGCCCGAGGAATCCAACTTCTCTTAGCCAGAACTCGCACTTGCTGAATTTGGCGTACATTTGATGTTCTCTAAGCTTGTCCAAAACTGTCCGTAGGTGTCTGATTTGGAATAAATCAGAATGTCTGATTTGGAATAAATCAGAATGTCATCAATGAACACTACTACGAACTTGTCTAAATATTCCATGAACACTTTATTCATTAAGTTCATGAAATAGGCCGGGGCATTGTTTAAGCCGAAGGGCATGACTGTATACTCATATAGCCCATATCGGGTAGTGAAGGCAGTCTTAGGTATGTCTTGCTCCTGGATTTTTAGCTAGTGGTAACCAGATCTCAAGTCTATCTTGGAAAACACTTGGGCTCCATTCATCTGGTCGAACAGATCATCGATCCGTGGGAGTGGGTATTTGTTTTTAATGGTGACCTCATTTAGGGCTCTATAATCCACGCACATGCGGAGAGTCTTGCCTTTCTTCTCAGCAAACAATGCTGGTGATCCCCATGGTGATGAACTTGGTCGAATAAATCCCTTGCTCTGGAGTTCTTCCAACTGCTTCTTTAACACAACCAGGAGATTGGCAGACATGCGGTAGGGCCTCTTGGCTATTGGTGCTGTTCCTGGCACTAAGTAGATAACAAACTCCAATTCTCGGTCTGGTGGCATCCCAGGTAGCTCATCTGGAAATACATCAGGATATCCTTGTACCACGGAGACTTGGGCCAATTCTGGTGTGGTCAAGTGGTTAAGGGTGCCAGGGTTGTCAGATGGTGGTTTAGGAGAAAACCTATTCGTCTCCCCTAGGGCGTTGGTGAGGGTAACGGTTTTGGTTTCAAAGTTAATGTTATCCTTAAATCTAGGTAACCAATCCATTCCTAGGATCACATATCTTCTGATCTTAGGATGATCAGATCAGCCAAGAATTCTACCCCCCTTTATGAGGATGCTTACATCCTTACAGCAAAATTTAGCTTTAACCTCTGAACCTGGTGTCCGGACTCGCATGGGTACTTTCATGAGGTGTATCTCTAATTCATTTTTATCAACAAATCTTTTTGATATGAACGAATGCGATGCTCTAGAATCAAATAAAACTATTGCAATTACTGTATTAACAGGGAATGTACCCATCACCACCTCGGGTGCGTCCTGTGCCTCTTTCGCATCGACGTGGTTTGCACGCCCCTTGCTGTAGTTCTACGTCCCTTTTGATCCTTGGCTCCGAGTCGGCATAGAGTGTCCTTGGCGTGGGCGCTAGTCGGAGGGCTCCTGCAGCTTCTTGGGGCATTGGAAGGCAAAGTGCCCGGGTTCTCCACATGAATAGCAGTTATGGTTCCCCGGATTCTTATTAGAACCTTCAGAAGGGTAATTGTTGAAGTTGTTTCTCTGGTAGCTTTGAGAATTACGGAGGCTGAAATGAGGTGCGGATGGGGCGGCCTTGTGATGCTGTGGTGCAGTGAATCTGGGGGACAGACTTCTTTTCATAGCGAGGTCGCTGAGGGGGCTCTCCAGTGACAAGGTGCTTGTCACTTTTGCGCTTTCGTGTGTCTATCAGACCACGACGCTTCTCCTCTACATTCAAGACTATATTTACCAGGTCTTGTAAATCCGTGAATTTCTGAGAGGCCAGTTGGTACTGGAGAATCTGCTGTAAACCGTTCATAAACTTGTCCATTTGAGCCCTTTCGGAGGTCAGGTCTTCACCCGCATATCGGGCCAACTGCGTAAGCTTATGCAAATACTCGGTCACTGTCATAGTCCCTTGCTTAAGTGCAAAGAACTCTTGTTTCTTAATCCCAATCAAGCTAGCTGGGATGTGATGCTTACGGAACTGCTCCTTGAACATCTCCCAAGTACTTTCTTTCTGCCTAGGTTGGGTGCTTCGAACCCTTTTCCACCATGCCGCGGCAGGTCCCTGCAGGTGCTGCGGGGCAAAGAGTACTTTTTCCTGATCATTGCAACGGGCTACCTCCAACTTATCTTCAATCACCAACAGCCAGTCATCCATGTCCAATGGCTCAGTCGAGTGCATAAAGATAGGTGGCGAGGTTCTCTGAAATTCTGAGAGTTTATTCCCTTTGTTGGATGGGCTACCACTTTGCAAAATTTGTTGTACTGCGGTGTGGGTTGCTTCACAGCTTCACCCCAGTACTTTCAACATATCGGCAACCGTTAGCTCTACTGATGGCGGGTTTGGAGGCGGGTGACCAGATTCGGCATAGTAGGGCCCTTGATCCTCTTTCGGTTCCGGGACAAGTCGTGGTCTCTCTTGTCCATTGATAGGAGATCTCGTGCGGGTGTTAGTGTGGGGCTTTTTGGGACGAGTTACCGTATGCTGGGAGCCTGACGATGCCCTTGAGTGTGCTGGGCTGGCGGATCTCGGGGCATTTGCCGAAAAGTCTGCTCCTTGCTTAGGGACTGAGTGGTTGTGGGAGTGGCGGCTCATGTTTGCTCTTAACCTGCAATGGAACTGGTTGGGTTGTCAAGTGTTGCGTTCTTGCAGCAATAGATAAGGGGGAAAAGGTGGGGTTGCAGTGTTGCACAAAACTTAAGGCTAACTAACTTGCAACAATTTACTAGCAGTCAGGGAAAACCAACCAAGATGCAAATGAACACCAAGAGAACACATAACAATAGTACAAGGTTTGTGCCTAAAGGCACTCGATTAAAACACATACATAATGCCTAAGGGCACGGGGCTAAACCCTATTTAAAACAATACGAAAATATGGTCATAAGTTTATTACTAGGCGAGAGTGGCTATCCCATTCCTTGCACATCTAATCCACCTGGTCTACATCCAGGTTGGAGGGCTGGGTTAAGGGTACCTCCACATGGATGTCTCTATTCTCGGAGGGCAATGGGGTGTTCTGGCGAGTGGTGGGGTGCCTGCGGTGGTGTGCGGCCTGGGTAGTGGCCGCATACGCAGAGAACAACCTAAGGTACTTGGCGGGCAGGGAAAGCAAAGGATTGCTGTCGGCGTAGAGACGCCTCTAGCGGTGGTCCGGCTGGACCCCCTTTGGGATTCGGCCGGGGGCGTAATAGGGTTCTTCTTATGAGCCGGTGGCGGATCGAGAAGGGCGTGAATTTGATACTGAAGACACAGAGATTTATCCAGGTTCAGGCCACCCGGAGGTGTAATACCCTACGTCCTGTTCTTGGAGATGTATTTGTATTGATTCGATCGAGACTATTCAGGTGTTCTTCCTTACAAGAGACTAGCTTTTCTACTAGCATAAAATGTCTGGAACCCAAAGGAGTCTAACTCAAAAAGCTCTAGCCAAAGATCCGAAACTTGCATGGCCTTGGAACTCCCCTTATATAGCCGGGGGTTTACCACAGTGGCCAAGGGGTACTGCAGACGACGTCGTGGGCGCCAAGAAGCCGCCCACTCTCACATTTAATGCGCGCGCTGCTGATTTTCATTCCGGACATCTCCCCGCCATGCTTTGGAACAGGGGCTCCGCCCGCTTTATGCCCGGTGGGTCCCTCGAATGCTGACTTACCGGGCTCCTTCTGACAGAGTGGGTGAAACATCCGCTCCTGGGCCCCGGGTGGCAGCGACCGACCGCGCCGCGGGACGCGCGGTGATTCGACCCAAAGCGGGCACAGAAGGTTGACAGCGACACGGGTACGCGGGGCGGCGCACCCGGTCGGTCAACAACCCTGTCAGGCGGACCCATCCCGCGGCAAGGGTCATGGCAAAAAGGGATTTGCCCTGCACGGATGGGACCGGGCCTGACCGATATCATGCCCGCATAGGGCTTAGCATTTAATGTCTGAATGACAGGCATTAAATACCTCTGCCGGGGCTGAGGCTTGCGGGAGAAGCCAAGCACTACAACGGCGCGCCCGGAAGAGGGCCCCACAGGGGGACCCCACGACCCCCGAGCGCTCCGATCCCGAGCGGCCCCTTCGGCTCCCGAGGGGTGCCGGCTATCCCGAGTTGTCCCCGAGTGACCTCGAGCGCTCGGGGAGCGCTCGCTGGAGGGTCGCTCGGGGCCCCTCACGGGGGAAGCGCCAAAAGGACCGCTCGGGGACTCGTCCCGAGCAATCTCCTGGGCCCCACACTCCTCGGGACGCCGGGCGCTCGGGGGGAGGACCCCGAGCGCTCCCTCGACTCTTGAGCCTTGGGGCCTCGGGACCCAAGGCCCTTTCAGCAAGTTCGGGCGAACGCGATACTCGGGGAAAGCCCCCGAGTACCCAGGCTAGACCGCCGGGCCCACCTATCGCGGCGGCGGGGTCCTCACTAACCCGGCTGCCACGTGCCTCGCCCTGCGGCCTTTGGTTGGCCTCCGCCGGCGGCTCGGGGGACCCTGGGCCCCATTCCGCCGACAGTAGCCCCCGGCCTTGTCTCCCAGCGATGGCCCAAGGGGCCGTGACTGGGGATAAGGCCATCTCTTCTTGGGCCAAGCAGAGAAGTCGGCCCATCTTGACGCGCCCCGCGGAGGAGCGTTTTAATGCGCGCGTGCGGAGTGGAAGGGAAGCCCAATCCGCACGCTCCACTTGGCGGCGGCGCTTCGGTTTTTTTGCCCCGCGCGGAAAAGGCGCGCGGTTTCTCATGCTGCGCGCAGGCGGTTGCGTGCCCCGGGTTTCGTGCGACCGCGTCTTTACTGCGCGCGGCAGTAAATGCGCAGGCCATGATTGCACGCCCGCCGGGTTTCGCGCGGCCGCAGGCTTTTCCGCCAATAGCAGCGAACTGTCAGCCCACGACTGTGGGAAAATCGCTGGGCGCGGGCGGTTGATCTTCTGCGGTCTTTTTCTTTAAAAGAGAACTGACCCCACGCCTTTCCGATTTTTGAAACCTTGCGCAAACACTCTGTTTCCAAAGTTCTTGCGCTCACTTCGACTTCTTCCTCTCGCCGCCTTCTCCTTCGCCCCCCGACAAACCTTCTTCGCCACCTCGCTGCCGCGATGACTCGCCGCCAGACCCGATCAGCCTCCCCGGACCCGCCCACCGTGATCCCCCGGTCCCGCCTCCTCAATGAGGAGGCAATGGATAAGATCCGGCTGCTGGCGGTGCCGGAAGGCCGTCCTCACCCGATGAGGGTTCGGCCGGCGACGTTCCCGCCGGAGCCGCGGGCGGACGAGATGGTCATCTTCATCAGCTTCCTCACCGCCGGCCTGCTCCCGCCGTTCTCGCCATTTTTCATGGCGGTGCTGGAGGCTTACGGCATCCACCTGCTGCATCTGACCCCCAACTTCGTGGTGATGCTGGCGATCTTCGCCCACCTCTGCGAGATGTTCGTGGGGGTAATGCCGTCGGTGGCGCTGTTCCGGCACTACTTCGTCCTCCGCTCCGTTGGGAAGAGCCGGGGCTCGAACCGGGCGGAGGTTAGCGGGAGCATCAACTTCCAGCTCCGCGCGAAGCTCACCAACCCCTACATCCCGCAAGAGCTACGGAACAAGTGGGACGACTGGCGCCAGATGTGGTTCTACATCAACACCAACCCGGCGCAGTCGCTCGTCCTTCCCGAAGTGCCGGCGGTGCACCAACACTCGTGGGAGAACCTCACCGAGAACGATAACGAGCTCTTGATGATGACTTATCGCATCTCCCAACTCCGGGAGTTGGGTTTGAACGCCACGATGGTCGTCGGTGACTTCCTGCGATGCCGGCTGGCGCCGCTGTAGGACCGCGAGCGGCCGGCGTGGATGTACACCGGGGACCTGGACTTCACTCGGACGGAGACCGGCGCCGACAAGAACCTTACTGAGGGGGCGCTGGCGACCACCCTGAGGATGCTGCTTGGGGTCCAGAACGCCTCGACCGCCGAGCTGTCGCGGCCGGACCTGCCGCTCTGCGTCGACGCGGAGCGCCAGGCCATCCTGGATATGATGCCGACGTGCGACGCATGGGGCATCGTGGCCCCGCCGAAGGACGGTAGGCGCAGGCCGGCGGGGTCCATCCGGATCTTCGCGAGCGAGGAGGAGGCCGAAGCGGCGCGGGCGGCTCAGGCACCGAGTGCCCCAGCCGCGATCCATGACCCTGCCGACCCGAAGGGCAAGGGGCAAGCCCCTCCTCCTCCGTCCCCGCCACCGCGGCCGCAAGCGCCGAAGCCGAAAACACAAGCACCGCCGGCCACGGGAAGGCGAGAGACGGGTACTGGAAGCAATCCCAGGGCGGGCTCCTCCGGACAGGGAGCGTCCGGACAGCGTGGCTCTGGCCCGGCGCCTCCGCCGCCTCCTCCGCCCGCGCGCCCTGAGGCGCCGGGGGCAGGGGGCAGCGGTTCTGGGCCGCCGCCCCCGCCGCCTCTTCCGCCCGCGCGCCCTGCGGCGCCGGGGGCGGGAGGCAGCGGTTCTGGGCGAGGGCCTTCCGGAACCACGCCGGCTGGAAGCGCGTTGGTGGTGGACGCAAGCGCCGCCGGGCAGAAGAGGAAGGAACCGACGTCGCCCCCGGACGCGGGACGCCATGTTCCGAAGGGCGCCTGGCGGTAAGCCGGAACTTCCTCTTCCCCAACTTTCCTTTTTTGGCTAAGTGTCCTGCTTGGGTGCTGACCCGAACTTGTTTGTGTTTATCCTTCCAGGGAGAGCAAGAAGTCTCGCCCGTCCCCGAGCTCCCCTCTTGCCCCGAGGGCTCCAACAGCCCCGAGTGCGACTGCAACCCCGAGCGGTCCTCCGGCTCCGAGCGAGCCAGTGGGCCCGGCCCAGAGCGCGCCCTCTGCCCCGAGCGCGAGCCCTACCCTGAGCACGGCGCCAGCCCCGAGTGCTGAAGCCGCTTCGTGGGAAGAGGCTGCCCCGAGCGCGAAGGTGGAGGCGCCGGAGATGGTGGAGGCGCCAGAGGCGGAGGCGCCAGAGGAGCCTCGTGCCGCCGCACCAGAGGAGCCTCGTGCCGCTGCACCCGAGGAGCGGGCGGCGGCACCTGAACAAGAAACGGCCCCGGCGGAGGGGGCCGAGGGCATCTGGCCCGAGGGAGGGGCCGGTGCTTTGATCGTGGCCGAGCGCCCCGGGCCCCAGGAGGAGGAGCTCAGGAGCTAGGGCCTTGCTGACTCGCCCGAGGAGCAACCTGCCGCGCGCCGAGGCCGAGGCCAGACGTCTCAGGCAATCCCCTCCGACATGTTTGAGGCCGCGCACGCCGCCATCGACAAGCTCCACGAGGACCTCCTTTCTAAGGAGAAATCCTTAGAGGATCGGGAGCGGTCTTTGGAGGATCGCGAGGCCTCACTTGAGGAGATGGCGGAGAGGCTCTTAGCTCGCACTCGCATCGCCAAGCGAGAGTACGAGAAGGACCTCGCCGAAGTCGAGCGCCAGCGGGAACTCCTCGACGAGATGAGGAGGGAGATCATCCCGAGGGTGCGAGAGGTCGACCGGCAGGAGCGGGAGCTCAACCGTCGGGCCTCGCTGATTAAACCGCGCGAGCAGGACTTGGCGAGGCGGGAGAAACGCGCCGTCGAGGAGGAGGCGCGGCTGTAGCATCTTGCCGACGACGTCACCCGCCGCGAAGAGCAGCTGCTTCTCCGTGCGGGCGAAGTCGAGACGAAAGAGCAGGGGCTCGGCCAGCGCGAGCGCTCCCTCGAAGAGGCGACGAACATGCTGGACGCCGAAGTCCAGTCGCGCGTCGATGCTGCTCGCGAGGAGCTTGCCAAGGAGATGGAGAAGCTCCGCTCGGAGAGCCAGAACTTCAAACAGCGGCTCGAAGACTCGTGGGTTACGAAGCGCACCCTCCAAACCCAACTCCAAGAAGCGGAGAAGGCGAGGGAGCGCGAGTCCTCGGAGGCGGCCGCGAAGCTGGAGAGGGTGGATAAGGAGAGGGTCCAGCTCCTCACCGAGCAGCGCGAGACGGTGGAGATGATGAAGGCCATCTTCTATCGCGCAAGAAACACCGCTGAGGCCGCTGGACTCGGTACAGCCTCCTTGCCGGGTTTTGACGACGCCCCCGGGAACATCGCCCTGGGGTTTGAAGGCATCACCGAGCGCCTCGAGGGGCTTGGTGAAGCCATGCGCCGCCGGCTCGAGGAAGAAGGCCGGCAACTGGTGGTCGTGGTGGCAGAGCACACTCTGACGTGCTACCGCGACCGCGACCCTAACTTCCCCTTGGTGCCGGCCTTAGAGGGGATCGACGATATCGACGAGGCCGCCGAGGAGGAAGCCCGGAAGGCGGTCCGCGGGGCAGCCGACGAGATTGCCCGGCGGTTTGCCCGTGAGGAAGTCGCCGATGAAGGCGACGGCGCTGGCGATGGTGATGGCACCGGCGACGGCGACGGCGCCGGCGAGGAGTAGCT
Source organism: Stipa capillata (assembly GCA_019208055.1). Lineage (NCBI taxonomy): Eukaryota > Viridiplantae > Streptophyta > Magnoliopsida > Poales > Poaceae > Stipa > Stipa capillata. The sequence continues at coordinate 380,070 of JAGXJF010003139.1, read as the reverse complement.
CCTCTTTTATCTTTGTTTTGCTATTCTTAGCCCGGGGCTTGGCCCTTTTGTAAGAATTTTTGCTTGGGTTTTGTTATGCAAAGAACTTTGGCCCGAAGGCCCTTTGTCCCTTGCTTTTTTCCTTCTTGCTATGCTTGTGCTGGAAATGTCTTTACTTCCTTGCTGCTTCGGGCGAAGCGTTTGGCTCTTGCTCGGAGACGGACGAAGACCGGCCCTCGGGTCCCCCGAAGGCCCCAGCCCCCGAGAGCTGGATGCACCGTGGCTGAAGCTAAGGAAGTCCCGCCCTCGGGACACAGGGTGTCCCCGAGCGAAGCCTCCATTAACTCCTTCGTTTTTCTGCAAAAAATTTCCCAAGTGTTTGCGCTCGGGACAATTATTGGAATAAGTAGTTGTTAATATATGCCGTATTAGTCATTGCAATTTGCGCGATTTTTCCGATCTTAGAAAACTTTCATTTTTACTCGGCAATGCTTCCTAACGCCCCTGGAATGCTACTGGAAAAAACCGCCGGGCGCGTGCGAGAGTGCGTAGGGTACTTGGGCGGCTTATTTACCAGGCTGATGTCCGGGGTTAAGAAACCAGGCCGGACACCAGGACTTTGAGCGGACAACCCGAAGCACTCCCCGTGACTTTCGTCGCTGCCTTCAGGTAATCCCCACCGCGAACACAGAAGGAGTTTGGAAAGATTGGCGAGGAAAAAACTAGTTGTTCGCGTAATGCTCGGGAGCTTAAAGGACATGGAGATGTGATTAGAAGCTTAGCTTAAGGATCGGGTCTCGGGACCTCGTGTTGATCCTGCGGGCGGTACCCGGGGACTTCGTCATGGTGAACCTGTTTGCTTCACAAACGATTATCTAATTTGCTTAGCAAAAGGGGTGTTTTCCACAGGTCCCCCGGGGGGTTTGCCTGTTAACACGGCCCACGTGTTTTCGGATCTGCCAACCTGTCCCGAGCGCGAGAAGTGAAGCTATCTGAATGAAGTGAAGTTGGGTGGCGCTCGGGTTTGCTAACCAGCAGAGCACGGGTGGCCAGGGGCTTTTTTGCCCTGACTCGGACGTGCTCGGGGTACAGCTAAACGCCCGAACGTCTTACGGCCCGACAACAGGTATTTGGATAAGCTCGACTGCTCGGGCTCGGGCCGGTGGGACCTACTCGCACCGAGGGGGGCTCGGGGGCCCCGAACCCGCGCGGAAAACCACTCTTTTGCTAACTAGAGAGGAAATACTGATATTTGAAATAAGGAGATTGAACATTGCACAGGGGATTCGTATGAAGGGAAACTGTAACTTTATATTTGACAATAACGCTATTTAAATAGCTGGGAATACAAGGGAGCCCCCGAGCGCTGGCGCGAGCGCGTAGGATACTCGGGCGACCTTTGGCCGGACCGGTGCTCGGGGTCTAGGAACCAGACCGAGCGACCGGGGCTTTAGGTGACGAACCCGGAACTTCCCATGACTCACATTTGGCACTCGGGGAGCTGACCCTAAAAGACAAAACTTACCCGGGCTGTTCACGGGAAAAACTTGCGTAGGTGCTCGATGTTCCAGGCGTTGGGCAGCGGCATTCCATCTTCAGCAGCGAGCCTCACTGAGCCTGGCCGGGTGACTCTGGTCACTCGGTATGGACCTTCCCACATGGGGGAGAGCTTGTTCTTTCCTTCCCACGTCTGCACACGGCGAAGCACCAAGTCCCCTACTGCGAGCGACCTCGGCTTCACACGGTGCTCATGGTAGCGGCGAAGGCTTTGCTGGTACCTGGCAGCGCGGAGGGCGGCTCGGCATCTATGTTCTTCAAGGAAGTTGACGTCTTTGACCCTGCGCTGATCTTGATCTTCCTCTGAGTACGCCGCCACCCGAGGGGAGTGGAAGGTGAGCTCGGAAGGAAGGACTGCTTCTGCCCCGTAAACGAGGAAGAAAGGGGTTTCACCGGTCGCCCGACTGGGGGACGTCCGGATGGACCAAAGGACGGCGGGGAGCTCTTCTATCCAGCCAGCGTCGCACTTCTTGAGCCTGTCGAAGGATCTTGTCTTGAGCCCCCGAAGGACCTGAGCGTTTGCACGCTCGACTTGTCCATTGGCTCGGGGATGCGCGACAGAGGCGAAGCAAATTTCCGTCCCGAGGGCTTGGTAGTACTCGAGGAAAGCATCGCTCGTGAACTGCGTGCCGTTGTCGGTGATGATGCGGTTAGGCACCCCGAACCAGCTCATGATGCCTCGGATGAACTTGATTGCTGTCTATTTGTTGATCTTGACGACTGGCTCGGCTTCCGTCCACTTGGTAAATTTGTCGATTGCGACGTAGAGGTACTCGTAGCCCCCGACTGCTCGGGGGAACGGGCCCAAGATATCCAGCCCCCAGACCGCGAAAGGCCATGAGAGGGGGATGGTCTGGAGTGCCTGAGCGGGCTGATGTATCTGCTTGGCGTGGAATTGGCAGGCCTCGCAGCGTCGAACCAGCTCGAAGGCGTCCTCGAGGGCTGTCGGCCAGTAAAATCCTTGCCGAAAGGCTTTACCGACCAGCGTGCGAGACGATGCATGGCTACCGCACTCGCCCTCGTGGATATCCGCGAGCACGTCGCGGCCTTGTTCCCAAGAAATGCACTTCATAAGAATACCATTGGTACCGCGCCGATAGAGGTCCCCATCTACAAGCGCGTACCTTTTTGATTGCCGCGCGATTCTTTCCGCAACGGCTTCGTCTTCGGGAAGGGTATTTTCTTTCAGGTATCCTCGGATCTCGGAGATCCAAGAGGTGTCCTGAGAACAGGTGGCGAGCACGAGGTGCTCACCCGGCGGCGGCCTGACGGGAGGATCTCCCACTGAAGGCGCCGCCTGGGTAGACTCGCCTTGGCGCGAGGTTCCCCCTTCGTCTTGGTCGGCGGCCTCGACGGACGGCCGAGAGAGCCTTTCTTCAAAGGTCCCAGCCAGGACCGGCTCCCGAGAGGAGGCCAGTCACGATAGAACGTCGGCGGCGTCGTTGTAGCGGCGAGGGATATGCTGGAGCTCCAGCCCGTCGAAGCGCCGCTCCAACTTCCTGACTTCGCTCAGATACGCTGCCATTTGAGGGTCCGAGCATTGATACTCCTTCGATACCTGATTGACGACTAACTGGGAGTCGCCTTTGACGAGCAGACGGCGGATCCCGAGGGATGCGGCGGCGCGCAGCCCTGCTAGGAGGCCTTCGTACTCGGCCATATTGTTGGTGGCGCGGAAGAGCAACTGCACGACGTACTGAAGTGTCTCACCCGTCGGAGAGGTGAGGACCACTCCAGCCCCCGCGCCCTTGAGCGTGAGGGAACCGTCGAAGTGCAGAGTCCAGTGCTCGGTTCCTCCTTGTCCCGGGTTGCTGGAGAGCTGCTCGCTTTCGTCTTCGGGCACCGGCGTCCACTCGGCGACGAAGTCGGCCAGAGATCTGCTTTTGACCGCGTGGTTGCTGACGAAACGCAGGTTGAACTCTCCGAGCTCGATGGCCCACTCGACGACTCGCCCAGTGGCCTCCCGGTTACGGAGGATGCGCTCGAGGGGGTAGGCCGTGACCACCCGAATCTCGTGCGCTTGGAAATAATGCCGAAACTTTCTTGATGCGACGAGCACCACGTAGAGTAGCTTCTGGGCTTGAGGGTAGCGCGTCTTGGCATCGCGCAACACTTCGCTGATGAAGTATACGGGATGCTGCTGGAGGCGCACCCGGGAAGGAGGTTCCCCGGGCCCAGCCCCCGAGTGGACGACCTCACTCCCGAGCAAGGCGGGTTGCTCGGGCTCGCTCGGGGGGCGGGGCTCGTGGTTTTCTCCGGGAAGATGGTTGCTCGGGGACTCGGCCCCGAGAACGCCGCTCGCTTCCCCGAGAGCTTTGCTCGGGAGCTCGCTCTCGGGGATTCCTGTTGACTGCTCGGGGTAACCGCTCGGGAGCGGGGGCCCGAGAGCCTTTGCCTGGTCGGGGGGGTGGCGGGAGCTCGGACCCGACCTCCCGCTCGACGACGAGAACAACACTCACCACCCGGGGCGTCACCGAGAGGTAGAGGAGCAGAGGCTCCTCGGGTCTCGGCGCCACCAGAACCGGAGGTGAGGTGAGGTACTTCTTGAGGCCCTCGAGGGCCTGCTCGGCTTCTGGGGTCCACTCGAAGTGGCCCGACCTTTTGAGAAGCTTGAACAAGCGGAGGCCCCGCTCCCTGACGGGGGAGACCCAACCGGGTAGGCCCAATACAGCGAGTCGGCCCAACGAGCTGGGACAAGCCCACTCGGATAAAGGCCCAAGAAAAGCCTGCAACAGTACAACGTTCGGCTGCCGTTAAGACAAGCGTTACAAGTCATCAAAGCATACGTTTCAACCGGCATAAAGACTGGCGTTACTCGGACCGTTACCAGATGTAAATATTACAGTTAATTAGGACAGTAACGGAAGTTTTGCCGAGTGACCGAGTCGGTCTTCGTGCAGGCCTATATAAGGCCGAGCCCCCCATGCAGAAAGGTCTCTGGTCTCTAATCTCTAGACGAACTAGCTTCATCTTCAACCCCTTGTGCTCTCTTTTTCACACGAGATCATCAAATACATTCAGCAGGAGTAGGGTATTATCTCCATCCTTGGAAAGCCTGAACCTGGGTAAAGTTCTTGTGTGCACCGCCTAGATCTTCCATCCACGCTTTCCCAACAATCCTATTACAAATGGATATTGCCGCGAATTTCCCGCGACACTCCCCGAGCTTGGAGATGAACCGTCCCAAGGCGGCCATGCAGCCCGTCAAACGCTGCACGTCCTTGAGATGAGCCGGCGGGCACATCTGATCGATGGCCCGGATCTTCTCGGGGTTGGCTTCTATGCCTCGGCTTGAGACCAAGAAGCTGAGGAGCTTGCCGGAAGGAACCTCGAAGACACACTTCTCGGGGTTCAGCTTCATGCGAGTACTGCGGAGACTGTTGAAGGTCTCGGCGAGGTCCTCGATGAGCGTCTCCTCGCGCCTTGACTTGACGACGAGGTCGTCGATGTAGGCCTCCACATTGCGACCTAGCTGCGACTGCAAAGTTATACGCATGGCCCGCTGATAGGTCGGGTCAGCGTTTTTCAACCCAAAGGGCATGCGGACATAGCAAAAAGTCCCCGCAGGGGTTGTAAATGAAGTTTTCTCCTCATCCTTTACAGCCATACTAATCTGGTGATAACCAGAGTAGGCATCTAAAAAACAGAGAAGATCACACTCTGCGGTGGAATCTACTATCTGATCGATGCGAGGTAAAGGAAAAGGGTCTTTAGGACAAGCCTTGTTGAGGTCGGTGTAGTCCACGCATATCCTCAGCTTGCCGTTGGCTTTGGGGACGACCACCGGATTGGCGAGCCACTCGGGGTGGAGGACTTCCCGGATGAAGCCGGCGGCGAGGAGCCTGTTGACCTCGTCCCGGACGAACTCCTGTCGTTCTGCTGCTTGTCGGCGCACCTTCTGCCGAATGGGCCGGGCGTCGGGACGCACGGCGAGGCGGTGCTCAGTCACCTCCCTAGGGACCCCAGGCATGTCGGACGGTTGCCATGCAAACACGTCAGCGTTTGCCCGGAGAAAAGTGATGAGCGCGCCTTCCTATTTGGCGGCCAGGCGGCCGCTGATCTTGACGGTCTTGGAGGCGTCTTCTCCAAGGACCACCTCCTTCACAGGGACGGAGTCGTCGGGAGCGACTCTAGCCTTGGTCGGGGGCAGACCCGAGGATTCGGGGTGCTTGGGGACGTCGTCGAAAGCGGTGGCAACTTTGGAGAAGAATTGCTCGGCGCAGGCGACAGAACCCTAAAGGTCGGCCGGCACGGTGATGGTACCGTTGGGGCCCGGCATCTTGATTGTCAAGTAAGCATAATGGCAAGCCATCATGAACTTGGCGAGCGCCGGACGCCCCAAGATGCCGTTGTAGGGTAGCTCGAACTCGAAAACGTCGAAGACGATGTTCTCGGTTCGGTGGTTGCCCTTGGTGCCGAAGGTGACCATCAAAGACACCTGGCCCAAAGGCATGGTGAGGCCGGGGGAGACGCCGAATGGCAGCGTCGCCTTTAGGTCCCCACGGGGTACCTGCATCTTGCCAAACACCTCGGGGGACAGGAGATTAAGCCCTGCGCCCCCCGTCGATCAGCATGCGGGTTACCTTAATGTTGCAGATGGTGGGGGGAGACCACGAGCGGGAAGCGGCCCACGCCGGAGATGTTCTCGGGGTGGTCCGAGCGGTTGAAAGTGATCGGGGACCCCGACCACTTGAGCGCTCGGGATGCTTCGGAGCTTGGGGTTGCCGAGCACACTTCATGCGCCAATAGTTTGAACTGGCGGCGCGAAGTGGGCGTGAAAGCGCCCCCATTGATGCATGCCACCGCCTGCGGCTCTTGGAAGCCGAGGTCTTCTTCTTGTCCACCGGGGTTATTGTCGCCCTCGGCGCGGTGCTCCTCCTGCTGCTTCTTGTTCCTCTCGGCGAGGAACTTGACCGTCCGGCACTCGGAGAGGTCGTGCCGGTCGGTCTCGTGTATGGGACACCACAGGCCCGAGATCGGCTGGGGAGCTCGGGGTGGCTTTTTGCCGCCGTTCGGCCCACCGCGCGAGGGCTTACGAGGCTTGGCCTCCGCCGCGGCGACGGGCTCGGACTTACGCTTCTTGCCCTTCTTGTCCCGCTTCCCAGCGGGGCGAGAGGGGCCGGCGCCGTCGACCGCTGATTGGTCGGGGCGTGGGTCGTGTCAGGCACGGGCTTCCGCCGCCTTAGCGCACTTATCCGCGATAGCGAACAAGTCCGTGGTGGACTGGACTTCCCGGGTGCCCAGCTTCTCAAGCATCTTCTCGTCGCGGACTCCCTGTCGGAAGGCGACGATGACGGCTTGGTGGGATATCTTGGGGATGGTGTTGCGCACCTGGCTAAAACACTGGATGAAGTGCCGCAACGTCTCCCCTTTTCGCTGCCGCAGAGCGTGGAGATCGCTTTCCGTGCCAGGGCGCTCGAAGGTGCCCTGGAAGTTCGCCACGAACTGGTGGCATAGGTCCTCCCAGGAAGAAATGGAACCTGAGGGAAGGTTCATGAGCCAAGACCGGGCCGAGCCTTTCAGGGCCATCGGGAACCAGTTGGCCATGACCTTCTTGTCGCCTCGAGCGGCCTCCACCGTGGTGGGATAAATCTGGAGGAACTCCTCTGCATGGAAGGACCCATCATACTTCTACGGCAGCTCTGGCCGAAACTTGTTCGGCCAGGTGACGCGACGAAGGTCGGGAGTGAAGGCCTGGCAACCTGTCCCATAAAGGGGGGTGCCGGCCTCCACGCCTTGCTGGACGCGGGGGCGCGCCTGAGAGCGCACACAACCTGCGGTAGGGCCGGAGGAGGATTGGCCCTCGTCCACCCTATCGCGCTGGCGCTGGCGCTCGATGATGGTGCGTGCGTCCTCGACTTCCTCTCGCCTGCCGAGACGGTGGCGAAAGTCTTGAACGTTCCCCCGGGCCGGAGAGGCGACCGAGGGTGGAGATCCACCGCGCCGGCCGCCGGCAGGCACGCGCAGCGGTCGTGGTGGCACCGGCGGCGAAGCCGCTGAGGGGACGATGCGGGCACCGCCATGGCCGGAGGAGGTGTGAAGGCTCCTGGCCGCCGCCTCGCGCCGGGCGGTGTCGACCAGATTAGCGAGGTCCTGGAGCCATGGGCCCACGGGGGACGTCACTTGCACCGGGACGGGAGGATGCCGGAGGAGGTACTGCGCCGCCTGCAGCACGCTCCCCTCCCCGGGATCCGAGAAGTCCAGCCGGCGACGAGGTGGCGGCGGCCGAGAAGGCCCGGCGGCGCCCCCAGAAGCCTGCTGCCGTGGCCGGAATTCGAAGGCAGCAGCAGCAGCCGACGTTCTCCCGGTCTCGTTGAGCTAATCTCCCAGACCGGGGGATCCGCACCGGATGAGGACTCGGATCCATCCAAGCTCACTTCACCGGGGGGTAGATCAGGATCCGCCATGGAGGTAGGCTCGAAAAAAACTCTAGACGCCCCCTACCTGGCGCGCCAGCTGTCGGCGTAGAGATGCCTCTAGCGGTGGTCCGGCTGGAGCCCCTTTGGGATTCAGCCGGGGGCGTAATAGGGTTCTTCTTATGAGCCGGTGGCGGATCGAGAAAGGCGTGAATTTGATACTGAAGACACAGAGATTTATCCAGGTTCAGGCCACCCGGAGGTGTAATACCCTACGTCCTGTTCTTGGAGATGTATTTGTATTGATTCGATCGAGACTATTCAGGTGTTCTTCCTTACAAGAGACTAGCTTTTCTACTAGCATAAAATGTCTGGAACCCAAAGGAGTCTAACTCAAAAAGCTCCAGCCAAAGATCCGAACCTTGCATGGCCTTGGAACTCCCCTTATATAGCCGGGGGTTTACCACAGTAGCCAAGGGGTACTGCAAACGACGTCGTGGGCACCAAGAAGCCGCCCACTCTCACATTTAATGCGCGCGCTGCTGATTTTCATGCCGGACATCTCCCCGCCATGCTTCGGAACAGGGGCTCCGCCCGCTTTATGCCCGGTGGGTCCCTCGAATGCTGACTTACCGGGCTCCTTCTGACAGAGTGGGTGAAACATCCGCTCCTGGGCCCCGGGTGGCAGCGACCGACCGCGCCGCGGGACGCGCGGTGATTCGACCCAAAGCGGGCACAGAAGGTTGACAGCGACACGGGTACGCGGGGCGGCGCACCCGGTCGGTCAACAACCCTGTCAGGCGGACCCATCCCGCGGCAAGGGTCATGGCAAAAGGGATTTGCCCTGCACGGATGGGACCGGGCCTGACCGATATCATGCCCGCACAGGGCTTAGCATTTAATGTCCGAATGATAGGCATTAAATGCCTCTGCCGGGGCTGAGGCTTGCGGGAGAAGCCAAGCACTACAACGGCGCGCCCGGAAGAGGGCCCCACAGGGGGACCCCACGACCCCCGAGCGCTCCGATCCCGAGCGGCCCCTTCGGCTCCCGAGGGGTGCCGGCTATCCCGAGTTGTCCCCGAGTGACCTCGAGCGCTCGGGGAGCGCTCGCTGGAGGGTCGCTCGGGGCCCCTCACGGGGGAAGCGCCAAAAGGACCGCTCGGGGACTCGTCCCGAGCAATCTCCTGGGCCCCACACTCCTCGGGACGCCGGGCGCTCGGGGGGAGGACCCCGAGCGCTCCCTCGACTCTTGAGCCTTGGGGCCTCGGGACCCAAGGCCCTTTCAGCAAGTTCGGGCGAACGCGATACTCGGGGAAAGCCCCCGAGTACCCAGGCTAGACCGCCGGGCCCACCTATCGCGGCGGCGGGGTCCTCACTAACCCGGCCGCCACGTGCCTCGCCCTGCGGCCTTTGGTTGGCCTCCGCCGGCGGCTCGGGGGACCCTGGGCCCCATTCCACCGACAATTGCCCCCTATCATTACTGGTATTCCGAGCAAAGGTGGGTTTTCAGGCACCGGAGCGCGAGCGGGTGCCGATGTGGAGTCATGGGAGTGGGGGTGAGACTACATGAGGGAGATGGCTTGCTACGTCAAGACGAGGGCGTCAGCGAGCTGAGTGAAGACGTTGTTCTGGGCGACGAGGCACCGGGTGAGATGGACCACAGCCACATCCTGCTCCATCTGGGTGCTAGCGAAGAAGGCACTTTCCCCTAGAGCACGACTAGGGTAGAATCGAAAAGCTCGATGACTCATGCTCGGGACCATGTGGCGGAGTTGAGAGATGGCTTCCCACACTGTCATTTGGATTGCTAGGTGGGGTTGGGCATGGACCTCCCGGCGATGTGGAAGGTCGCGATGTCATTGGTGCCGGCTTGGTAGATGTGTACATTCGCCCAGTACACATTTGCCGCGTTGAAGGCCTCCTCTTGGTAGATGTCGTACTCCGGTCGTTGCGTAGCCCCAAGCGCTCGCTGGACTATGGTCCACAGGATATCTGTGAACCCTGATAGCTCTGCCGTGGTGGTCTCATTATAGAGTATACCACGAGGCATAGCTCTTCTGAGAATGACAGCGGAGGGAGGAGAAGGAGCTAGGATGGGTTGTTCTAGTCTGGCCGAGAGTGGTAAGCGAGATGAGGTGAAGATAACTCGGGGGTTTATATAGCTGGCTGGGGGTGGCTTCGGTCGCAAGGAGGGATAGATTTTTCTTCAGGATGTGACATTTGCCCACCCTCATAACTGGGTGACGAACCCTCATGGGATTGCTGATCCTTTTATAGGGGGCTCCCCGAGTCGTACCGGACATGGATTTATGCCCAAGTAGAACTCTGGCTTCTTTAAATGTCGGGATTGACTTCCTAGTTTAAGGGTGTCCTTCCTCCTTACGGGGGGTTACCTTATCTCCTAGGGATTCTTACCGGATATGTATTCTTATTCCAATAGTCCAGGGAATCGTATACAGGTACCTCCTCGTATACGGGATACTATACTATTCATCGTCAAGCCCCCCATTGTGGTGTACTCGGTTTTAAGGCTGGATAAACCCCTGTGTTTTCGGTACTGGTCCCATGATCAGTAACCAGTATACACAAGAAGCTTGATAGCATTGTCATACAATACTGAGTATTTTACACAAACAGCCCATTATGGTCTTTATAGAACAATATAGCCGATTGGTTGAATAAAAGTCTGCAGCGGAAGATAGAAATAAATAGTTAAGCCCATCAATATGCCAACCCGACAGGCAACTAACTGGGGTAACGCCCTAGCCCTCGAAATCACTGTCGTCGTCGTCAGAGTGGTACTCCTCTTCACCTGGCCACATCAACAAGCCAGGTGAGTACTTTGAATGTACTCGCAAACAATTCCCACATGAGAGTAATACAATAATATTACATGCAGGGTTTGATTCAAAGGAGCAGCTCTATTCTAGGTTGCATATTGTGTGGAAAAGTAAGTTTTCAATTTAAATATTAGGATAGTAGATTCTAAGGCAGTTTTAAAATTGGTAGTACTTCAAAAGAACAAATCATCGTACGAGGTAAATTCCACTACCTCCTTTCCTTGTCTCAATCTGATAACTCCACCTATCACTGTCTAAGGTTGTGGCACCAGCCCGTACCACCCCTGATGGTACGACTGGCCCTTTTCTTCTGCAATTTCTTGCTTCCTGCCGTGTAGCGTAAATTGCACTCTGTGGACACGTCATGCCCACGTCCTTAGTCCCTTTCCCAGATGTTTGCAAACAAAACATAGTCTAACCAATGTGTGGCCTTGCCAGTTCATGTCCATAACCGAGGACACGGCTATTCGAATAGTTTTTAACACTCTGCAGATGTTGTACAGCTTTACCCACAAGATGTAAGTCCCCCTTGTTGCCGAGTGCTACGAATACACTTCTTGAGGTGTATCGGCAGGGTTATTACAGCGAGACCTTTCACCCATTTTTATACGAGAGCTAGACCCGTTAGATAAGATCTACCCAATCTTCGCTTGTGCTCGGTTATGCCCGACCCCACAACCCGAAGTGGACTTATCTTTGTGTTGAACGACTCCCTACGTGGACACGCGGAGGTCCTCTAGGGATTCCAATCTACCTAGCACTCTCTTCCTACTGCCCACGGATCCAGGCTCTAATATTTGACGGGATAATAAGCCAAGTCCTTCCCATAAAGGTCATGTGGACGTACGGTGTGGAACTGGTTTAGCGGCACTTAGAATTTTGAGTAGGTCCATTTTGGAGTATGTCTTGCTTTTTTGGTACTTTGGGAGGTGTCAGATTCACTCCAAGGAAGCCGGCGACAAGGGCGAGGGCGAGGGATGAGAGGACGACATCTTCTAAAAGGGTATTAACAAAAGCATGGATTCATTTCATGGTGAACAATTGAGTGGATATCAACTAGTTAACTAGATTATTAAAATAGCTAAGTATTAATATAAATAATTAAACTAAGCATAATATAAATAAATTAGGTAAGCATCAATATAAGTAAATTAGCACAACATCAATACAAATTAATTAGGTAAGAATCAATAAAAATGATCTAAGTATCACTAATGAATGAAACAAGTATCTATTCTTATCAATTTATAATTAATAGAAGAGCTAATGCTATAAAAATCGAAACATCAATTATGTGGAAATGCTAACTAGCTATTTGGTAACATGAACAATAGCAATAATTGACAAGTAATTCACCCGAACTTTGCATTTTATATTGTGCACAATGCATTTTAATAATTTAAAAAAGACCGTAGCTGCACATAATTGACAAGTAAAATAGATATACATAGCTCAATTAGCTAACTAAAATTTATAACCTTAATATATACATATGTATAGTGGCATATTAGTGCATAGAAAAATTGGCACACGTGCTAGTAGGCTAAAAAAAATAACACTCAAAATATGTCTATATAACAAATTTGGTTCAGTTTGAACATAAATTAAATACTAGCCAGTAATTTTGAAATCTACCACTGGTGTTCGCCGGTGCAAGGCCGAGAATGTTGATAGAGGTGGCAGCTGGCGAGAGGAGAGGGAGAGGGAGAGGAAGAGGAAGAGGGACAGGAGAGGGAGAAAGAGAGGAGAGGGAGAGGGGAGAGTGACGCATACCAGCGGCGTGCTTGGGTCGTTAATGGCGAGGGCGACAGGCAACCGGTGAGGACGATGGCGACTGTTGAGCATAGGAGGGAGGCGGCTATGGTGACTGGCGATGGGCTACAAGCACGAAGGGGACAGCAAAGGCAATGACCAGCGACGAGTTGGTGGCGCTGGGGACAAAGAGGCGACAGCACACGGGAAGGCGACAATGGGGGTGGTGCCCTGGAGCTCGGGTGATGACAATGCACTAGGGCTCGGGACTTAGCTGTTTTTTCGATTTGGCCCGAAGGGAAAAACCCCAAAAAGTATATATAGGATGGGTCATCATAGACAGTTCTCAGTTACCGTCTGAGATGCAATGATATCATAGGCGATGCTCTCTTAGAAACACCTTCGATGTTGGCATATCTTGTGGTAGCTACCTCCTCTGTTCCTTGCCGCATCTCTGTCGTGATAGCAAAAACACCCAAAACCTCTGCCACAGACAACTCTGTGGCAAGACTGTTTTACCCATATCATTATGTTGATCAACCTAAACCTATTTTCATCAATTTGAGGCTCCTTGGCAAACCTAGTAGACCTATTTACAACCTATCTACATTACTATCTACTCAATTAGGCCGAAACCCTAACCCTACCACCTTTGCTGTCTCAAACCCTAATCTTTTCAAAATCCTAATTTCTTCCTTGTTACAACCTATCTACATAAATAAATGTTATACCTCACATTATGAAAACCGAAATAAATATATATTATACAACACATTATGAAATCCACATAAATGAATATTATACATACACAGTATGAAATCCAGATAATTGCACACAAAACATTCTTCTATTTTTCTACACACGTGAGTCCTTCATGAGGATCGTCTTGTACGTAGGTAGCTTTGTCCTCACTTTGTTCTTCCTCAACCAATATGTCATCTCGGGAAGATGGCATCTCATCAAATTGATTGTACTCATCCTCATCTACTAATTCTCAACTCCAACAATACTCCTTTTCGAGTGCATAGCTACGAGTCACCTAATCAACCTGATTTCCTAGCACAAATTATTCATCTTTGTATGAAGTACTTGTGAGGTCGACAATTGTGAGGCCGTACTTATCAACCTTTAGCTGTGAGAAATTGACCCAACGACACTGAAACATGGGAATCTTGAACTTTACGTAGTCCAGCTCTCAAATCTCCTCTACAACTCATAGTAAAAGCTCTTCTTCCCCTCATGGTGAGATTGAGGCAAATATATCGGTTTTATGGAAGACATGTAGTCGATGCAAAATTCAACAACCTCTTCACTTGCATAGTCTTTGATAATGCTGCTCTCCGGCCTTGATCGGTTCCGCACGTAGTGCTTTAGACTTCCCATGTACCTCTCGAATGGGTACATCTCTCGTAGGAAAATGGGCCCGCACCAGTTTATCTCTCTCACAAAATGGACAGTGAGATAAACCATGATATCAAAGAATGATAGGGGAAAATACATCTCAAGCTGACATAGATTTGTCATGACCTCCTAAAGATCATCTAGTTCAAAGGGATCAATGACCTACTAAGAAATTTTGTTAAAGAAAGAACACAGCCTCATGATTGTCTCTTGACCTTGATAGGTAGAATATTTTGAAATTTCAATCGGGAGCATTTGAGTCATCAACACATGACAATTATGAGGCTTTAGGCCAATCATTTAAAATCTCTGCTCTAAACAAGTCTTCTGATGTTAGAGGAGTAGCTAGAAGGAACTTTCACACCATGTAGGAACTGAAATAGCTCTATTCTCTTAGCCTTGGAGAGAGTATAACAAGAAGATTGGCAAAACGTCTAGTTGGTTTCAGTTTCTTTTAGTTGTAACTCCTTTCTATTCCCATATCCAACAAATCAAGCCGTGTTTTGAGGCATCGCGCTATCACATACATCTTCTCTACGTGCATGATGTCGAGGTAGCGACGAACTTGTAGGTGCTCCCAATAAGGTAAGTTCCAGAATATCGACCTCTTCTTCCACACGGCCTTCTCACATGTAGCCTTGACTTGCCTTCCCTTCGCATACATAACTTTGATGTCATTAACCATATCATATACATCTTTAATGCTGAATTGCTTGGGAAGTGTACTGTCCTCATTTCCTCCATTGAATTATTTCTTCATTTGATGACACAGGTGATCCCTCCAAAGGAACATATAGTGATCCCTCCGAGTGCTTAAGCCACACCCTCGTGATATCATCCAAGAAATTCATACATGCTTTTTCACTTTTCGTACTCTACCCTGAAATGTTAGCAAGGGTATGATAATCATTTATGGTGCAGAACAACAATCTGTTGATGGCCTCTAAGTGTCGGGGATCAATTGTAGCGTTTTTGATACAAAGAGTGTAAAATCCATAGATAGGAGGTATTTAATCTCACTTGATCCAAATAAGAAATCCAGTAAGAATAATCAAACATGGAATATGAGATGCACAGCTACCTTTCTCAAATAGTCATAGATCTCCATGATGCAATTGATGATTAAAATATGCACTTTACCTAGGATGCGCATCTTACATTTTTAGAATAAAGAAAAAATAAAAAAAATACTAAAAGTGCTAGGAGAAGTTCTAGTAGCTTAAATTGAGGCATGTGGTATATAGGTTCACTAGTAGCAATTCTCAAGCAACTAATAGGGATTATGCGACAATAATTTATCAACTACGAATTTGCATGAATTAAATAAGAGGCTAATACTACTAGCAATAGATAGATATAATCTACCCTCTGTGCAACCACCATTTGAGGCGTACATTAAGACATGAGCCAGAATAATACTGATAATTTTACTAAAGAAATACAAGAGAGGACCACACGGTTGGCTACTCTACCCATTCCCTGTGCTTACCAACTAATATGTCGCTAAGTGTCGTGCATGGCCAATGCACAACACATAATAAATTAATCTGTCAAAGATATAACATGCAAAATGTTAATCCCAAACAAATAATTGGTTGCACCGAAGATATGATGGTAATTATAATAACAGCTTGATGGCACCAAAGATGGATTGTCGTCACACATAAATAGAGAATGCTACATAGCTACCACTATACACCCCATAGCCTCAATAGACTACTCACACATCATGCAATTCATCAAAAGTTGATTCCGTTATTGAAAGTACCGGTGAACATACCAATCTTTGAAGGTTCCAATGATGTAGATGAAGTACAAGGATTGATGGTGGTTTGCTATGGGTGGTGATCTATTGGTGGAGATGAAGGTGGGTGATGGTGGAGATGGAAATTGTGCTTGCCGGCGGAGTCTCCTTGTCCTGTCCCAAGAGCTTCTCTATTCTTAGCGACATGAAGGCTCTGTATCTGGAGGCGAAACTCCACGTGCGCTCTCTAGAGGACGAGAGAGATCTATTTGCAAAAGGGTGACGATGCCCGAGCCTCGGTAGGCCCATGCGGTAGGGTGAGGCGGTAGGTGGGGACGCCCCTTCTGTCGCCGCCCCGCCTAGGGTTTGCTCCCTTGGCCGTCTCCTTTCGTAGAAAGTCTTGCCCCTCAGGAACATTCCCAATACGCTTGATTTTTGTGGTGTATTCCCTGCATATATAAAATATATAGATAAATAGATAGCCTGACAGTTTACTTAATAATCTAGAAAAATAATTAAAATATATAAAGGAAATATAACCAAAAAGCATCACTAAACTAAGAAAAACATAATATGTTTTTGATCTATCACATCCCTAAGCACTTCTAATGTGAGAGTATCAAGTATCAAACCTAAGGAGTGATACATTCAAAACGTATCAATATTTCCATGCTTTTCATAATGTTTATGTATCAATTTTGTTGAGATTATTGCCTTAGTGACTTATTACTGTTGTTATCCTAGAAAACCATCTTCTGTTTACTATGTGTAGAAAACTTCCTAATGTCGCAGAAAACTAAACATTTTGGGCTAATTACACGAGGCAAAGACTACTGGAGAAGCACGCTGTCTGGCAGGGCCAATACAGCCCGCGTAACAGGTTATTGCGGCAGGCCCTGCCACCCCAGCCTGCCATGTCGCCGCAGCGACCACCGCCTCGTGACGCCGCTTTGCCTATTTACCCCCCCTCCCTTGATGAATGATTTTTTGAAAGAAGGGTTTCCAGACGAAACTCAACCGACACACTATTTGCATCCACAAAATACCTTCGCATTCATCAGATTTAAGATTGTACACCACTTCTTCATTGGATCAATTCCCATTTCTTCACCACCCGTCGTTGATGATCATCACCAATCGATTTAGGGGAGTTACTATAATTGTATATTTGTAATCATGATGATGATACTCGTGTGTTTTCATCCTTTTATCATATTTCACTAGGCCACCATAGGCATACGAGATGAACGGGGATTAGTGAATCGTAGAGAAATGCTTTGATTCTATTTTATTTATATTTTGAGATTGTGTGGGCTCTCATGTTGCTTTAATTGTGCATCATTTCTTATTGCTATGCTTAGTTCTTATTGTCTAGGGACTAGGCAACATGATCTTAGAACTATTGTTCATACCTTGCAATATAATATTGTCGGCGGTACGGGAACTAGGGTTCCCTAAGCCGTTGGCAAAAGGGCCAAACTTGATGCCACGTCGCCAAGGGCGTGAGAATCGAGGATATGCGCTCGGGGGCTTGCGAGCACTCTGTCCGCTTGGCCCCTCTTGATTTGGTCAAGTGGCCCACGTGCAGCGAGCTGGCGAAGTTGTGGGCTCAGGGGTCCCAGGCGGGCCCTTTCCACGTGGCCGGAGTTCCGCGGCGCCCTTCGTAGGGCCCAAGAGGGCCCTTTCCACGTGTCCCATCGGGCGCATTTAAGGCCTGTCCGGCGCATTAATTCCTGTCAGCAGGCGTGCCTACTCCAGGCCCAAAGTGGGCGTCCCCCGGCATGATAAGGCCTGTCAGTTATCATTTGACATGCTTTATTACTTTCGGGAGTGGTACGGCCCGCCCAGGTGCATCCCTTGGGTCCATGGGACCCGGATGGTTGGTGCCATGGCAGGGAGCTTGCCCGTTAAGTCTTCTCCAGCGCGTTTCAACCCATCATGAAGACCCGTTTCCTAAGGATGGCTTGTCAGCAGAACATCCCTTCCGCAGCAGCCTTCGGCGGCCGGCGTGGCGTGCCCACGCCCCTTATGTAAGCAGCATGCCTGCTGCATTTAACGCCCTTCGGTCATTGTGGTAAACCCTCGGGTATATAAGGGGAGAACCGAGGCTATGCAAAAGGTTGGATCTTTTTTAGACTAAACTCCTCTCAAGCTAGCAACAAGAAGAAGAAGATCAGGGCTCCCTGCAATCGAGCTAGGGGCTACCTCTGTAATCTCTAAAACATTAATACACACACCAAAGCAGGACTAGGGTTTTACACCTCAACGGTGGCCTAAACCTGGGTAAATCACCGTCTCTTGTTCTACCATCCAGACCCAGCCTAGGACGATCGTAGCTCCTGTTCCAGCACCTCCCCGGCCGAATCCCAAAGGGGGTCCTTCCGGACCACCGACGCCGGTGTTTGTACGTCGACAAATATGCCTATTCATGTCACAAATTCTACCGCCTATTGACTGTCAATCAAGGCTGTGGGTTTTAGGTGCTTTAGTTCAAGGAATCACATGTGCCATCATGCTTAATGCTTTGGTCTGGTGAATCTTTCATGATCTCCTTAATGCTGGACAAAAGTGATGATTTCGATGAAAGGTTATTGATTTCTGGGTGCATGCCTACAACGTTTTGCAACCAGACAAGTGCCATATTTAGCATCCTTGCATAATTATTAGCTATCTCTACATGATCTCAGGAACCACATCTCGAGTGCCTATATCATTTATTGCTATTCTTAGTCACTTCCATGTTCAAGAGCAAGTACAATTATGAGTGACGCCGTAGTTCTCAGTTGGTTAGACATTACACCAAAAAATACTTCTGTGAGAAAGCTATTTTGATCATGAGCACTTGTACGCCATCAAGCATTTTTTCTGGCACCATTGCCAGGAACAACGTTGCATTTAGTGGTAATTTTGCACTCTTGAATTGATTGCTTTACTTTGCTTTGTAGTTTAATTTATTTTTTATTACCATTTTTTGTTTCATTCTTCAATTAGATGTAAGTTTGCTTCTATTAAGAACTCTGTTGTTCCTAATTAACGAACTTGATCCTAAATAGATGTGATTCCTGATACCTAAGAAAACTTATGGTACATGTCGAGGTACCAACCGTAAGTCTAGACATGAAATACCTACTGAGTCTAGTTCTCAATTTGATGCTATAGTTACTACTTCCTGTAGGAAACCTTTACCACCATTTGAGCCACCATCACCTATATCCATGTCATTACCTTCATCGCCATCATCATCACCACCACGTACACCTAGAGACACTAGTATCTTGAATGCTTATTTTGGTAATATGTAGATTATTGAGAACTCTAATACTGATGTTTGAATAGGTCCTATTACTCCTATTGCTTTGGATCCTAGTTTTAGTAATTCTATTAATGTTACTTTGAGAGTCATTGCTGTGATAATAATTATGGTCTAGTATGTGAGCTTGTCTAGAATTTCTAAATCATTGCCTTGCCAAATTTAAATGCTTAGGTTAGCATCTAATAAGGTGCTTGGTGGAACCTAGTTCTAGCTAATGTGGAGTAAACTTGAGTATAATATAAATTGGTTTAAGATAATTGGTGCAATAAAAACAGCTGAAACAGAACACCCTGTGCAAAAAGAAATAAAAAAGAGTGAGACATCCCAAAACCCTTTCAGTATTTGCCATTTGTGTTCACCATATCTACTTGCCATGGCACTTCATCTTTGTCATTCCTTAATATTTGGTTTTTCATGCACATTTATTCTTCATTAACATATCTTCTAGACATGCTTAGTTTCATATCATAATTTAGTGCTTGCATTTATGTTGCATATCCTCTAGCGCACATATTGCGTATTGTAATTTTGCATATAGTCACCATACTTATTCTTTGCTTGTTATCTTTTGTAAAGAGTTTATCATTTGTAAGGTACCTCTCACATGTTGTAGGGCTTTGATAGAAAAAGAGAAAAAGAAGATAACAAGAAAATAAAAAGAAAAATGTAATAAAAGTAGAAGAGAAGTACCATGGTTTTAGCATGATGATTTCATTCACGTAGGCGCTTGCGTTTAATTTTAGCACTCACTAGCTTGATGCCCTGCACTTTACCATTATAGTAGAGCTTAATCTTAAATAGCTCTGCAGTTACATTTAGAGCTTCATATCATCATTGCTATATGTTTATTTCTTCATCAAGATGTTATTCACTCACTAGTAGCTATCTATTCGTCACATCATTGTGCATTCATATGGAAAATCACTATTCCCCATGCGATATCAATAACTAGGACATCACTAGGGCCCGGGGATCACTTTGCATTGCATAGACATTTTAATTCCTATGATCTTCTTTCCTACCCCTCATTATTTTCCAATGACCGGAATGGTGAGACATCAAGTACTTTAGTTGATGATTTGATAAAACAAATGGCGACCAGCAAAAAACTTGCTCTATTCTCTCAAAAGCGATGAGCTGTGTTCAGGAAGCACAACATTGGTACACAAGTTAATTCTTATGGCTTGCCTCTAGTAGGTGAGCTCCTATTTTGAGTGTAGCATCATTGGTTTCTTATAAATTGTTAATTGAACCATTTTATTCCCTCTTTGCCAATGTGTTTATTTACGATAATCTCATGGTATTAGATTATTATTATTGTTGTGAAATGAGATAGTTTTGGTCTAAAAGTCAATTGTGGAATGGAATGTTGGTAGTAGTTATATGTTTCTTATAAGTACTTATGACCATTGCTATTTCTGCACACTATAAAGATGAGTTAACTACTTCATATTTTCACCGAGACATTATCGAAAAGCATCGTCATATCTATTTTATCACTTCCATTGTTTGAGGACGAGCAACGAGTTAAGCTTGGGGGAGCTTGATACGTCCAAAATGTATCGATATTTCCTAAGCTTTTTATAATATTAATTTCCTCAAAAAAAATATTTATCTATCAATTTTCTGGATATTATTGCATCTACTGCTGATTACTATTGCTATCCTAAAAAACTGTCTTCTATTTACCATGTGCGGAAAACTTTGTAATTTTGTGGAGAACAGAACTTTTCAGGCTAATTACACAATTGGGAGACTACTAGAGAAATGAATCTACCAAGCGAGGCCCAGATGGCCCATGCGGCAAGTGATCATGGTAGGCCTTGCCACCCCAACCTGCCATGTCGCTGCCTCAAGGACCGCCTTGTGACGCCCCTTCGCCTATTTATTCCTTCCGACACGCTAAAAGAAGGGTTTCGAGATGGAACTCCGCTGCTACATTGTTCGCTTTCATCAGATTTCAGATCGGACACCGCTTCTTGGCCAGATCAATGCCCGTTTCTTCACCCTTATCGTTGGAGATCATCACCAGTTGATTTAGGGGAGTTGCTACTATTTTATCTCTTTTTACTCATCATGATGATACTCGTATGTTTTCATTCGTCTATCATGTTTGAGTAGTCCACCATAGACATACGGGATGGATGGGGATGCTATGATGCTATTTAATTCATATATATAGATTGTTTGTGCTTTGATGTTGCTTTAATTGTTCTTCATTTATTATTGCTATGCTTAGTGCTTGTTGTCCAGGGCCAGCAGCATGATCTTAGAACTATTTGTTCATATGTTGCAATATCAAATACATATTTATGTTACCAATTGTACCTCCTATTGAGTGATAGTTAAGGGTGTGGAGTTTTAGGTGCTTGAGTTTGAGGAATCACATATGGCACCATGCTTAATTCTTTGGTCCGGTGAATCTTCTATGATCACCTTAATGTTGGACAAATTGATGGATTTAAGGGTGCATGTCTACAACATTTTGCGACTAGGCAAGTAACGTATTTAGCATTCTTCCACATGATTAGCTATCTTTACATGATCCCATGAGTCACATCCTGATTCTCTATTATTTCTTCTGGTCTTTTAGCTTTCAGTATAGTTATCCGATCTCTTTACTTTTATTAATTGCATCATTCATTGCTATTCTTATTGTTATTAGAATCCCAAAAATACTACTTGTCACCTCTATGTTCAAGAGCAGGTGTAATTATGAGTATGTCATAGTTGTGGAAAAATATATCGCTTTACAAGGACGTTATCAGTGTGTTCGATATAAAACGAGAAAAATACTTCTACGACAAATCTACTTTGATCTGGTGTACTTATGGGCCATCAAGGAGCCATTAGGATAGCCATCTCTCTTCCAAACATACAATTGTTGTGGAGTATAATCATTATACATCGGAATTAAAGTATAGAGAGCAATAAGTAACTAGAGCACAGTAGTCTACTTTACAATCACACGGATAGATAAAATAATTAATGTATATATATAAAATAAATAAAGGAGCCAATAGTCTACTTTACAATCAGCAAGGATAGATAAAGTAATTCCAGTATAGAGAGCAATAACTAGAGCAAGTGTTGAAATTAAATATGCGATCAATAATAAAAATACAAGCAGGAATGATAAATGGAGTGGAAGGTGGTTCCTAGACTTCTGGCTTCACTAATACTTATGCAAGTTGCAAGTTGTAATTCAAGGTATTACTCCATAATTTGTAGGCGAGCTATCTAAATATAGACATTCAGCCGACAAAGGTATGTCATCTCTATGAATCCAACTCCAGCATTTCACCACCCAATAATTACGAAGGTGATCCCTTCTGAGACCACCGAAGCAACATATTAAGTCATATGGCACTCGTGGTTCTTACATAAATAAGCACTTCTCAAAATACCAAAGCCTGTCATCCTGGAACTTGATATAAAGCCCAAGTTTACAAGAAATGTTCTTGATGCACTTCTTCAGGACAAAACTTGATACAATCTCCATGTTAGGTTTTAGTTGTGCACCTTCTGTTTGAGTTTGTTCTCTAAGATTCTCCATAGCAGGCTGAACCAAAAACTAAAAGCATTGTTTGCATAGAATAGGAGTAGCCATATTACACCATGGCACATACGTTCAATCTTAAAAAAAGGTTCATGGAATGACTCGCTCGGTTTACTGCACGTGTATGGTCTAAACTAGTTTTTGTTTGACTTGGATGTATCGATCGCTTGGAACTCCAGTCCAAGAGCATAATTATAGAAGATTAAAAATTAGAACGTGCATCGTTCAAACCCTCACGGTAGTCGTCGTCTTCCCGACTTTTTGGTACGTTGCTCAATTATTTTCAACAAAGTACTTAAGTTTTTGGAGGTGATACCTTACGTTGGTTCCACAATGTCACCTAAAACCTGGTATCACTCGATACCATGATACCATCACACTGTATCACCTCTAAAATATCATAAAAAATTAAAAACATAATTTAATATTACTAAATGCAAATATGGAATGAATATCCAACTGGTACCATTCAGAATAGGATTTGTCTTTTTATTTCTCAAGTTGTAGGTCGAATTTTTATATAAAAATTTGTGGCGTGGTAGATGCATCTGTAGTCAATGTTTAAAATTTCATAACATTTTGGAGGTGATACTATACGCTGGTATCACAGTAGCACCTAAAGACTGGCATCACTGGATATGTTCTCTAGCTTTGGGCTAGATATCATCTTGGTGTTTCCCTCTTGGTTGCCCAGATCTTGCATTAGTGGCCAAGTGGGGACTCCTTGGAGGTGTCGTTTTAGAAGGCCTTGTTGAAGGGGTTAAGTCTGTTGTTGCCATGGGGGTGGCACATCTCCATGTGGTGGTAGTTCCTTG
This sequence comes from Stipa capillata, assembly GCA_019208055.1. Taxonomy (NCBI): domain Eukaryota; kingdom Viridiplantae; phylum Streptophyta; class Magnoliopsida; order Poales; family Poaceae; genus Stipa; species Stipa capillata. The sequence continues at coordinate 356,754 of JAGXJF010003139.1, read as the reverse complement.
CTTTGTTTCCCTTGTGGCCTACGACCACCTAGTATGTGTGAATAACCTTCCTAGTTGGATGTCCAAGGATGCCATCCTTTTACGACCACTGCATGCCATCCTCTTCCCTTCTTACAGGGAATCAGCAAGCTAGTCTTTGTGGTTGCTTCCTTCACACGGTGGTGACTCAAATAACTGGACTTGGAGGAGCCAACATGACATGTTTCCCGTATGCAACGAGGCGTACACAGGTTGATTGTGGGCAGCTTGACAGCTTGGCACAAATCCCTGATGCTTCTCCTCTCAACCTCCAAGGAAAGGATGCCCCAACTCGGTTGTTTTCTCATGGTGGATACCCACAGCTAGCATGTATAGTCTCGGGCAGGAAGGCAAGATCGTTCTCGGTTTGTGGCGTCGGTTCCATCGATTCTGATGACTTGGTCATAGGGAACCTGATTTCATTTATATTTTCATTTCCAAGGTCCTCTGTGAAAAAGAAAAGGACTTGCATTTTATTTTGTGTCTTATCGGAGTCCTTTTGTAAAACCTGTGGACCAGCTTTACCCCTACTTTGAAAAAACTCCAAATGCCAAATTGCTAAAGTAGAGAGAAGAAGAAAAAACGCTTCATCACTTTACGTCATTTTTTTGAAATATTTTTTTCTTAAAAATTGTAGAAATATACTCTATCCGAAACATTTGCAAACATGTCCTCAATCGGGCGACCACATGCTGGTTAAGAGTTACCACCAGACCACCTGCTGACTAGTATGCCACGTCAACCAACCAGCACTTCGGTTGCTAGGCGCCTTGCCATCCGGGCTAAACCAGCAGCCTGTGCCCTGGTTGAACCCATCGGTCATGTGGCATTCACACCAAGCGAGTCGCGAAGCACGACGAGGGCCAACCAGGCCACGGTGTGCCGGCTGAGGTGCCACACGGTGCTACTGACATGTGGTGTGCCAGTTCGCCCTGACCTATATAAGGCCGCGTCGCTCCCTGCCGAATCGTGACACTCACAACACAAGGGAGGAGGGTTAGGGAGGAGCAGCACATGCAGTGCCTGGAGTAGAGTAGATTTTGTATATGTAGTACATAGTAGATCTTGTATGTTTAGAGTACATTTTTTTATGTATGATAGATATGGTAGTGATTAGAAAAATAGATAGAACAAGTATTTAGTAGAAAAATTGATAGCAGTAGAATTTAGTAGAAAAAATGGTATGTTAGAATATATGCGTGTAGAATAGAGTAACTTGTTGTATGTAGTATATAGTAGAATTTGTATATATTAGATTCTAGTGAATAGAAATTGCATGACCTGGTATGAACTAGATATTACTGTACTATTCAAATTGAAAGAGAAAATTAAACTAGTTAGTTGTATGATGTTGTATTTTAAAAGTTTGATGTAGGGTGGCAGGTATTGTCAGAATTAGTGGGATTCGCCATTTACTATGGTCCTCGATCGGGTCATATTCATATGGATGAGTCTAGTTCAGTAGATCTGAGTAGTTTCCAGCACGTCAGCTTGTCCTTGTATGATCCACAGAAACTGTCTATCAGTAATATGCAAGAACGTTAACACGTAGTTTCAGCATGGATCCGACAACGTGTAGTCCACGGTGCAAATCTTGTTCAGCATTATCTTGCACGAATGTCCAATGGGACTTGATGCCAATCCTGCTTGTGCAACCCACTGTTAATGAGCTTTCTGCTTCACCGGTCATTACGTATGAAGATAAGCAGATCAGTGCAGCGGCAGAGGAAGCGGATAGTATTGCTCAAGGTGATCAGACATAGGAGGTTGTTGCTTCTACTGTTGATGAGTATGTTTCCGGTCAGGCGGACGAGGGTAAGGTTAAGGTATCCCTAATGGAAAACATGGACAAGGATGATGCGATTGACAGGCAGGAACAAAGAAGTGTTGAAGAGGAGAATAGATAAGAGTACAATGATGAAGAAGAGAACATTGATGAGGAAGATGGCTCATTAGACCTGTTATCTAGTTCATGAAACCAATGTATGTTGGGGGAAGACGACTGTGACCATTTGAATGATTCCCCTTGGCCGTATAGCCAGAACGAGATCATCCATGGTGCAATGTATGCTTCCAAGGCTACGGGGAAGAAGGCTATCAACCTTTGGGCGATATCCACGTAGAGGAATTTAAAGTCAAGAAATCTTGAAAAGCTGAGAACTCTGTTAGGTGCAGATCTCCTGGTTGTGAGACCTATGTGCATACGTCCGTAAGGAAGTATCAAGTTGACTGGTCATAACCAATGTGGTGCCACACATATGTACCGTAAGCGACGTTCTGTCACAACACAACAACATGACTTCAAAGTTTATTGCCGGATTGTTGTATAATGAGATAGTGGAATGTTTGCATGCTGACAAAGTTCATACAGACTTCGATAGAAAGCAGGTACCAATACAACATAGGCTACGCTAAGGCTTGGAGGCTAAGTAGAAGGCATTGGAGCGCAAGCAGAAGGCATTGGAGATGAGGTTTGGAACATCTATTTATTTGTATCACAACTTGCCTTTGCTATTGGATACACTTGGAGAGAGGAACCCTAGAACATTCGTGTCACTGTAACAGGTGTGGCAGGTAGAATATGATGAAATTGACATGAAAGATGAAGGGACAGATCCTCACTGCCATAGGAGTGGACGGAAATAAGTAGATCTTGCCTTTGGCGATGCCTTCGTGGAGGGTGAGAACTACAAAAGCTGGCTATGATTCTTCCAGAAACTATAAAATGGGGTGGTTAAGGATTATCCCAATTTGTGTATAATTCACAACCAGCATGCCGGGATGCTCAAATCTTCTAGAGAATGAGGCATGGCCTGACATTTAGAGTCATTGGTGTATGCACCATTCAGGAGCCAATTTCTATGGATAGTTCAAGAACAAGCTCCTGATGAATCTATTCAAGAGGTTATCCATTTAATGGTATACAAGTGTATAGGATCAATCGCAGTAATTTTTGACATGAAAGTATTGAATATCAAACCTAAGGAGTAAGGGTTTATTTGGTTGGGCTGTGGCTGTTGACAAAGCTGTTGTTGGCTGGCTGTCTAGAAAAGCTGCTATGGTTGTGAGAAAGTGAACATATGGCTTCTCGTTGATCTAAAGCATCTACAATATTTTAGAAAATGAGTACATAAGAATTAGCGTATTACAAAAAGCTGGGGAGAAGATAGCTTTTCCAAATAGCTGAATTTGCACTCTTAAGTCTACAACCATTATTGGCAAAATCTATTCAAAAGCTAGCCGTTTAGTGGACTTACAGCTTTTTCCAGTGGAAAGCTGCTGAAAGGCCCAACCAAATAGGGCCTAAGAAGGTTAACACCTCACCCCACAATTATATGCATCAAACATCATTGTTCTGCACGAGAAAGACCAAATAGCTTATTGTACTATTGCAAGTGATAAGAGAAATATTGACGATGCAAAGAGAGCAACCTAATACAATAATAAAATGTAACTAAGTAATTAATAGCTACTGAAAATAAATATGGAACGCTTACATAAAAATATTAGACTCAATGCAGAAAAGTATTCCTAGGCAATCTGGTTTCTACCAATTTAACGGTTACACTAAATGTGAAGATTTTTGCTGGTAGAGAGGGTGAGGATTAAATTTGAATAAAATCAGTAGTTAATTCATGCACATGACTATATTCTCCAAATAGTAATTAAGGTTAAACGTTTTTCGTCCTTGGGAAAGGAAAAGAGATAAAAATAAATATTTTATCTTTCATTGCACTTATAATTATTGTACATACGCATGCTATTAAAAACATGTAATCTTAACTAAGCTTAACTAAGCTCGAATGAACAAATAGAAAGGCTACACTTACTCAATTATTAAGATATGCAATAAGTTTCTTTTCACAAAAGAGCTTTTGGTGTCACACTAATCACACAATATCAAGGAAAAATCTAACAAGTAAGCACAACTCAATAATTTAGCCCAATCAATACCAAAGAGAGTAAAACATAGTTTAAGAAAGATCACATTATGAGAGTGAATAGCATCATTAGTAGCTTTCAAGATTTTTGAGTACTAAGTCACTAGGCTACTTAATTTTCAATATCAAAACATAAACAATAATGGCTAGTCCTAATTCATCTCATTAAAGAACACCTTTGTTCTACCAGGAGTAGTCTTTAGTAAAACCACTTCTTCATGTTTTGGAATTTCTCTCATTTACACAATGTATTTAGGTGGTCTCACCCTACCCCTAAGAAAAATATGGCCATATATGTGGAACTCGGTAAGGAAAAAACGAAGTCTTGGTCAACAAAGTTGAATAAGAATCCAAACAGATAAGAAGTTACATCATTCAGGTCATTAATTTAGAGGAAATAATTTCAAAGGGAGAAAGAACTAGATCAAGGAAAAAGAAAGGCCCATGCAACGCGGAGTGACTCCAAGGCACTAGTCATGTCTCGGTTTTGATGTTACATGGGATGTAGAGATTGCCATATAAATGCACAAGTGAAAAACATATCACAATAAAAGATATGCTCTCTAATAATATAAGTAAAGCACAAGAGCAAGGTGAGTGCTCTCGAAGATATAAGTGAAGTGCTCATGCACTGTGAATGCTCTAAAAGGTATAAGTGAAGACCATGAGTAAAGTGAAGCTCTCTAAAATTATAAGTGTAGATCATGAGCTAATAGAAGGGCTCAGAAGATATAAGTGAAACACATGAGCCAAAAGAATGGTACTAATCCTATTACTACTAAAAATGATATGCATGTACTAGCCTACAAATGATCATCTCGTATAAAAGAATAATAGAGCTTTTGGAGAACATTGTACCTCTCTTCTTATTATTTTATTTTATTTTATTTTTGTTTTCATTCGTTTTAAGCTCTACAAAAAGTGAGAGATAACTTACAATGATGAGCTCTTTACAAGACATAACAAGCGAGCAACTAAAAACAAGGCTATATGTGTGCATGCAAAATAGACTCTAAAGTGATAAATAAATGATACGTGCAATGGCAAGACATTCAAATGGCTAATGGGATAAAGGGCCATAATAGGTAGGCATAGCCGACACAAATGAAAAAACTGAAGGGCTTTTAGGATATCTCTTTTTTTCTTCTTTTTTGCACCACATGTTCTGTTTCAATAGTCTTTATTGCCTCCTCACTATCATTTTTATTTTATTTTATTCAAAGAGACATTCCTCAAGGGTTTGAATGTACTGACGAAGTATTCAAAAATATCAATGTGATAAATGCAAAACCGAGTACCGTAAAGACTAGCAAAAATAGGATTAAAAAGTGGAATGACCGCCTTCAAAGAACAACTTAAGCAAAGGAAAAAAACTCAACAAAGTTTCACCATTTTCATTTTTGCAATGAAGGCTTTTCTCATCTCACAAAAGATGTGTATATGTATGTCTTTGGTAGGACAGAAGATTATATTCTAAAAAAATTAGAAAGTAGCATTAACTACACTACACTACACTAACTCGAGGGAGATCAATTAGTAACCAATTACTTATCTAATCAATCTAAATTAAGCACTTGGATATTAGTGTTTTCACGTCTACAAAAATCAACTATCACTCTCTTATTAATTAAGTTCAGCATGACATTTATTCTTGGAATTTATTACGAATTCTATGAGTTAGAATAATACTATCAATAGCAATGGTTAAATGCTCGACCTAGACAATGTGAGGTCTAACAAGAGCAAGAGTTTCCTTAATATAAGTGCAAGTAATCTTAACTAAACTTAGCATTTAAAAATAGCAAACATATATTTGCACAAAAACAATTATGATAGACAAGCATTGCATAGGGATGATGTGATCATGTAAAAGTAATCTAAGAAATGTGGGGTCTAATAAGAGCAAGAGCTTGGTTGAGTCCATCAACACCGCATGGATGAGAATGAGGTGTTAGAGATTGTCCTCAAGCTGCGCCAAGCTAAGCTGCATGTTGATGTTGGCACTTCCCGAGGCGACAGCAGGTCCTATGACAGCGAGGTGGTTGACTTGGATGTCTACTGCCATGAGTTAGCTGCACTACTATAGAAATGGGTTTTCTGGACACCATATCCCAGCCGATTAATGAAAAACCAACAAGAAGAATATCCACCTTAGCCAGTTCAGCGTAGATAACTGGCTAAAACAAATTAACCGGCTGAGATAATATATCATCTTAGTTGGTTCTCAGAGCGAACCGACTGCATAAGTAATACAACCGGTTGATAATACAAAACCGGCTGCAACATACATACTATTATAGTCTATTCTTGGCTTCGACCAGCTGAAAACTTCACTCAGTCAGTTTTTGTGCTAAAATAGTAGAAAAAAATCAGACTTGTGTGCTGATCTGGTTCATATTTTGGACAGTTACACAAAACGCAACAAAATATCTTGCAATGCTTAATCTGAATAACTATTTTTGGAGTAAGCATTACGCACTATTAATTAGACATCCTAATTTAACATCCTAATTACACACTACTACTACACTATCCTAACTCCTCCTCGACGGGCCATCGACATCATAAATGTCAGATTGTGTTGTGAAAGCCTCATCGCTGGAGTCATCCTCATCAGCGGCATTGTCCTCCTCATCCTCCTGATCCTCCTCCAAGTCACCGTCATCACCTCCATCATATTCATCGTCGGCAGTGGTGGCATTGTCCTACTCATCCGCCTCCTCCTCCAGACCGCCATCATTGTCCTCCTCCTCCTCCTCGGTCTCCATGTCATTGTCCTCCGCTTTGGTCTCTATGTTGTCCTCCTCCGACGAACCAGACGGCGGCAGACCGCCATCAATATCGTCCATCCACGAGACATCGGATGGCGTCACTATCTCATCAGAGGACTGGTCAGTCTCCTCGTCGGAGGAGACCACAATCTTGTTCTCATCCTCCTCGGACGAATAGTTGGATGGCCAACTACTTAGCGAGGGAGGACCCATTGGTGAAGTGACGGCTGGCAACGGTGGTCACAGCGGAAAGTCCATGGCGGAGGAGAGGCGAATTGCACCATGGAGAGAGGGTTTAATATGGAAAGTAGCGTTGAAGATGAAGCAACAGGGAGAATTAAATAGAGCGACAGTAATTCTCAAAAAATAGAGCGACAGTTGGGTGCGCGGAACAGATTGACGGTTGAAGACGAATCAACAGGGAGTTGTGTAATTCTGTTAGTTTAGTACGTGAACCGGCTGAAGACATTATGTCAGTTGGTGTCGCCATTAGTACATGAACCGACTGAAGACATTATGGTAGTTGGTGTCGCCGTTTGAACCTAATGTGATAATAACTCGGTCGGTTCAAATTTGGAACCGACTGGGATAATAATTAGTAACCCCCATGGGCGCCTTAATTCCTCCTCGACCGGCCGCCCTCCTCCTCGACCGCACCCTCCTTGACCCAACTGCCTCCTCGTTGTCGATGCCATCCTTCTCAATCGCGCCCTCCTCACTATCGATGCCCTCCTCCTTGATTCACTGCGCCCTCCTCGACCCAGCCGCCTCCTCACCGTCAACGCCACCATAGCATAGGGTATTCACCAAATCCTATCATGCATTTCGCATCGAGATGATTGTACTACATGGCTAGCTAGAGTTTTGTACCCCTGCAACTCAATGATTATTCCCCAGATCCTTTCATTATTTAATTAATCAGTACTAATAATTATTAATACTACTGCTACTCTACTATTAGTAGTTGTTGTTTAGTGTGTTTGCTTAGTACTCGGCAACCCATTTTTTAGTGGCGTGCCAATGATGAAAATGACCACATAATGTGCACTGAATCAGTTCTTGTAGAAACTGTTAAGGATTTGCTTAAATCCTTACCTCATTCTACAAGAACTTATTTTACTGTACAAATGTTACTTCATAGTGGCTACAGTCTGAGACCATAGTATAACCAACATTCTACAAGAACTGCTAAGAAATTAATATGTTAAGGAATTACCTCATTCTACAAGAACTATTTAGGAATTAATATGTCCAGGAATTACCTCATCCTACAAGAATTGTTAAGGAATTAATAGGTTCTGCAACTCAATTATTTTTGTTGCTTTCATGGTTATCAATGATATAGATTGACAAAAAGCCAATAAAGGTTTTCAGAATGTGCTAGATGATGAAGAATGCTATGAAGATGGTCTTTGGCCCAACTAAGTTGGTTGTTCATGCCAATGTGCTGGAGAAGAACTTCCCACCAGCATGCATTGTGGCTTCCGTGCTTGAAGACTTACTTGGGGGCTCCAACTTTATTGTTGCTGAGCACTATGTCCCTCGAGTGATAATTATCGCATTTCAGAGAGAGGAGGATATTCGCGTTGTTACTGCCTAGAATTTCAGATGGGGTGGTAGTCTTGTAACTTCATAAAGATTGATGTCATCGTGCCCACCAATTCTGATGCTAGCCGTATGTTCAGAGCGAAGCCCTTCAAGTGTCTAGCTAGCGAGGAGTACTTGAAAACTTGTTATCTGTACTTTATATCGTTGAACACTTATTATACATACTTTCTGTCGTTGAACACTATATATTATTACAGTACTTTCTATCGTTGCGTATGTGCATGTGATGTTGTCAATGTGCATGCATGAATGTCTGTGCATTTGTGAATTTTGGGAAAATCTGGCTATATATACTTCATTTTCTATTTCAGGACAGGCATAAATTTAATTTTTCCCTACCAATCCAACATATTATCTTACTCGGTTCGTTAGTAAAACCAACTGAAAGAGTATAATAACTCAGTCGGTTCCAAACAAAAATCGACTGAGTACTGTATTTTAGTACTTTTATCCTAGCCAGTTTTGAAAACCGGCTGAGATAATATACATTATTAGCTCCCTTGGCTGTACCCTGGCCTATAACTGAATCTAAATCCGGCTGAGATAGCCCTTTTCAACAGGTTGTAAAAGTCATTTCTGTAATAGTGCTACATCATCATCCTCAACGGCCTCCATGACGATGTGCTCATGTGTGGCGCCATGGCAAGGATAATGACGACGGCCACAGCGGATTCTCCGGTGGTGACCTGGCGGCGGCATTGACATCGCCATCAGAAGCAAAGGGACGATTTTTGCATACTTGAACCAGGTATGCGCGAAGGAATGCATGTGCTTCTGTGCTCTTGCTGTCGAGGACGCGTGCACGGTGAACTCGTTTAGTAACAAGGAAGATTAGTCAATTTTTTTAGAACATAGAATTATGATGTCTTGCAAAACCAGTTTTCGTAATAAGGGTTAGGATTTCGAAACAGCGTATCTCTAAAATGAGGCTATACAACTGTTTTGGTTAATCAGGTTTTCCCAGCAAACGTGATCCAAACAACTCCTGAAGTGATATAGAAGGAACTAGTGTATAATTAGGATCTCATAGAAGGAATTGTATTACAAGTGCAACAAAGGGAAAAAAATATTCTTTTTACACCATTAACAGTGATTTGACAGGTGGGAAGGAAACTCAAAACTAATATCTAATGGTACATACGGAATAAACGATTCATCATTCATCAGTAGTACAACGAAATGAGTTCTTTACCAGTGGCATGTATGAGACTCTTCTCATAAAAAACAATACAAGTCCGATCGACAGGATTTTGAAGCCAAAAAATCTCCTGCATTTCAAGTGGCCTCAGCTATATTTCTCACTTTTCTCTCCTTGCTGGTAACTTTTATCATTGCACCTCTTGTCATGCATTGGTCGACAGGCACCCACTCAAAAGCAGGTAGAAAGCATGAAAGGAAGATGATTGAATGAAAGAAAGAAAGGAGAGCCCTCAGCTTCCATCCATTTGTGCCTGTCGGAGTGGTGTGGTGGACTGGTGGTCCGTCCCTCATGCGCTGGCGTCCGTTCTTTTGTGCCTCGTCGTAGCATCTCGCCGCCAATTTGTACCTGCACAAGAAGCATGCTTGAACTCACAAGGACTCTTGTCAAATACATATGCTTGAAAGCGAGAGCACTGAGGGTGAAGAAGCTAGGATTGCATGAACGGCTATAGAGAATCAGGTTATGTGACCATGATGCAGAGGTAGCTGCGGGAGAAAAGATTGTTGTGAACACTGCTATATAGAGGGGTAAGGAATCCTTTTCTCCGTCTAAACCTCAAATTCTTGATCTGTCTGTGCTAAACCATCCATCCACCCAGAAGTATCCTTATCTGACTTTCATAGAAGTGTGTGTAAGTAATTGTGAACTAATCATTCATGTTAGCTAATAAATAATTAGCTTTAGAAAATAAAGTAATGTTTTGCTTAAAGCGAGTAGCTATTGCAAATCTATCTTTCGCTGTGAGGGAAGTTACTTCCAAATTGCTCATACCACCAGACAATTGAATGGTAGAACAGTAGCAGACATGGCTTGCTGGATTCATACCACCAGACAATTGAATGGTAGAACAGTAGCAGACATGGCTTGCTGGATTTTTTTTCTTAGGAGGAGAGGTATAAATTTTAGATATACCAGTGAGTAGTGACAAGTGCATTTAAATTTCCTGTATGCCAATTCTGGCCCTGTACCAAATGGCCCAGATGTATTATTTGAGACATATCAAAAGAACTGATCTAACCTGTATTAAAGCAATATATGTTATGCTGCATCTACATAACTGCACTATTGTCTTAGCTGATTCTGAAATAAAATACTCAAACCGCACCGATCCGTTCTTCCTATTCCAGCTCGATTCCACGGTACCTGACTTCAACTGGGTCATCAGTTAGCTGCATTTTTACTTTTGTTGGGTCTAATGTTAATGTTGGTGTACTAGCTAGCATTGTTTCCTGTGAAAATTTCTAGCAGGACATTATAGTCTTGAATTTTTAGGAATACCAGCTGAAACTGTGTTGATGCATGTGAATGTTTCAGCGTTTGGTAGGACTAACTCGTGGTCATCTGTATCACTGTATGTGTTCATTACATGTAGATGCAAGATGTTCCCTGACGTGGAGACCATTGCCTCCACCAAGACATGATGTTTACAGACTTGTTCGGGCTGATTGATCAGGTTTTCCTTGCTTTCGTTTTTTCTTAATGTCATTCTTCACATCTTGAGCAATGACAACGTTTATCATTGGAGAGTTTAGAGTTTGTTGATTGCTGCAAATGTAGATATTTATTCTTAATTTAACCGAAGGAACATTTGAACTAGTTTTCCTTGTTGCTTCCTTTTTTTTTGGCAAAGACTTGTACACGCATGCATTTTTTTTCTAGTTCAACTGTAGCATACTATAGTTTGATAAGGCAAAAACTCAGGACTTTTCAGTTTCCAGATTCTAGAGAGCCAGATAACATTATCGTTTTAGTATTGCCTATAGGGTGTGGATTCACTTCATAACATTTTGTGTCTTATTTTCATCTTCTTTCAAATTTTTCATTGAGTAAAGTGCACCCACAAGTCCATAAACTTGTATGATGGGTGCAGGTCCATGAACTTAGAAACTAGACATCTGTATACATGAAATTGCATAGTTGGTTCAAGTAGGTCTATAACTGGTTTTACCTATGTCATCGTTGTGTTACCATGGCAACCTTCCCTCTTCTCTCCAACTCCATCTCTCCCTGTTTGTTCCTCTCTCCGAAATCCACCAGCGCTAGCAACTAGCGTCATCGACGCTGCTCCCTTATTTTCTCAGCATCCTCCTCCACCTCAGCCCAGGAGGCCACCTCTCCGTCCACCTTGTTGGTGCGTATGGCCTATTCACTAGCCTGAGCGATCTCTTGTTTCTTTATCAGGCTCAATGTGCGCTCCCACCCTAGCAACCGTGCAGCAGGTGTATCACCTCCTTGCCGACTGGCACACTTTTTCCAAGAGCCATGGGTAATCCATCAAGGAAGAATGTTTGAAGGGCCTAGACCTTTCCACCTCATGCAATTCTTGAGCATCTTTCTTCAAACACCATTGTTTGAGTTCATCCCTTTACTACCTCTTTCCACGTCACAATTCCACCTCACACTTGACCAGATTCCTGAGTTCTATAACCATTGTCTAAACACTCTCTTAATTGAACAACAACTAGTTACAGGAGGAAAAATTCTTTACCCTACCAAGCTCGACATACAAACCTTGTAGAAGTAGGATTTGTGTGGCCTTCCCTGGCCTGGTTAGGAAAACAAACACCTTTGAGTGATGGAGAGTTTCCCTAGAGAAAAATAAGGAATGGTCAACACTCAATGTGGGAAAAATTCCTAAGTCGTTTAAATTGTACCCTACAATTATGGAGGAAGAAACTGAAAGAGAATTTATGACCTTGCCATTGATAGATTGTTGTTCCTTGCCTCAACTTTCCTAGAGAAGAATCTAAGTATGCCTTGACAAGAGCCCATCAGGTAAATGGAGCCAACTACCAGGCATATCTAGCTAGGATATTCTAAATCTTTCTTTGTACATAGTGCTTGGTTGTTATCTGGATCTTTACAGGGGAGATTTCTCATTTAACCAACTCTTGATACCACCCGAGGTTTTCAACCCGGTTTTCCTCAGGATGAGCAAAGGTCTAAGTGTGGGGGTGTCTTGATGCACGATATTTCTTATATTTAACCCTTGAGATTCTCGTAAAAGGCAAGGTATTGTGATATTTTTATACAAATTAGCATCTATAAAAATCTATTTCCACAAGTTTTGGTACGTCAACTAGTTTTGTAGGAAATAAAGAATTTATCCTGAAAACACCAAAAATATAATAAAGAGGATAATCATCGTTTGAAGAAACTTTTCAGAACCTACCGATACTGACGAACTCATCTGCAGAGCTTCATCAATCCATCACTGGACATCGGGAAAAGGGGAGGCGCCGATCACCCTTTTGGGTAGGTCAGCCGGCCCAATACCTCGGGACAAGCCATGCCAGGCCAAAGGGCCGACCAGCACAGCCCCCTAAATCAAGGTTGGTCAGCCAAGCCTCCTCACCCTAGGTCGGCCGACCAACCAAATTTACCTAGGGATTTACCTGGTCGCTTGGGGGACTTCGAACGCGCTAAGAAGCTCTGCAAAGAGCCGGTCACGCATTTATCCTTTGTGCCACCCGTGGACCAAGCTCCACCGTTGATCAAGGATTGGCAAACCCTAGGCCACCAGACTAGGTCAGCTGACCCCACGACCTAGCCTAGGTTGGTCGGCCCTGCCGCAGGAGCTGCCATGTGGAGGGGGGTCAACCGACCTAGCTAGGGTCGTTCGGCCTATATAAACCCCCCTCCGCTCTTTCACTAGGCAAGAAGAAGTATCACCATTCTCTCATCTTCAAGGAGCAACCTCACTTGTAGCTCTAGTAGAGTAGTGTTAGACTTACAAATGGAATAATGTGCCAACCGAAGGACCAAGGGGATCTAGGGAATCAGGATCTGGAGGTAAAAGATGTATGTCTCCTAAGTAAATGGTTGTTCAAGTTGCTTAATGAGGAAGTTGTATGGCAAGATCTCCTTAGAAACAAGTATTTAAGGGGGACGCCAATGTCACAGGTATCAGGCAAGCCTGGGGATTCCCACTTTTGGCCAGGTCTGATGAAGATTAAACACATATTCTTTTAGTTTGGCAAGTTCAACACTATTTCTAGGGCTGAGGTCCAGTTCTGGAATGACATCTAGATAGATGGACAGGCTCTAAAGGACTGTTGCTTGACACTTAACAGTATCACTTTAAAAAAAAACTTGCCACGATTGCCGAGGTGATGAACATGGTTCCGCTGAATATCACTTTTAGGAGTGCCTTTGTTGGTCCCAAGCTCACAACCTAGGTGGAGTTAGTCCAAAGGGTAGCAAGAGTTACCATAGGTCCGAAGCAGTACGTTTTTCAATGAAACATGCATTTGAATGGGCAGCTTTCTGCACGGTCCATGTATTATGCTCTCCTGCAACCTTTTGTGCCAATTAATAATCAATGCCATTGGAAGTTGTGCTTATGGTGGTTCAAAACCCCTCTAAAGATTAAAATCTTTATGTGGTATCTTCGTTGAGAGGTGGTCCTTTGTAAGAATAGTCTAGCCAAACGGAATTGGCAAGGTGCCAAGAAGTGTTGCTTTTTTTATGAGGAGACGATTCAATACCTCTTCGTCAATTGCTAGTTTGCTCGTTTCACATGGTGGGTCCCATATATAGCTTTCAATATTCCACCTCCTCATAGTATATCCAATTTGTTCAAAAATTGATTAGCAGGTTTAAAGGGGGCTATACAGCCCAAATCCTAGTGGGAGCTAGTGCGGTGTGTTGGTCAATTTGACTATTTGAAGTGATATTATTTGAAAAAACAAATTATACAATCTATTGCAAGTTATCATCTTGTGTATCAACTGGTTGTTTTCATGGTCTTTGCTACAATAAGGACCAGAGGACAAGGAACCGATGGCAGCAGGTGACCAACGATTGGAGGTGATTGTCAGGGGATTTATGTCCCAACATAGGTGGCGGTCGTGTAGTAGGTTATGTAGTTCTAGGATTTTGTTGGTTTGAGCACTATGTAATCTTTTAATTTTTGTTGTCGTTTGGCACATGATACTTGATTGTTTAGACTTTTATGGTTATCTGTATCGATTGGTGTAAAGACCGGGAAGCACTAAAGTTCTTCCTCTGTCCAAAAAAAAATCTTGGCGGTTTTTATAGAGCCAAATGGGAACCATTTTGATTTTTACTACGGCGTATCATGTTTGGTTTGAGTGGTAATTAGAAGATTTAGGAAGATGTTATGCTCTCTAGTAGGAACCAAAGCAGGAAAAAAAATTGTAACAAGCTGAATTTGCCTACAACTGTACTCCAAATCACTCTACTGATAAAAAGAGAAAACTTTGCACTGCCCTAAACTAATGACTGGAAGGAAGAAGGCAAGCGTATCCCCTAAATTGATCGTACTCAAACCAGCCCTTTCTAGGGTGGGAATTTCTTCTTCAGCGGAATGTGAAAGATTACCCTTTGATTTACAGGAAGCAAAGGAAGAATTCGTAGCAAGTTATCAAACCGAAAATTCTGGTAGTTGTCTCCATTTGATGTAGTACATGGTTGAATTCCCAATGGTGTGCTAGACCTAAAGTCTGTACCAATAATGGGGAAGAGAAGTCACAAAGCTCATGAAATGGCAGAAGAGATAAGCTCAATTCATAAGCTTATGTAGCAGCGGATACAAGAGAGCAATGCTAAATACAAGGCTACAGATGATAAACATTATAATCGGCTTGTGTTTGAGGAAGGCGATTTCGTGTGGGATGTGCTCACTTAAGATCGTCTCCCTGCTGGACAGTACAACAAGCAGGGGCGGCGCCAGCGTGGGGTCATGTAGGGGCGGCCGCCCTAGGTAAATTTTTGGAACCTAGGGTACCCCCTACTACTTTGGCCACCATGGGGGGCGAGAGGCAAGCTCTGTTCTGATCTGTAGGTTGGGTCGCAGGGGAGGTCGAGCAGGAAGATGAGAAGAGAGAAGATAACGATTCGTTTATGAGATGGGCCAGCCAGTAAGTCATAGAAATTGGTAGTAAAGGGCCAATTGAACATGAGCCCATTATTTTCTGTACACCTTTGAGCCTTGACATTCCCAATTCCCCCAATTTCCAATCGACGATCGACCATTCGACCAGGAAAACCGATCAGGGCATCAGGCGATCACGCCCTCCACGCACGCCAGCTCGCCGCCTCGCCGTGGCGCTGCCCAAATCCAGCCGATGGCGCTGGATGGAGAAGGAAGCCCACCTATTCCTACTCAGGGCACCATCTGCACGGGAGGCAGCATCGCCACTGCCACAGCCACGCCCACGCGCCCCGCTCAAAATTGCAAGCGAGCAGCCAACAGAGGCAACAAGCAGCAGGTTCTTCCGCTCTCCCCTAATCTTCTCTTCTTCGTCTACCATTCTTTAATTTCTTGTCACATACTCACATTTGCCTAATTCTTGAAAGTTGGATATTGAAAATCAATTACGAAATTTGATGTTATAGGGACCTAAGAAGATGAAGCAGATTGATTCTTTTTTCAGAGCTACCCCAGTAAATCAATCCGGACTCCCAGTTCGTGAATCTGAAGTAAATGCAACCATTCCAGAAGTTAATGTTCCTGAAGTATTAAATCAAGGGACTGATACAAACAATTTGCAAGCTAATGTTCCTCAAAGATTTAATCAAGCTGACATTGAAGCTGATCTGGGCCTTCGGAAACAAATTGAAGAGTATGCTACCCCAGAAATTAGAGATGAAGTGAGAAGGGCATATCTGACAAAAGGTCCATGTCAGCCTAAAGATCATGATTTTAAACGCAATGAAGATGATAGGGCATTTAGAGCAGCATGGTATAAGGAGTTTGATTGGCTAGAGTTCAGTGTAGCAAAAGATGCTACTTATTGCTTTTACTGTTTTCTTTTCAAGAAACCAACAATCAGTTCAAAGTTTGGGGGTGAAGTCTTCACCAAGACTGGGTATACAAACTGGAGGAAAGCAGTCGAAAACTGCAGGCTCCATGTAGGTTCGACAAAGAGTGCTCACAGCAATTCAAGAAGACATTGTGAAGATTTTAAAAATCAGAAGCAAAGTGTGGTATATGCAATCACTACTCAAACTGAGAAGGCACATATTGAATATCAGAGTCGTTTGATGGCTGTTGTAGGTGTTGTAAGGTTTCTCCTTAGGCAAGGTCTTGCTTTCCGTGGTCATGGTGAGTCTAAGAATTCAAGAAATAAGGGTAATTTTTGTGAGATGTTAGACTGGTATGCTCAGAGATGTAAGGAAGTAGCTGATGTTCTCCATGACAATGCTCCTGGAAATCATCAAATGACTTATCATGATATTCAAAAGCAATTGGTGCAAGCTTGTGCTGAAAAAACTACTGAATTCATGATGAATGAGCTTGGGGATGGTCAATTCTCACTTCTTGTTGATGAGTCCCGTGATGCATCAATCAAGGAGCAAATGGCTGTGATTGTGAGGTTTGTGAATAAGCAAGGGGAGACTTTAGAAAGACTGCTTTGTGTTGAGCATGTTGTGGACACGACATCTGCTTCTCTCAAACGATCTTTGGATAAAGTGTTTGCTACCCATAATTTGAGCATGTCTAGACTGAGAGGGCAAGGATACGATGGAGCCTCAAATATGCGTGGGCAACTTAATGGTTTAAAGAAACTAGTGCTAGATGATAATCCTCATGCATTTTATGTGCATTGTTTTGCCCATCAGCTTCAACTAGTAGTTGTGGCTGTTGTGAAAGGAGTTCTTGCTGTTAGTGATTTCTTCGGCTATACAAATATCATTGTGACCACAGTAAGTGCATCTTGTAGAAGAAAAGATGCACTGCTGCAGAAACATCACGACAAGATTGTGCTCCAATTGGAGAATGGGGAGATTATGAAAGGAAGGGGCAAACATCAAGAGACAACTATAGCAAGACCTGGTGATACACGTTGGGGATCACACCAGAGAACTCTAGTCCATATCTATCAAATGTGGGATTCAGTGATCCAAGTGCTACATGCTATTTGTTTTGATGGGGAAAATGAGGATGACAAAGGCAAAGCATCAGGTTTGATGAAACAAATGGAAGTCTTTGAATTCGTACTCATCTTGCACTTGATGATTAAAGTGCTTGGTCTGACTAATGATTTGTCACAAGCATTGCAACAAAAGGACCAGAACATAGTTAGTGCAATGAACATGATTGTGTCCGTGAAAAGGTTACTGTAGCATTTGAGGGATGAAGGGAGGGAGCCACTTTTGGAGACTGTAACTGCATTTTGCATTCAGAGAGATATACCAGTGCCAAATATGAATGATAATATTTCAGCAAGGGGTTACCCAAGGAGTTCGCGCAAGTCAGTTACTTGCTTACATCACTACAAGGTAGAAATATTCAATGAGGTGATTGATAGAAACATAGCTGAGATGAACAATCGATTTAGTGAAACAACAACCCGGTTATTGATTTGCATTTCATGTCTAGATCCTAGAGACTCATTCAGCAGCTTTAATCATGAGAAGCTAATTGAGCTTGCAAGTATTTACTCAGCAGACTTCGATCCAGAAGAACATCAATTTTTGAGTGGTCAGCTTGACATATACATCGATGTGATGAAAAGATCTCCTATTTTTTGTGCTTGTTATAGTCTATCAAGTCTGTCTGTCAAGTTAGTTCAAACTAAGGAGTATTTGCATTTTCCATTGGTTTATCAGCTCATCAAACTTGCATTGATATTGCCGATAGCGACAGCATCAGTTGAAAGGGCCTTCTTAGCCATCAATATAATAAAGACAGATTTGAGAAACAAGATAGGTGATGAATGGTTGAATGATATGATAGTATGCTATGTTGAGCGAGATATATTTGCTAGGATTGAAGACCAGAAGATTATAGAACATTTTCATGGCCTAAAGAATCGTAGAGGCCATCTACCAAATCATCCTCGTATAACTACAACTTAGTGGTAAATACTTGTCTTCACTGCTTGCTTGTCTTATCTTTTGTTTGAACAAGTGTCATATTATGCTAAGAATTATATTAATATGAATTTTTTACATGTTTTAGGTCCCTAATGGACTTGAAGATTGGACATTTTGGGATAAAGAATGGAAGATTCAACTAGCGGGAGTCCAAGTTAGACTTTATATGAATTTTCTGTTGTGTTTTATGCTTTTCACCTAGTTCTTGAGAATGAAACTACTTCGTACAATTAACCGTGTTGATTGTCTTGTCTGAATGCATACTACTTGACCAATTAATTGTGTTGATTGTCTTGTTTGATTGCATCGTGGCTTTGATTTTTTGTTTCCTTTAAAAGTCCGCCCAGGGTAACTTCAAATCCTGGATCCACCACTGACAACAAGCTAAGCAAGAGGAAGATCGGGCTATACAAAGTGCGCAGGCAGATTAATGATAATGCATATTTTTCGACAAAGGAAGTTTAATTTTATTGAAACTTAACAACGTATCAAGCTGATACAAGTATTCAAGCCTCCGGTTTCTGCATATGAGATGTACACAGCCCCTAAAACCATGTTCAAACTAGATAAACAAAACCAAAAGTGCAAATAAAAAATAAAAAACTCCAAGGCGGAGGAGCGTCAATCCGAAACCTAGACGGCCATCCATGCTGGGTAAACACCTCCTTCACCACCCGCTCCAATTGTGTACAGGCTACCACCACCAACGCCTAGTTCTCCCGGTGTTGCAGCAAAGACCAAGACTGGAGCCAATAAGTACATAAGTAGATAACCTGCAAAGGAGAGGAAGTTATCTTCTTATTAAATACCACATCATTTCTGCATAGCCACAATGATCAACAAAGAGCCGCCGCTCCGACTAGGATTTGAGCTCGCAATTTTGTACTGATACCACGCAGCCAGTGACAAAATATGTTTGGGACACTACGAGGTGGATACAAATTCGAAATCACCTGGATGGCCAACCATACAAAGTGAGCAAATGGGCAATCAAAAAATAGATGCTTAATAGTCTCATCATTAGGACAAAAACAACATGTTTTACTCCCATGCCAATTATGTTTGATTAGGTTATCTTTTGTCAAAACTACCCCTCTACGCATATACCACAGGAAAATCTTCACCTTCAGGGGCACTTTTAGTTTCCAAAGTTTCCTATTCATGATAGTCCCATCACTATGCACTAGAGCAGTATACATTGAGTTAACCGAAAACTGCCCATGGCATTGCAGATTCCATGGGAACTCATCCCGTTCTGGTGATAGTTTTATGTTGGTAAAGCGGGAGAGAAGATCACACCATGCCACCCACTTATGACTAGATAAGGTGCGTCTAAAAGCTACATTAGGTGGAAAAGAGCTCATAATCTCCGCAATTGTGTCATATTTATGGTGCACAATGTTTTACAAACTCAGAAATTATTCACATAGTGGGACATTTCTGAGCCAACGATCAATCAAGAACCTTATTTGGGTGCCATCTTTGATTATGAAGGTACAATAACAAAAAAATAGCCGCTTAACCTTTATTAACCCAGCCTAAAAATGAGAATCTCCTGGTTTCCATTCAACCTGAGAAAGGGCATTGGGACGCATATATTTGTTTTTTAGCAATTCTTGCCATACACCATCCTCAAACAGTAAATTAAACAACCATTTTCTCAGTAAGGATATGTTCTTGGCCTCGAGATCTTGAATACTTAAGCCACCTTGATCTTTAGGACGACACAAAACCCTCCATGTAGCTAAGTGGTATTTTTTTTGTGACAATAGTTTTGCCAAAAGAACCTAGACCAAAAATAGTCCAGCCTTCAAAGCACCCCACGCGAAATTTGGAAAAAAGATATCATATATTGGACCAAGTTACTAAGAACAGAGTTGATTAACACAAGGCGCCCTCCTGTTGAGAGGTTCTTTCCTTTCCAACCACTCAGTCTCTTTTCAAGTCTTTCTTCAACGCTTTTCCATTCTGCATTTCTAAGTTTCCGATAATGAATCGGGACACCTAGGTAGCGAAGGGGAAATTGTCCCATGGCACAACCAAAAAGATCAATATATTGTGCCGCAAACTCACGTGCTTCGCCAAAACAGAACAACTCACTTTTGTGGAAATTGATTTTGAGCCCAAAAAGGTGCTCAAATGCACAAAGCAAGAGCTTGAGATTCATAGCTTTATCCAAGTCATGTTTCATAAAGAGGATTGTATCATCAGCGTATTGTATAATGGATAAGCCCTCATCAACGAGATGAGGCACCACACCATTAAATTGACCCTCTACTTTGGCACAAGGAATGAGGATGGTGAGCATGTCAGCCACAATATTGAATAGAATCGATGACTGGGGATCTCCCTGACGTACCCCCTTATGTGGCTGAAGAAAGTGATAATACATATGTATCAGCTATAGTTACCTAGCCATCTGGGTACTTCTGATGTAGTCAATGTGAAGCATCTTCTAGGGTATCATGGAGACCCATCTGAAGATGAAGATTTAAACTCAGGGATGAGTTCTTCTCAGCCTGGGGAGGATGATGTAGTCAAGGTTGCCGATGCATAAATGAAGAAGCTGTGACGTGTTATAGGATGGAGGGCAATGGTCAAAGGGCAAGGAGTTTTTGGTTTTTCTTTTTTCCTTCCTTTTGGTCGGTCTTTATCCAATTCAAGTCATGTAAGCTCTTTCCAATTTCTAGAAGTCCCTGCTTGGCCTACTTATGCAAAGACCCCTTGTCTCCAGAGAAGCTTAGAACATGTATGAAAAAAAAACTGACTTCTTGTATTGGAGAAATATTAGAGGGGATCTATGAGTAGCAGCTCCAACTAGATTCCTCCTGCTTCTCGTTCGTGTGCCTCTGTCTCTGGTCTGCTGGCTTGATGCACTGATCCACTGCATGATCAGTACTAGTTTTAGGTAGTTATCAGTTCTTATACTAGTTAAAGTATATGCTTCAAGGAGAACATTCACCAACTGGTTGGGTTTGTTTAGCTCTTGCTGTTGTAATAGGAACAATTGAACCAATAGACTAGTGGTGGGACCGAAGGTATTTGTTCCGAGGGCTCGTATAAGCTGCAGCAACTAGTGGTTACTAGCCAAGTTTACGCGCCGGCACGGCGCGCTTGTGCGCAAATCTGATCATTTAAGTTGTTAATGTTTTTTAAAGTGTAGTCCGATATAAGTTCGGGTTTTGTTGATTTACATTAGCATGTATCAGGTAGTTTACTCTCGTCTTTTCAATTGTGAGGTAGTTTGATTGTAGTTGAAATATGAGGGAATATGGTTTTGTGCTGTGGTTAATTTATACATCATACAGGGAAATATATTTTTTAGAGGAATTTGTAAAACTGTCCGAGGGATTATACTTATACGAAATTGTAAAACTTTTAGTGATAGTTGTTGCTATTTTATATAAAATGTGAAGCTGTTCAGTTTGTGTTACCTTGTTGTATGGACTGATACAACCAAAAAAAAAGAACAGTACAATCGTTATATATAATTTGTAGTTTATTTCAGTTCAAGTGCATGTCGTGCTTGCTGTTTTGCTGTGGTGTTGTGCTCTGAGTTTTTCATGGGATTCGATTTTTGTTACGATACTGAAGTTGAGGTTCATTGAAATTAAACAAGTGTAATAGTATTGTACGGGAGTTAGTTTGTTTTGCGTTTTCATAGGAGCTTTTGTTTTTCATTATTTCGTATTTGAGAAATTAAATGGTTAGTATGATGTTGGAGCAGTAAAAAGATGGTGAGCTTCAGAGGCGTGAATTTTTTTTGTCGTTCTTTGAGTTTGAGGCGAAAATTTTTTTGGTTATTGTCTTTGTTTTTATGGCCTATGTGGATATGGGATGGTAGTAGGACGCGTGGTGGATAGATAGGGTTGGTTACACGGATGTAGTTCTAAACGACAGCTGTGTTTTGGAACTGCAGGGGGTGTTGTGATTGTGTATCTATTAAGCTAGGAGAGGGAATTAGCTCAAGAAAAAAAACGGTAGGAGCAGAAAAAAGTTACGTGCACTTGAAAGTAGATTGAGATTAGAAATGTCGAGTGAGTTGGATCCTATTTACCGGGCGACTCTTTGTGCAACCAATTTGAGTGATTATGAGATGTGGTTACCTGAGATCAAAGAAAACAATCAGCGCGCAGGTCTCGGTGTTGGGTTTCGTCCTAAGCCAAGTTGTAAGGATATATTTGTTGTTGAATCTTTTGTTTTGAAGCTCATAGCAATGATTTAAAAAAGGTTATGTCTTCAGTTTGCTTGTTGGTAAGGGCAGGAGATTGTTACTAATTTAGGTTTCGTATTGTTGTATAGGGGAAGTTAAAACGGTATGTACGTCTTGGAAGATAATATTCGCTGAATTGCTTAAGCAGTTGGGAGCGAGTACTGCTACCTATGAGACTAAGCATGTGGTGGCAGGTTATTGTAGTTATGTGAAAACGCTAGCTCCTGTTGTGATGAAGGGGACTGAGATGAAGGAGATATTCGGTTGTAGTGATGTTATTTTTGATTGTGAAGATCAAGCAGAGGAGAAAGGTGCTGAAGCGTTAATTGGTACTTTAAAAAGAAAATATAACTTAAGAAGACCAATCTAGGAAACTCCCTCTGATTCAATCCACCTTGAGAACTCATAATGTAACAAAGTAGAGAAGTAGAGGTGTACGCAACTAAAGATGGACAGCAGGCCATAACAGGACCCACCGCTCACACAAACATGAAAAAAGAAAGACCAGACAACCAGGTAAAACAAAACTGTAACCCAGAAACTAATCATCAAAACCAACACACAGAAATTAACAATACCAATTCCGACGAACACAATACGATCTGAAGGCGTGGCAACCTAGGGAAAATGAATGTTCGAGCAAACAATGCGTCACCGAGGATAACGACAATGAGATAGAACTACGACGACCAGATTGAGGTCATCATTGCCATGGAATGGCCACCGCACCCACGACATGAAGCAAGAATGAACATATCAAACTGGAAATTAGCGCGAGTTGAGCCATGGCCACAATTATTAACACCCACAAGGCAATGACCATGTCGATGCTGATGCACACGGGGTTCATGGTCTTCTCGCCGACGTAGCCCTTGTACAGTCGCCAGAACCCGCTCGAACCCAGGAACCTAGGATAGTGTCTGGTCTGAAGTTCCTGCTCGCGGCCTGAGCTTAGTGGATTTGAAGATGTGCAGGTTGGGCACCTCCAGGATCCTACCCTTGGGCTCCGGATAGGCCTTGACGTCCACAACATTGGCACCGGTGGTGAACACGGAAGTGCTGCTGCTACCTCTGGTGGTGTTACTGCTCATGTACCCGTCGTCGCGGCCACACCATGGAGAAGCCAACCGCCGCGTCGAACTCGGTGGTCAGCATGGAGCTGCCAGAATCCAACTCACCGCTGACAGAATCAAGAGCCTCCACGAACAAAATCGGCGTCGCTGTGGCCGGTCAGGCTCAGAAAGAAGAGAAGTCGGCTGGTGGAGTCGACGCTGCGCCGACACCATGGAGAAGCCAACTGGTGCATTGAGGAGCTGTCGAAATTCACCTTGCCGCCGACAAAATCGACATTTTGCATGGACGGAATCGGCGCGGTATGGACGGTTAGGTTGAGGAAGAAAAGAGGTCAACTGGAACCAATGTAGATATAGCTTGAATCGAACTCCTATCGCCGAATTGAGGGCTAAATCGAGCTCCTACCGACGGAATCGAAGTCACCATTGCACCATCGATCGACCGGTTGACGGCGTTGGGAATGTGGAAGAGGCAGCAAGACAAAGAAAACACCGCCGCCACCCCTGTTGTAGACGAACGCGACAACGGCCGTGAGAGCGAACGCGGAGACAAACAGCAGCACGAGGCAGAAACTCGTAAAAAGATACCTTTTTGGTAGTGGATACAAGTACTATTCACAACATACTTCTCTTTTTTGTATCTTGATATATGAATCGAATTTAAAATTAAAATTTTGTGTCATGGTATTTCGTGAGTTTTTAGATCTCTATCTGATAACAAAGATTATATGTAACCACTTAAAAACTAGATTGCATACTAGTCGCTTCCCATTAGGCTACGCAGAAGGTTCCAATCCCAGCAAACCACCTGGCCATAAGACTCCGCGTCAGGTAGGCTTGCCCAATTTTATATTTTTGAAAATATTTTAATATAAAATATTTGAAAAAAAATCTAACTAGGGAACGTTGATGGTTAGTCTTAACCAGCGACGCTGTCCCGTTCGATCGATCCGAGATCAACATCGCAGGTGCAGCGACCCACGAGCTCACTCGCACATGCTTCCTTGCCCCCGCCTCAGATCCCATTTCGCCGAGCCTCTGTCCCCACCTCCATGTCCACCTTCGACCGCGACGCCCTGGCCGCCTCCTCCGGCCAGTCCAACAGCCTCAGGCTCCTCATAACATCCTGCACTAATCCCCGCACCTCGTCCTCTTCCTCTCCCTCTTCCTCACGCGGCCACATCTCTGCCTTTCTCCTTCTCGCGGGCCTCTCTCGGACGTTCCCTCACGCGGAACGCTAAGCGACGCCTTGCTCGTGCACCCAGTGGCAGAGGGACGGGGCACTTGCAGGAGCCAGGGCCCCTCCAGTGATCAAATGAGTGCATACGTAGATAGAATTAACCCTTTAAATCTCAAAAAAAATTACTAGCATTTGTACACTTATTCTCTTATCAATTTTGTTGCATTATAGATTCATTTGGTGCCCTGACCTTTAATTCCTGACTCCCCCACTGCATGCACCGCCGCCGCCGCCGCCGCCTGCTTGTGGCGCCTCGTGCGCACCCCCGGTGCCGCCTGATGCTTGCTTGTTAGGTCGCGACCCAGGCTGCATTTGCACCATTCCTCTCTGGTTTATGGCACCGCCAGCGATGGCAACCGAGCAGCAGTCGGGGAAGAAGCCGCCTCCTGATAAGAAGGCCCGCTCGTGGTGGTCACGCTCAGCAAGGCCCTCAAGCTGGTGAGCTCCGCATCCACCGCCCAAAGGTTCCTCCTCCTACTTACCCTACTTCCCTGTTTCCTCCTAGAAGGTATCCGATGCAATCCTCTGTGCTTAGACTAGATGCGCCTTGATTTGTCTATGGATCTGCAACTCTCTTGGTTAAATACGGATACGTTCTAGGTCTTGGAAGCAATGGATGCTTGTCCAAGAATCATGCACGACCATGGATGATCCATATGTTTGCTTTAGTGTTATTTGTTAAGTGTTTGATCGAGTTCTTGCAGGAGCATGTAACTACTAGTTGTATGCATGTCTTCTGTTCTTGCGAGAGAACATGTGTTGTGCAGTGGCATCACAGACAAAAAAGGCTGCGCCATGAATTTCACATGTTCTTTGCGTCACTTTTTGCTAATTTCCGTGATACTCACCCATATCATAAATCAATGGGTGGACAGATGAGTGCGCCGGAACCGGATGAACCTGACGATAATGATTTTAAGGGTCGGCCGTCAAGGTATAATTCTTTAATTCTTCTTGTTAGCTTTGCTGGATAATTGGTTATATGGGGTTGACAAATTTGTTATAGGTTTGGTCATGGTGCTCAAGTGGCATGTGATACTGCAGATCTCACTGACCAGGTTGAGAGGGGGTTGCTCGGCAAGGTCAACACACAGAAGAGGAAATCTACGGAGGAGGAGAATAGAACTGCTTAAGTGGTGAATGAGGCTAACTATGATGAAAGCGGTGAGCCTAAAGGCAGAACCCCTGTGTTTTTCACAATTGGAGTATATGGACTTCTGTTACTTCAATGCCACTAGGGAAGGAGGGAAGAAGGGGACATGGATTTCTGTTAACTTCAATGCCATTAGGGAAGAAGCTTTAGTGACAAGCTGTGCACATGAAGTGATGAACCATCTGAATACTATATTCATGTCTTGTCTTTACTTAGACTTCTTACAAGCTCCTAGCCTGATACCTTTTTTGTTACAGTAGCTCCTAGACTGATTTTGCTACCATACACTTACAAATTATTACACCCTGCAATGTTTATTTGTTAAGTGTAAGGGGCTAACTGTGCTGGATATTGTTAACGCTTATTGACAACTCAATTTGAGAAGTTCCAATGCTGTCCCTTTGAAGTTAACCAGGAATGGGGTATGAAATGGTGAACCTCTCTTACACCCATGTCGAATCTCGGAGAAAATCAAGGCCTGTATTGAGTTGATTATGCAGCATTCTTTCAAGTCAAAGTCCAACCACAGGTGTGATTCCAACGTATATCTGCCAAAATGGATTCCACCGCTAGAGGATTTGATGATGCTTAATGTTGAAGCCGCAACTTTCGCTCGATCTGGGAAAATGGGTGCAGGCATGGTCCTGCAAAACCATCTAGGGACGGTTCTTTCGGCAAGTTGCCATGCCTTCGATCATGTTGCGAATCTGGAGCTCGCTGAGGCGGTGGCAATGAGGTACGCGCTCGCGGCTGTTCGGAAGGCAACACATACAAGAATTGCTGTAACCTCTGGTTGCTCCAATCTCATCGCCAAGATTAATGGGATAAGCCCTGACCGCTCTCACATTGGTGCAGTAGTGCATGATATTTAGCGGATCACTACTGAGTTTACTTCTATCAGTTTTATTCACTCTCATAGATCTTGTAATTGAGCGCTCATGTTCTTACTTGTATGGCAGAAAATAGTGTCGAGGCTGTGTGGGTTAATGAGGTCCCGGAGTCGATCTAGGCCATCATTTGTATTGAACTAATTTATGTTGATTAATAAAGCGTCACCCAATTACCTCAAAAAATGCTATGATGGTAACTATTTATTATCCAACCTAGTAAGTAGATAAATTACTATATGGTAACACCGCTACTAATTGGTAGCGCAAACATTAGTACTTATAATGGCCGAAGCAAAAAAAATAGCCTAATTAGATTCAAGTGGGTTTTAGTTTTGACAGTGTCGGATTATATATAATTTGAATGCGTGGTTAAAAGCATCTTAGATTAGCACATCATTGTTGTGAAGTCATCGACTTTGAACTATTGTATGCTACTAGATATCGAACATTGTTGTTAAGTTATCAACCTAGTTTGAACTAAATATGCTATTAGGTATCTTTACTTTTGTAAAGATATCAATCGGTGGGGACAGTCCATTCGTCCATTCGTCTTTGGGCCACACCACCTGTTAGATCTCGCATAGATGATTGGAATGAGAGCGAGTATAAATGATTTGATTAACGGTATTATAATCTTCTTTAACAAGTCATATTTTTTTCTAATCCGTAATACGCATGGACATTGTGCTAATGAACTATCAAAATTCTGCTATCCTTCACCTACTTGACACTGACTATTTCCATCCGATTCTTTATTATACGTTTGTCAAAAAAAAAGCAAAGATAGACTCTTGGCCAACGGCAAACCACAAGTTCCTTGGACTATGCATCGAACAACTTGGTATATACGGCAACATGTTAATTGTTTACCAAATAACCTGTGAAATAGACATACAAAAATGATAACAACGCAAACAACTATTGACAACTGATATTGACATTATGCCTATAACGACATCAATTACTCCAATAAAGACATAAATCAGCGATGGTGGACCATTCATTTTCGGGTCACATCACCTTTTAGGTCTCACACCAATAATTGGAATGAGAGTGGATATGGATAGTTTAATCTGGCATGAATGGTAGTATAATCTTCTACATATGTCGCATAATTTTTTTCTTAATCATATTAATGCACGGGCATTGTGCCAATGAACTATCAAAATCGTGTTATGCTCACATATTTGAGGCTGACTTTTTCTTCCACCTTTTCCATTATATGTTGGTTTGAGAAAATGATAGAATTTTAGCTGATGGGATACCTTAATTTCTTTAGACTGTGTATTGAACAATTTGGTAAATACAATATGTGCAATTGTTTACTAAATAACCTGATAAGTAGGCACAGAAAAGGAGATAACAGTGCAAACAAATATTGATAACTGATACCACATTATCCAATAATTAGTCAGTAGTTGTGAGATTATTAGCCACATAGTTATCATATATGTATAAATACTATGATGGTTTACAGTAGAATCACTCACCGATTAACTATGCACCGACGTGGTGGTGTCGTAGCTAATAATTAAATGCTTTCATTACTTACAAAGAAATAAACTGGTAACCATTGCACAAACAACATGATAATAATCAGTTGATAAGAAAAGACGACTACTACAAATCGGCATACCTATATTAATTATTTGTAGGCATAGGAGGTAGCCGTCGGATGGAGTTTTGATGGACAGCAGGACTGGAAACAAGGGCCGTGTGCATGCAACAAATCGCTAATTTACAGGAAATAAATTCAGAAACAACAGGAAACATGAGAAACAGACAGACAAATTATTTCCTTAAATAAAATACTAAATTTCCAACAACAAATCGGCATGTCGATATTAAGATTAGCAATAAACATAAATAGCTAAAATT
This sequence comes from Stipa capillata, assembly GCA_019208055.1. Classification (NCBI taxonomy): domain Eukaryota; kingdom Viridiplantae; phylum Streptophyta; class Magnoliopsida; order Poales; family Poaceae; genus Stipa; species Stipa capillata. The sequence continues at coordinate 327,924 of JAGXJF010003139.1, read as the reverse complement.
ACGGGAAACAATTTTGATGACCATAGGAAACAATTGTAGTGACCATAAGAAACATGGTCAATTGTTTATATGCAATACATATCTTGGGCTCCTTCTGTTATAACAACGTGGAAACATTTGCATAATGTGAGAGAAACATTTTACTAAATCATGTGCAACAAAATTGTCGAACCAAAACAATAATGGAATGTATACAACACAATCCAGAATTTTTGGAAAATTTATGATTCAAATCATTAGATTTTTGGCATCATGGGCTCTTTCTATTATGGCAACATGAAAATATTTACGTAGTGAGAGGTATACATTTTACAAAAACTTAGGCAACAAAATTATCGAACCAATACAACAACGGAGTGTGTACAACAAAATCCTGGATTCTTGCGAAAATTATGATTCAAATTGCTAGATTTTCGGCATCGTGGGCTCTTTCTGTTATGGTCAAACCAATACAACAACTATACAACACACAACGATAATTTGTTTCTGACACAACAATAGTTTGTTTGGTGCACAACAATAATTTGTTTCCTTCGGACAACGTCCGGGAGGAAGGCCTCGAACGCAATGCGGCGGCCCTCGAGGGAGCCCCCGTCTATGTACTCGAGCAGGATCTGGAGCTCGTCGGCCTGCTCGTACATGCTGTGGCAGCGCACGAAGGCCGAGTGCTCGGTGGTGGTTGGCGCGCCCATCGATGATGACCCGGACGAAGATGTACACGACGGTGCGGAGGATGACCAGGGAGCGGCGCCTGTCACATGGATGACGTGGAGGACATCAGGGCACGGCGCCGGTCGCGTGGATGGCGCAGAGGACGGTAGGGGCAAGACGTCGTTCACGTGGACGGCCCGGAGGACGGCGGGGGCGTGACGTTGTTCGTGTGGACGGCGCGGAGGACGGTGGGGCGTGGCGCCAGTCGTGCTGGCAGCGTGGAGGACAGCGGGGGCACGGCGCTAGCCGCGTGGTTCGCTGCTCCTCCTATGTGCACGGTGAGAACGGGGTATGGGGAGAAATAAAACCTAATTGGTGGGTTGAGAGATTTTATAGAAGGAAGTGGATGGTTGGATGAATGGTGTGAGCATCAACGGTTGGATGTTAAGAGAATAAAATTCTGCAATCAGCATGCCAGCCTGTAGAGTTTACCTAAGAAAATGTAACAAAAGTCATATCTGGGATAGCATAGGATCGAGTGATCAACGAGCAACTAAATATCGTTGTACAAATATATATAGATTATATTTTTCCATAGTTTCAGAAGTTATTTCCAGTGATTTACTATTAGAGCTTAGCGAAGGCAACTAAATGACCAAGGAAAAGGACGGGCAACAGAAGCCAAAAAATAGGCAACTCAGAGATAGGTAATATATCTTAGCACTTCTCAGTATCCATGACGCTCATGCAATTAAATCTATTTGGAGAAAACATCTACTGTACTATAAGAAATCTTCCTACCAGTAGAAGAATTCTAGAACCTTCCCTCCAACATTCTTTCTCCTGGCTTCTTAGTATCCAGATACCAGTGGTGGTGGTAAGAACGAACATTGCTTAAAGTTAAAACATTAAGAAAGTGACGCCTCCAGATAGGTCATTAGTTTCTTTTGTACGAACTAACCTGACGTGAGGAAAGCAGCCTTGCAGCCCAGGAATCGATCTCCATCACTCCAACATCAAAGAGTGGACTTCGTCTCTTATGTCTTTCATTTCGATGCCAGCAGCAGTGAACACTAGAACCTCTTCTATACCGACAAAAAGACTCCAGCTCAACTAGAACCTGCTTTAATGCAATTTTGATGTGTGCATAATGTCAAAAACATGCAAAATAGCACTGTTACCTCTACATGGCCCTATCAACAAGCAAATATGTCAGGAACAAACGTTTGCAACACACGTCAGTAAATGTTTCCTGAAGCCGTTAGCAAATATATCAAGGCCTCTGGGATGAACGCAACGGTCGGACCTGCAGCATGATCAAGCATTCAATCAAAGTGAACCCGAAGCAATACTTGCCAAGAGAAATTGGGGAAGGAAGAGCGTATAACTATAAAGATTACGAAGTTCTTGCCCAGGAGGCCAGGATGACACAACGGCATTCCACTCTGGCATTTTGTTGAACACCCGGCGCACGGCGGCCTGGCATGAGCCCTTGGTGTACTAGTTGACGAAGTTACCCGAGAGGAAGACGAGCTTCGCGTGCTCTGCTGCCTCTAGCCGGCCACCCTCGCCGAGCCAACCGCCAGCTTCCGCCTCCTCGACTTGTAGAACACCTCTGCCCTACTCGTTGGCGCTCCGCGGTGGCCCCGGACGACGATGACCCTGCGCGCGTGGACGCCATCGCAGAAGAAGGCGTGGTCCTGAACGTCGTGGGTCTTCATCTGTGCTCATCTAGTCACGCTGCTTTTCCGCCGTGCTTCTCTGGTTGCTCGACCGAATAGGATGGCGGCGTCGGGCTAGCGGCCGGATCTGGCGGAGAAGGGCATGGGGGCGGCCGGACGTGCCGGCGATGGGGCATGGGGACGACGAACGTGCTGAGAGGGTGGGTGAAGGCGAAGGCACAGGGCGGGCTGGGCAGCGAGATGCCGGAGATGGACGACGAGAACGACAAGAGACGGATTTCAATCACGGCTCACGCTCGCGCGCAGACGCACTCATGCTCGGACAGTGCGAGTCGACGCGTTTCCGACAGAACTCTATCCGTCGCTACTTACGACTAAGGAGAGGACGTCGCTACGTAGTGGCAAACAAAGAGCATAACTTTTTTGTCAGTGTTCTGATAGTTAAAAAATTTTTGTTCCCGTACGTAAGAACTGTTTAAATATTTATCAAGTTTTCCAATCAGTTCATAGTCATTTATAGAGGAGCTTTTTTTTGAAATAATATTAATTTATTCAGATATTTCAAAAATATTAGCGCATCTGGAAATTTTGCAAAAATGGCCTCAATCGCCACGACGCATGGCGATTAGGCAGAAATCGCCACGATGCATGGCGATAGGAGGAAAATCGCCACTATAATTACCGATTCACTTTGGAATCGGCGCGGCGCACGGCGATTAGGAGAAATCGCCAGGAGCTATGGCGATTTCTTGCAATCGCCAGAAGATATGGCGATTTCTTGCAATCGCCACGAGCCACGGCGATTTGCCCTGGCATTTTTTATAGCCCGATTTCATTTCATAGCCGCCTCCCCCTAGACCTATTCGTCGACCGACCAGTAGGGACGATTTATTATGGAATCGCCAGTCGCCATGGCGATTACTAATTTATCTGGCGAACCGTACCAATTATTTTTGCAGTTGCCGCCTCGTCGACCGACCAGCGAGGACGATTATTATGAAATCGCCAGTCGCCATGGCGATTATCACGACCTCCGCACCCACTTGTGCTATTTAACCGTGTGAGCAGACGGTTCGACCACGCCACTAATCTTCGCTGAGTTATTCCGAAAAATTGGTGGTATCTCGGAGAAGATTGTTTAGATTTGGGAGGAGAAGAAGAAGTAGTCCGTGGATGGATAACGACAATAGAGGTAAGTCTTGTAATATATTTCCTCGTCATATACGTTGAAACATTACATCTACAATGTCTGTTTTGTGGAACAATAATATTTCGTGTAAATTACTAGATGCTGTTTGGAACCCGAGAGTGGACTACGAACTTCTTACGGGTGCGGAATTGATGAGGTGGAGGTGTGAAATTATGCGTTCGCAGATCTTTGAGGACGTTCATACGGGTGCTCTTGCAGATGTGTTAGCGAGAAAGGGTTTCCCCGGATTTACGTCCAAGCAGGTGTGTAAGCGCTTGAAAGAGTTCCAGAAGATGTGGGAGAGGGTGAACGAGCTTAGAAAATTACCTGGGGCGAAATACACAAAAGGCTTTTTCGGCGAAGGAATGATAAGTATCCCACAATCTCAGTACAATAAGCATATAAGGGTTAGTACAATTCCTTTGTTCTTAGTCGTAACCATTGATGCACGGTTTTTGTTTGATGCATCAGCTCCTCGGTGTGTAGGCACATCCGGATGACGTAGGGTTGCTGAACTGCGAGATCCCAAATTTCTGCCATGTGGACCGATACTGGAGAGACCCATTTGCTAAACGCGAATACGCAAAACGTGGGCGCACATCTAAAAAAGATGTTCTATCATCACAGGATAAAGGCGCAAGTAGTTCATCCAAAAAGACGTTAAACGAGTGCTCGTCGAGTGACGAGGACTTCTCCAAGCTGTTTTGCTTCAAAGCCCCCGCTGAAGGGATAAAGGCGGCAAGCGATAGCGAAGATGATTTCATGTAGTCATATTAGAACTGCTAGCGAATAATTTCTTGTTGTACGGAACGAGATGTGTAGCCAACTTTTCATGTGACAGTGTAACGTGGCTGTGTAACATATGCTTACATAATTAGATATCGATGTTAATTTCGCAGTAACAGTTATTTAATATGTTATCATTAGTACATTACCTTTCATTACGTAATTCCCCTTAACAAGCATCTCGGTATAAATAACCTCGGTATAAATAACCGGCCGACAATGTCTGAAAGCTTGTACGCATGGGCCAAAACACCAGAAAGCACCATTCAGCGTAATTTTTCCAGGAATGTCCACAGAGGGCCACATGAGACGGCTAACAAATGTCCCATCATTCCTCTGCCCCAGTGTCTCCAGTACGTATGGTAAATTGTGATATGAATCGATGAATGTCCCAAACCGCCGCTCCAGTGCGATCTGCTTTGCCCTCCACGCCATGGCATAACTTATGCTATACTGGTATTTGCTCTCTACAGATGTCTGTATGAACTGTGCTGGAATGCAGACATTCTTCACTATCTCGTGATACATCAACCCAGCCACGAGTTCCGCACTGATATTCCGATGGGTGTCAGGAACACCGCTTATTACACATGTGTGCGGCACCACCTTTCGTATGACCCAATGCACTTCGTACTTCCTCTGCGACGCATGCACGTAGCCCTCACACCCAGCAGACCTACACTTCACTGCGTACTGATCCCCGCAACTTTTGTGCACTCGAAATGTCCTCTGTGTCGACATCGCCCAAAGCTTCACAGCCTCTTTCACCTCTTTCTTCGTGCCATAGTATGCGTCTTGGATAATCTCGTTCGGCTAGTACATATACCTTCCGTCACTTGCGCCCTCGAGATTCATCCTGCTTGACATGTCAAGATTCCACATACTAGGAATCGGATCGTCCCCTCCTTCTTCATCCTCATCCTCGTCCTCTTCGCTGCTACCGTCCTCGACATTGCTTTCTTCCTCTCTAGCAACGGCATCATCATGCTCCATGATCTGCACTAGTTCCTCACGTATCTCGCCCTCGTCCACTGAACCGCTGAGGTATTCTGTACCTCCTGTCGCGGAAGGTCCAGCGGAACTTCCGCCGACTTCCACTACAGGGCCTTCTTCGCGAACAACTTCCTCTGCCGCTGCGCTGCTCTGTCCAGCTCCATTGCCTCCGCCTCCGTCTTCTTCAGATGACACCTTATCTACTGCCTGGACCAACAAATAATGTGAACCCTTGCGTGCCTTACTTGCCCTCAACCAAGCCCGCCAGTCCTTTGTCCCATCTAGGGAGAAAAGATCCCACCGGACATACTTGCAAGACTTGCTGAAATACGCCTGCAAGGTTACACTTGTGACTTCCGGATCTAGACCAAAGGTCCGTGTGAACCATTCTTTAATGGCACTGATATGGTATCTGTCTGGATCTTGCATAGTTAATCTCGTTTGTGGGAAGCTACTAAGATTGACGGAACCAGACTCATCTATACAGATCGTGCCAACACCATAGTAAACTACAAATTCGACTAGTTCTGACATTCCTGCCATCCAAAACGTAATATTTTAGTCCATACGGTATAAGATCATGGCATGCGCCAATAATTGTTCTACTCGATTTCTAAATATACTACGAGTGGGTACAACTAAAATTATGTGTAATACTTTCTACACATAAATATTATACAGAAATATTCAACTAAATATAAAATGTACCCCCACCTTTTCACACGACAAGCATGCATGCATGTGTGCATCACTTAAGAGAATTAGGTAAGGTCCCCGTCTAATTTGTAATTGGCCCACAGATTAGCCATACAAGATAGCACTAAAAATGGTACTCAAATCAACAACTAATGCCATTTTGCAGCCCACCAGTTCATAATTGGCCCACAAGATTAGCTGTACTAATTTGCTGGCTATGAATCATCTCCCCCTCAATAAATATGAATACTATGAACGTTGAAACAAAATATGTTGGTAGATCAACTTGGTGAACACTGATTATTTATGAATGATTTTCTATATTAACACACTAGTATGTAGGTATGCATGTCTCAGCACATCCGAATTTTCTGCTGCGTACTGTATATACTTTCCGATCTATTTTTCAAAGAAGTGCCTTTGATCTCTAGTTGGCTTGCTACTTTATTTCTAAACATTATGAGAACTAAACACTGCGAACAAATCTACCTTAAATTTACCTCTTATTCTACATCTACCTTAAATCTACCTTCAAATCTACCTTAAATCTACCTTAAATCTACAATAAACAATAAAAGATTCAAAAATGTACCTTCAAATGGCTGAAAAATACCTCTCTATCTTCCTTTTTTTCCCTCCTCCTCTCTTTTTTTTTCTCCTCCTCTCTCTTTTTCTTCCCCTCTTCTCTTCCTCCTCCTCTCTCTTTTTTTTCTTCTCTTTTTCTTCCTCTCTTCTCTTCCTCCTCTCTCTCTTTTCTTCTCTGTTTTCTCTTCCTCCCGTGCCCCCCAACTCCTCCTCCTTCCACCCGGCTGTCGGTGGCGACTGCGCAGCGCCTTTTATAGGCCAGGCGTTATCGCCACTACCCGTGGCAATTACGCCACGTGGCGTCGCCTTTCCCCGTGAAGAGCGCACGGTTGGCGGGTAGCGCGCGGAATTAACTGCCTATCGCCACGGGTGCTGGCGATTTCCCCTTATCGCAACGCGGCGCGACGATATCGGCGGGTTTGGTCGGCAATTGCCGTGGGCCGTGGCGATTTCTGCCTAATCGCCACGCGTCGTGGCGATTGAGGCCATTTTTGCAAAATTTCCAGATGCGCTAATATTTTTGAAATATCTGAATAAATTAATATTATTTCAAAAAAAATCTCTTTATAGAGATTGTTCCGTTAATAGGAGGAAAGTGTTCTATCTAGTCAAATTCGATTTTCCACTCTCGGAGGAAAATGGCACGGCATTTATACAAGAATAGAGTACACCACATATCCCTAAATTTGGTCACTTAAAGTTCTGAAACCATAGTTCTAAGTGGATGTGGAAGATGCGAAGAATATGTCATGTCTTAGAGAGGAGAGGTGAAAATATTATTTTAAGGTATTTGATATTCATCGTCGCTCGCATCACAATATGGTGGAGCTCACCATCCTCATTACTCGACCAACCATAGATGGAGAAGAACGGCACACAAAATCACTCCTAAACCTACTAGCATAAATCACCACGAAAGGCTATAAGAAACGAAATTAAAACTTACAAAGACATATATAAAAGGAGGTTAAACGACCATCGGCCGAGGAACTACCCTGTTAAACAACGACGGTGGATCCACAAGGTGGAAATGTTGCATGGGTTGAATCTTGGTGAACACGTGCGGATTAGATCTTCCCCTAAATTAAGGCATGCGCGTTTGGAGCAGTGCAACTTTTAAATATTTATCAAGTTTTTCAATCAATTCATAGTCATTTATAGAAATTGTCTGTTAATATGAAGAAAGTGTTATATCTAGACAAATTTGATTTTCAACTCTTGGACGAAAATGGCATGACATTCGTACAAGAATAGAGTACACCACATGTCCTTAAATTTGCCCACTTAATTACTTACATCCTAAAGTTCTGAAACCACAGTTTTTCACCCCTAAATATTTCTAAGTGGATCATTGGATATTTACTTGTCTGAATACTTACATGGCATATTGATGTGGCATCTCAGTCAAATTAGACCCACATTTCAGCTCCACTATCTTGTGCTCTCTCCTCTCTTTAAACCTGCTCTCTCCTATCTCTCTCCCCCTCCTTGACACACTAATGCCCTGAGCCTAGCCGTCCACTCGCTACAGCCACCAAATCGTGCTTCTCTCCCTTCTCCTGTCAAGGAAAAAATCACAGTGGCAGGGGACTTAGAGGATGACGCCAGCGAAGGACGCCCAGGAAAGCGATAACAAGGTAGATATATAGCGGCACCCTATCAGTAGGCAGACGTTAATGGAAAAAATGGAGAAGTAGTGTGAAGACATCCCAAACGAGTGTGGAAGAGGCGAATAATATGTCGTGTCTTAGAGCAGAGAGGTGGAAATATTATTTTAGGGTATATCTGATATTTGTCGTCTCACATCACCATGTAGTGGAGCTCGTCATTCTCATCACTCAAAACCAACCCGGGACGGAGAAGGACGACACCTAAAATCGCTCATAAACCTACACTAGCATAAATCGTCACAAAAGGCTATAAGAACCGCAATTAAAACATGCCTCCAAAGACAGAAATAAAAGGATGTTGAACTATCATCAGCCGGGGAACCACCTGTTGAGCAGTGGCGGTGGATCAGCGAGGTGGAAATGTTGGATGGCCCCTGTTTGTTTGGGCTTTTTCTGGCTTCTGCGCTTTGGCTTCGAAGCCAGAAAAGCACCTAAATAGGTGCTTTTGGCTTTTGGCTTTTTGGAAGCCAAAACTACATATTATGTGCTTTCGGCTTTCAAAAAGCCAAAAGCCAAAAGCACCTATTTAGGTGCTTTTCTGGCTTCGAAGCCAAAGTCCAAAAGCTAAAAAAAGCCCAAACAAACAGGGCAATCTTGGTGAAGATCTTCCCCTCAATTATTGCATGCGCGTTTGGAACAGTATAACTTTTACAGGCTGGTGGGCTTCTGCCCGGGCCGGTCTTCTGTTGCATATGGGCGGCCCGGTTGGCTACAGGTGACTACGTGATATGTATTCCATTCGTTTCTTCCTCGGATCGGCGGAATATCAACCCATCCACCGGGGAGAAAATCTCATGCGTGGCACTCGCACACATTTGGGCTTTTCTTTTTCGACGATTGCACACGTATGTTTGTGGTACAGTCCCCTATAAAGAGTTGTTTGTGTCAGAGTTACTAACGTAATCAATTCCCTAAAAAAATGTAACTGAGTAAATAAGAAATTAAGAAAAAATGACAAATTTATTATTCGCTGCTGTCAGTAAGTACAGACTTGACAACCCAAGTGACGTTCAATTACGTTGCAGAAAATGAACCTCATAGCCAACTGATTCCTCACATCGAACAATTAATTAGGTCCATCACTCTCCTAATGCAGAAGCAGGTACCCATCATTTCATTCAGACACAGCTAGTAGCAACTAGAGCCTGGAGTCATTCCCCCCGATATTGACGACGAAACGGTAGCGGACGTCGTTGCGCGCCAGGCGTGCCAGCGCCTCGTTTATCCTGTCCGTGGAGACCAGCTCGATGTCGCAGGTGATGCTGTGCTCCCCGCAGAGGTCCATCATCTCCTGCGTCTCCTTCATCCCTCCCGTCATGCTCCCACTCACCGTCCTCTTCCCTGCAACCACAAACACCATCCCAGCTGATTGAATCGCACTAATAAAATCCCCTAGCCAAAAAATCTAGTACTCATAATCTTTAAAGCAGTCTCCAAACTGCCCTGTTTTGGGTGGAAACTGAGGTCGAAGATGTATGAAGTGTATCTCAATCTTGGAAAACCATGCATGTTTGATGCGTGCTCACCGAAAATGAGTGGGAAGGAAGGGAGTTCGACGGGCTTGTCCGGCGCGGCGACGAGCACCAGCTTGCCGTTCACCTTGAGCAGCTCCAGGAGCGGTCCCAGCGAGTGCTTCGCCGAGACCGTGTCGATGATGTAGTCAAGGCTCCTCGTCATAGCCTAAACAACAAATAAATTAGTTTTTGACTAATTCGTTGACTGCCAATTAATTGGCTGTGATGAATTGATCCGTGATTAGTTACGTACCTGCATCTGCTTCGCGTTGGTGCTGATGACGAAGTCGTCGGCCTTGAGGCTCTCCCTCGCCTCGCGCTCCTTGGCCGGCGACGTGCTGATGACGGTGACGCGGAGGCCGAACGCCTTGCCGAACTTGACGGCGATGTGGCCGAGCCCGCCGAGGCCGACCACCCCAAGCCTCCGGCCAGCCTGCAGCATGCCGTGCTGCTTCATGGGGCTGTACACCGTGATCCCCGCGCACAGCAGCGGCGCCGCCGCGTCGAGCGGCAGGTTGTCCGGGATCCGCACCAGGAACCTCTTGTGGGCAACAAGCATGTTGGAGTAGCCGCCGTAGGTGACGCTGCCGTCCCAGAAGATGCCGTTGTAGGTGAGCGTGACCTTGTCGCAGTAGTTCTCCTCGGACCGGCGGCAGTGCTCGCAGTCGAGGCACGACGCCGAGATGCAGCCCACGCCGACGCGGTCGCCGACCCTGAACCCCGACACGTTGGTGCCGACCCTGGTGACGACGCCGGTGATCTCGTGGCCGGGCACCACGGGGTACATGGTGATGCCCCAGTCGTTGTTGATGAAGTGCAGGTCCGTGTGGCACATGCCGCAGTACTGCACCTTGATCGTCACGTCGTCCACGCCATTCTCCCTGCCGCACAAACAAATTAGTAAACATTAGTTGCTTCCATTCCATTAGGACGATCATGCTTTCGTTGAAGCTTGCACGCGGGTGGTATGCACGTACCTTCGCTTGAAGGTGAAGGGTACTATCTTGCCGGACTCGTCCATGGCTGCCCATCCGGTCACGGTCTGTGTGTGGTTTGGGGTGACTTCCATGACCAAAACTCTTTCTCTTTGGCTCTCTCTCTCACTCTATGTGTGTGTTTGTGTGTGTGTGTGTGAGGGAGGGAGATTCTTGCTTTCTTTGGTGCTTGTTGTGAGCTGTGACCATAGCATCCTGTAGGCACGTCTACTTATAGACAGATTGACGCGGTTGGTGAGTGATCTGGTCATGTTGTAAAAGCTTTGTTTTGGAGGTTATGGTTCAGTAGCTTAGGGGGTTGGTTGTACTTGACCTGCTAAGGCTACAATTTACATGTGTACGTCAATTATAATTAAACGCTTGGTCCTGTCGATGGTGTTCACTGACAAGCTTGATACTTTTGGTCGTTTAATATACTTTATTAAGATCGATACTTCTTCCTCGTTAGGTGAAGATTTTGAAGATACTAGAGAAGCTAAGGCCCTGTTTGGTTTAGCTTCAGCTGGGGCTTTTCCCTTCCAACAGCTGAAGCTAAACCAAACCCACAGCTTTTCTCCCGGCTGTCCGCAATGGTCGACGGCGGCCGCAGTGCAAAATCGCCTACGCGCAAAAGCCCCCGCGACCCAGCTTCCCGCATTCGCGTGCTCGGCCGCCCCGAAATGCCCCCCTTTCCCCTTTCCCGTAGCTCCACCGCGGCTCCACCCGCAGAACCTCCACCGCCGCTCGTCTCCCCCGCGGCGCCCCTCCACCGCCACTGGTCTCCCCCGCCTCTCCACCGCCGGTCGTCTCCCCCGCCGCGCGCGTCCACCGCCGCTCTACCCGCACGCCTCCACCGCCCGTCCACCCGCAGCGTCAGATCCGGGCGTCCACCCGCAAGCCTCCACCGGCGCTCGTCGCTCCGCCACGTCCACAACCGAGCAAAGCTTCTTGCGGACCGTTGAGCTCAGCCGTGGCTTCCCCGGCATCGCCGTCCCCGGCCAGCACCACCACCGGCTCGTCGTCCTCCTCCCTCCAGATCCCGCACTTCCAGCGGCCGCCCCCGGCGCTGCCGCCGCCAGTGTCCCTGCCCTCACTGCCCCTCCTCCATCGGTCGGTCCCGAGCTTCTCGTCCCGCCGGTCCCGAGCCCCTCCTCCACCGGCCCTCCCCCGACCGCCTCCCTCCCTCACTGCCACACCGATCTCCCCTACCTCGGCCCGTGAGGTAGGATCAAATTTCTTTTTCTTTTTTGCATTTATTCCATGTATGAACTGAGATTATTTGTGTATGTATACTGAATTAGTTTATGTATATACTGAATTGATGCACAAATATTGGTTTTTACTATGCATACTATGATACAAATGCTTAAGTAAGAAGCTGATTTTGCGTATATCTGCGAGAGGAATAGACATGGTTGTAATATTATTTGGGAACTTTAACATTGATGCATTGTATTTCCCAAATTGAGCACGAAAGATGGAAGCGGGGCTGTCCCTTTCCTCTGATATGTAGGTTTCTGATTCTAGCTTTTCAGTGTGACTTGTGAATGCTCAGAATCCTTTGTCTGGTGTTATGTTGGCGTAAATGTTGATTGATGATGATTACTTTAGGATTTTGTTTTTGGTTTGGTCCTGATTGGTGGCATTTGAAGATTTCCCTTTGTACTGGGGTTTATGCTTCTTTGTCTGAGCTAGTGATGAATTAAAATTGTTAATGAGTTTTGCATGGTAGAATGGTGTGCTAACCTGCATGTGTTCTATGTTTGGATTGAGCTGTTTGATAGTACGTCGAGCATTTTTTGTCTTGGTTATAGCTGACGGTTATAGCTGACGCTTGTACAGAAGAAAAAAAATAAATAAAGTTCTCTTGTCAGTTGATCTGGTGTTGATAGAATTGACACCTTTGGGTGTTGTTTGTTCATATCAAGATTGGTGCAAAGTGCGAACCACAGAAAACACGCATGAGTATGGTGTTTGCTGTTGAGTCTTATGAAAATCTCGTAAAAAATTTTAATTTGCGGGTTGGTTGCATCAAATATCTCCCAATTGATCGTCCAAGCATTCTGCCGATATTACAGTTGATTTGAGATCATTCTCTAATACATGTCTTTCCGATCATCAGAGATGCTAGCATTATTATAATACTAATATTATATTTGTTTCTGTTCTTCCAGAATACTTGGAGTCAAGCATGGTGTGATGCTACTCTTTGATGAAGATCCATCTAGGTTCATTGGTAGTTTGGTATTATAGGCTCTGGAGTCCGTTTGTGTAAACAATGCCATTGGTGTTGCCCGTTTGGACTGTCTCGTTCCCTTAGCCTTCTCTTTGTTCCGAAAACAGCGTCACGTGAACAAGCTTTTTTGTTGTTTGATTTATTTTGCAGTCAATATGATTTATATGGTTTGTGACTGAAATTCTAAACATGAATCAGTTCAAGCCAACTGCTTTGAAGTTTTCACCATCCTAGTCGATGGTTGCACCACTTTTATAAGGTTGATTGTGTATTTAAAATCGGTCCTTTTAATGAGACTCAAGCAACTGGCCATTAATGCACCGGCATTGTTAATTTGTTATGCACATTTGCTTCTACTCAATATGTTCCACTCCTGGGTCCATAGCTTTGCCCGTCTAATATGCTTTTGAGCATTTGATCTCCTTTTCTACGGTTGTTTCCATCTCCACGAGTGATTCTGTTATGCATCAAACCTGTTGTGACGAGTGAGTCGTGCTGATAAAAGTTTTCTATCGTGGGTCATGTTGATGACCGAACAAGCACTGAAAAGAACAAGACATAAGATACCACTATATTAAGCTACACTAATATAATCCTTCTGGCGTAAAAAACTAAATGGTTTTGTACAAGGCATGTCGTCCTGCAATATCAAAAATGCAATATAAAACAAAAACTAATAATAAGCCTAGTCAACTAGTAGATTTCTGAACTTGTTTAGGAATAGTTCACAATTAGTATTACTCCTCAGTTTCTAAATACCTAAATACTTGTACTTTTTGCTAGAAATTTTATTTGTATATACTTAGCACCTCCCTAATCTTTAGGCAAACTACCCTATCAACCTACCTATGCAGAATTTTGGATATCTACTTGCTAAATTTGTACTATATGCGTACAGGAGAGGCAATGAAATTAATAAATCATTTAAATTTGTTTGATCCATGAGAGATCATTGGTGCTGATGTAATATGAATACTAATTTTAGGGTAATTATAAGCATCCAATAGGGTAATAACACTCAAATCTATTTTTTTTGATTTTTTTTTATTTTTTCTGAATTTTTTGAATTTTTCTTAATTTTTTCTGATTTTTCCTGAATTTTTCTGATTTTTTTCTGATTTTTCCTGAATTTTTTGATTTTTTCTGATTTTTCCTGAATTTTTCTGATTTTTTCTGAATTTTTATGATTTTTTGAATTTTTATGATTTTATCAGATTTTTTAAGTTTTTTCATGATTTTTTATTCACGAAATTATAAAATATACACTCTCACAACTCCAGGGGCATTTCAGACATTTCCTCATACAACAGCTAACAGCCACAGCCCAACCAAACACGTACAATCATATACTCACGTGCCAACAGCCACAGCCATCTTCTCCAAACAGCCAGCCAACAGCTGCTTTTCTAACAGCCACAGCCCAACCAAACACGGCCTAAGTTTTGGATGCATATGTATGTACTGCATTATACCAAAAGGTATGATCGATATTTATCCAGGGCTTCTGAAATGACAATGCTAGCTGATTCCGACGAAATTGAGTACGAAGTTCATTACGTCAAAATGGAAAGTTCCATGTGATTTATATAAACCGCGGGTCGTGATACGTTCCAAAGTGTTGTGGAAGATTCACAACCACTTGGACTACTTAAGGTTATACATAAAGAATTTCAAGTCGACTTTGCCAAAGCTTTAACACAATTATCATGATGGTAATATTGATATAATGTGTTGTCCATACAAAATTTATCTATTTAGTTCTTAATACTGTGCAACGCTCACACTCCTACAGAACACACAATCATAGTCGGCCCAAAATTGCTTTCTCAGCTGGTTTACCTTTCGGTTGTAGAGAAATGGTGCTAATAATATGAATTATCTCAGCCGGTTATAAAACCGACTGAGATAACAACTTTTCAGCCGGTTAGAAAGCAAACCGACTGAGATATTATACTATCCCAGTCGGTTTCCAACCGAAAAACCAACTGAGATAATATCATATCTCAGTCGGTTTTCCAGCCGAACCGACAGAAGAGTAAACTTTTGTAGTCACCTTTTACACGGGAACCGATTGAGATAATAGCATATCTCAGTCGGTTTTTCCCGGTTCAATAGGCAACGATGAAAGCTCATCTTATCCGGTTCCAGGGAAACAACCGGCTGGGATATTCGTTGGTACAGGGCAGGCAGAATCTGAGTTTCTACCTGCCCTGAAACAGAAATTACAATTTATATACCCAGATTCCCATAATCCCCAGAACACATTTCATATCCAACTTGAATTTATAATAGAGATTCATATTGATATCATATTTCAATTGACAACTAAACACAAATGAAAGTACATAGAAATTCAATATTTACACCACAACATCCATCACATGTCTTGAGGAATTTGCAACAGATTGAAATGCAAGTGACAACTAAACATCGATCATTTGATTCAAAACAATTGTCTTAGTCGTCGAATCTGTCGTAGTAGAACTCGCCTTTTGGATCAATGACGTTATCAAGAAGGAAACGCGCCAAGTCTTCTCGAATCCTGGCTAGATTCATCTTTGGCAATTCCGTCCGAGCAATAGTAGCAACCTGTCGATATGAAGATCATAATGATGCTAGATAGAAGATGAATAAAACAAAATCGAAATGATAATTAGCATACCTCGGTAACTGAGTATTTGTTCGCGGAAGCTCGAGACATGAGAAGGTTCATGTGGTGGCCAACATAGAAGCCACAAAAATTGCTAAAATTGGGCTGCTGGTGGCACTACAAAGATATACATTCCCTCGGTATGTAGTTCTATAGAATTGATACCATTGAGTCTAAAAGTGTGCGACAGGATACATATTGGAAAGTAGAAGTAGTGGTATAACTTATGAGGGCCCCCGCATCATCCTTTTTCCCCACGCGATTATAAAATATTTGGTACGCTCTAAATCATGGAAGAAAAGCCGTAATTATACCAATGACCTATTACCATAGAATTTCATGAGGTAATTTATTTACCTATCGATCACTTTGCTGACCCTCTCAAAGTCGATCATGTTTTTGAGGTATGAATCCATATAATACACCTTCTTGATAGGGAGTATGATAACAATAAGGATCCAATAGGAGCTAAAGGTCACTAATCCCAAGTTAGTTGATGATGCGCCGAGGTACGAAATGAACAAGATCAAGACATTAACAAGTTTATAGTGCTTACCTTTGCTGAAGGGATAGAGGATGAATTTCTTATGCTGGCTGGCCTTCATAAGATCGACGATGTAATCCTCGACAACCCTTTCAGCACCATCCATGGATTGCTCGGAGGCAAGGTGCGGGTCGACGAATCCTACGGTTCATTTGCTTCTCTCGCCTTGATACAAGCAAACCTACATATACACGAGGAAAGAGTTCCGTATTTGTGACATGTGTAGGTATTATAGTAAATTAAATGGAGCATAATTATAAACACTTACAGTGTGAAGCATCTCACGAGGCCCGCGTCCAAGGTGCTTAGGTTGTACATAAGGAACAAGTCCTCCCAAGTCACGACGAACAGTCGACCCTTATCATGGAGGAAGTGCTCACGTCCGAACCTGCCAATGATGCTATCGCTCCGCTGATTCTTGGGTTTCTTAAAATTGGCCAAGTAATGGTCGTGCAACGCAGCGCAAGTCCAGCCAAGTTCAGACATCATCCTTTTGTGATTCTTGACCATCGGCTTCCCAGGCTTGTATGTCAGGACAGTCGGAGCGCTAGGGAGTCTCCCTCCAGCAGCATATATCGCGGCTATTTCTTCGATGGTCATTTCTTGGCTAGAAACTACCTTCATCAAGTCCTTTCCCTTGCCATGCTTTGGCGATGCCACCTTGGGACATCTCTTCGGTGATTTTTGTGTTGTCAGATCAAGCTATCTTGGTGACAGCGCCGCTACCACAAGAGGCGAGAACGTCAAAGGGACCACTAGTTCATCTGACGGTCGCAGCGAAACCTTCTTAGTCGGCCGCGACGCATCGAGAGAGATGTCCTTCTTGGGCCACTGGATGAATGTCCCCTTGGCTTGATTTAGAATTAAGATCTCGTTGTTGGGTGGAATCAGGAACTTCAGCTTGCTGAAAGTGTCATTAACCTCATTGATGCTCACCTTTGCGTACAAAGGGTCTATGGGGACGTTATGTATCCTCTGCTCTCCCGTTGCTGGGAACATTAGCCCCCAAGCGGCATCCACGAGATCATCCATGCCCACCAACCTAATTTGAATCGTGCATCTCGTGGGAGCCTACATAAGAAAGCGTTTCAGCCAACACGCCACAAATAATCTTATGTGAAATAATTTTTCAAGATATATCAAGAATACCTCGATCTCATCACAGGGGAAAGTAGAAGGTGTATCTTCCTAGTGAATAGGGAGGTCGATCGACACGTTGCTACTGCGTCGAGCCCCAGGGCTGGCAGCAACTGGTTGTTCTTATCGCAGAGTTAGAATCCACTCCGCTCTTAAGTCCTGAAGTATCTCTTGCTTGAACTCTTCGCGCTTACGTTGTTCTTCAATGGCTTTCCTCGCCCTTTTGCGTTCACGCTTTGCCACCAAAGCCTGGGAGAGTCCATATTTGTGGGGAATGAGGGAACCTACACCCCTCATGCGACCTGGGTGCTCGGGGTTTCCCAAGCCCTCTTCGAGTACATCTCCTACGAAGGAACCAACTTGGGATGACGCATCGAACTCCAGCTGCAAAAGCCAGAATTATTTGTTATTACAATTGGTATAATTGACAAGTTGCTAGTACGACTAAGG
Source organism: Stipa capillata (assembly GCA_019208055.1). Classification (NCBI taxonomy): domain Eukaryota; kingdom Viridiplantae; phylum Streptophyta; class Magnoliopsida; order Poales; family Poaceae; genus Stipa; species Stipa capillata. The sequence continues at coordinate 310,167 of JAGXJF010003139.1, read as the reverse complement.
CGGGATCTATATCTCACCAAACGTCTGTACACTTGTGCGTCAGCTGGGTTCTCAAATGCTGGGTCGTCTAAAGCTGATGTCGATGCAGATGCCCTAGCTCTAACCTAGGGTTTGGTCCTCGCATCCGCGATATTCGTAAATCTAGGAGGGGCATCCGATTGCGATGCCTGCTCATCCTCCCTTTCCCATCTCTTCTTCATTTTCGCGTAGCCGGCAGTCCCTAGACGGTGCGGGTGCTTGTTTCTCTTAGAGAGCTCCCGATTTTGTTCACTCTTCAGCTTGAATTTTTCCATCGTCTTCATCCTAACGAACTCGTTCCAAACCTCAGGAGTAATCATCGGCCACTTCTCGAAAGGCTCCACCTCGGCATACACGTACTCATTGACGAGGGTAGTCTTCTAGTTCTTCCAAGCCTTGCACGCTGTCATCTTAGCAGTTCGCTCGATACGAGCTTTCCATTCTTCGGGGAAGATGAAATATTCCAAGATTTTCCCCGAAATCACAGCGAGCTGGTCTGTTCCTACTCTCTTCCAACTTTCTAAAGTGATTGGGACCCGCTCTCTTGCTACAATCCCGCAGACAGTCGTCTGGTGCCCTGAGTCGTGCAAGTATATGACCATGTACTTCGCATCCGGTCTCTTTCGACCGTTTCCTTCCTTCTCCTCGACGGACCTTTTTCTTAGGGCCGGAGGTGTTGGTTGTGTCGCCACAGCCTAGGTGGCGATGGCGACTGAGAGTCGCCATTGTCCGACGATCTTGAGATAATAGAGGAAAAGTATATAAACTTTATTTACTCTTATACTAATTAATATAACCACCAATATTAGCAAGCTTCTAGTTCCTACATATCGTTGCATGAAATAAAATAACCATCTACACTAGTTTCATCAATTCAATAATAGGAGACTAATTTCATCAATTCAATATACATAGCAAGCTTCTATTGCTTCAAATGCAAAAATATCTCTAACCATATACTACGAGCATCTACTACGAGCATCTACTCTAAGCATCTACTACGAACATCTACTCTAAGCATTTTCTAAAATAGATCAAAATTGGAACCCTAAAACAGTGCTACAAATAGTGCTCATCATTTGTACTTAAATTGAAACCCTAATAACAATACTAAATTGGAACCCTTAAATTGAAACCCTAATAACAATCCTAAGGAGTGATGCATAAGGGCAGAAGGCCATGCTAATTTCGAACAATATTTGTCATGCCCTCAAGAACCCTAATAATATTACATAACACAAAAGGGACCCTCCATTCAAGCAATGCAACTTCGAAGGAAAGGTTTTTGCTTATTAATCACATGTAGTTCTCTGTTGCATTTGACTATTAAGTCTGAATTTGAGTCTCTAAAGAAAGTATTTTGTACATGGGAAGAGGTGGCCTTGTACCTTGTGTCCTGGACCGGGGATGAGGTGGTGGCGGCTCAGGTGACGGAGGCACCGGCTGGGGCGACGGAGGCACCAGCTAGGGCAACATCGGTGGTAGCCCGAGCGACGGAGGCGACGGCAGCTCGGCGGCTTGGGGACTTGGTCCGGCGTGTCTGGGAGGCCATCTCGGAGGACGCCCGGTGGTTGAGGCGGCTCGAGCAGCGGCAGTTCGAGGCGGCGGCGGGTCGTGCAACACAGGCGGGAGTCGAAAACTGGAGAAGTTCTAGAGGCGGGAAATGAATTGGTTTTTATTGAAACCAAGTCATTGCAGCCGATTAACTCAGAGAAACTAATTGAGAAACAATACCCCAGTCGGTTTGGTCAACAAAATCGACTAAGATAATATATTATCTCAGTCGGTTCGGTCGGCAGAACCAATTGGGATAATATACTATCTCAGTGGGTTCAGAAAAGGAAACCAACTGAGATAATATACTATCTCAGTCGGTTTGATAGCTTGGAACCGACTGTAATATGCTTACGCAACCGGTTAGCTGAGTGAACCGACTTAGATAACAATACATGCTGCCTGCACTAAAACCCTAAAGTTATTTTTTTTTGTATTCAAGTTGTTGGCTTTTTAGTTAAGTTATTTTATTTGTAGTTAAGTTATTTTATTTGTAGTTAAGTTATTTTTTTCATCGTATTCTAATTGTTTTGTGTATACAAAAGTTATTTTCTTTGAATTAACTTCATATAACATATACGATTATTCTAAACCATAGGAAATAGTACCATATATCATTAATATCGGAAGTTATGTTACAAAATAATTCCTTCTTGATGATCACTTCGTTTATAGGGAGCAGGATCATGCTGCAATTCATCTTCGACCCTTGTTCCATCATCGGGGGCTAGGAACTCATCGATTTTGTTGTAATCTTCCTTATCCACCACATGTTCAACTCCGACAATACTTCTTTTTGAGGGCATTACTACGTGCCGCTTCTTGTTGGATGGATCGATAATGTAGAAGACTTAATGAACTAGTTGAGTGAGGATGAAAGGTTCGTTTTTGTATGCGACACGTTCAAGGTTCACGGTGGTATGGCCTTTGTCGTCAGGTATCACTTGTTTCTTATTGACCTAGCAGCAACGAAACAACGAGATTTTAAAATTTTTGCCATAGTCAAGTTTCCAAATTTCATATATGTACCTGTAGTACAGTTGTTTCTTGCCATCTATTTCGAGAGCTTCTACATAGACACCGCTATTCTGCACCGTGCTTTTCATATCTTGTTCTTTTGTGTAAAGGGTGTATCCATTGATTTCGTACCCTTTCCATGTGATGACCGACCATGCTGGGCCTCTAGCTAAATATGACAATGCACCACTTGATGGGAGTTTACGGAATCGCTCTTTGAACCATTCATTGAACTCACAATTGTGATGTTTTATGATCCAGTCATTTGCGCGAGTCGGATTTTGTTGATGTAGAATGTCCTTGTGTTCATTCATATATGGCGACACAATGACCATGTGCTGCAAAACAGTTAAATGGGCTTGAGCATACTGAATCTGAACAGGATCGATCACTTTCCTTCCAATGGTCCCTACACCGAGTAGCCTGCCCTCATGGCGAGATCGAGGCACGCCTACTGGTTGAAGATGGGACATGTAATTAATACAGAACTCAATGACCTCTTCTGTTGCGTAGCCTTCGATGATACTGCCCTCAGGGTGATATCGATTCCGAACATAGTGCTTCAGAATTCCCATGTAGTGTTCGAATGGGTACATGCTTTGAAGAAACACAAGGCCGCACATCCTTACTTCGTGCACTAGGTGGACTATGAGATGAACCATTACATCAAAGAACGACGGAGGAAAAAACATCTTGAGCTCGCATAGAGTCCTCACCAAACCATCTTGCAGACCATCTAGTTCATCAAGGCTAATGACCTTCTTACAAAGTGTGTTAAAGAAACCACACAGCTTCGTGAGAGTCCGCCGCACATTTGGTGGAAGAATATTCCAAATTGCAACCGGGAGTATCTGTGTCATAAGCACATGGCAATCATGTGACTTCATGCCAATTAATTTTAGATCTTCCATGAAAATAAGGCTCTTGATGTTGACGGAGTAGTCGGATGAAACCATGATACCATGCAAGCAATCACATAACTCAGTCTTCTCTGGCTTGGAAAGGGTATAACAAGCAGGCGGAAGGAACGTCTTTCCGTTTGCTGTTTTCTGCGGTCTTAACTCTGGTTGGATTCTAATATCTTCCATATCTAGCCGTGCATTCAGACTATATTTTGTTTTGTCAGGCATGTTCAATAAGAGACCCATTATGCTATCGCACACATTCTTCTCTACGTGCATTATATCGATGATGTGACGGACTTCTAGATGCTTTCAGTAAGGGAGGTCCCAGAATATTGACCTCTTCTTCCAGATGATCTTCTCAACGTGCTTCATTTTTTTGTTGTACCTCGCCTTTTAAACATCCCCTTTCCAAGCACGACTTTCAGGTCTTTAACCTGATCGTGGATCTCGGTGCCGCTAAAAATAAGTGGAGCTGAGCCTTTCTCGATGGTTTCATCGAATTCATGTCTCATCCTGTGGTAACAGTGATCCCTTGTAAGGAACCTACGATGACGCATGTACACCATTTTCTTAGAGTGTTTTAGCCACCTGCTTGCTGTATCAACAAGGCATTGAACACATGTATTGCTCCCTTTAATAGTTTAACCCCAACAGTTACCATTGGCTGGATAATCATTGACAGTAATGAACAACATGCAGCGTAACATGAAGTTTCCTTTAGGTGTGCATCCCATACCTTTACGCATTCATCCTAAAGAAGTTTGAAATCATCCACTAATGGTGCAAAGTACACATCAATGTCGTTACCGGGTTGTTTCGGACCTTGGATGAGTATTGCCATCATGAAGTACTTCCTTTTTATACACAACCAAGGTGGAAGGTTATACATGCATAGATTCACGGGCCAAGTGCTGTGTCGGCTACTCATGTTGCTGAATAGGTTCATTCCATCAGTACTCAGTCCGAACCTTACATTCCTCGCCTCTTCACCGAACATAACATACCTCCTGTCAATATTTCTCCACTGTAAAGAATCTGTTGGGTGTCTCAACATTCCATTATCTGTATGCTCATTTGCGTGCCAACGCATCAGTTTGGTCTCCTTCGGATTCGCAAATAAGCGCTTCAAACGGGAAATTATGGGCAAGTACCAGGCAACCTTAACACGAGTCCCCTACCTCATCTCTATGCTTTTCTCGACATCATCACCATCGATCTTACGCTTATATCAAGAAGCTTTACACACCGGACATGCCTGCAAATTCATGTACTCTTTACTGTACAGGATACAGTCATTCCTACAAGCATGTATTTTCTCTACCTCCATTCCCAAAGGGCAAAGAACCTTCTTAGCTCTGTATGTAGTTTTCGGCATCTGATTTTCCTTTGGAAGCATGTCCCCTAACAATGTTAAGAGCGACGAGAAGCTCTTATCGGTCTATCCGCTGCTAGCCTTCAGTTTTAGCAGTTCCAGAACGCTTGATAACTTTGTGAACTTGCAGCCAGGGTATATTGGTTTCTCCAAGTCTTCCAATAAGTAGACAAATTTTCTGTACTCCCGATCATTCTCACAGTTTTCTTCGATATCTCGGATCATCTGATCTAACTCGTTGTCTTCATGCGACGACGTGTCGTCTTGCGACGCGTCCTCTTGTGACGCACATACACCATCACGCGTCTGCTCAAGAGGTGTGCCATTGACAGTATCAGCCACGTCGTTGCCTTCATCCATGTTTGCCAAACCTTCCTCTACAATCTGATCTTCACCGTGGCTGGTCCAACATGCATACCCCTTCATGAATCATGTCCTGATCAAATGTGCTGGATCTGTGCATGGTTTGTGAAGCTCTTCAAATTTTCACAATGACAGCATGGACAGCTGATCCACGTCTCCCCTGTGTTTAAACTATACTGTTCGGATACTCGTAAGAATGCCGGGACGCCTTCGATGTACTCATTGCTAGCACGATTCTCAGAGTACATACACCGTCGATCTACCTATAACAACATGCAAATTTTATTAAATTAAGTAAGAACTATCAAAATATTATGTGCCACAAAATTCTATAAAAATTACCATAAAATTTGGCAACGCCCCAACCAACCTATATCAAGTGTACCAAACAATGGACACCTACATTGAAGGCTCAGCTGGCAATTTCGGAAAGCATTTATGGATGTTGAACAGCATCATCTGAGTCGGTTCCAACGAAACAACCGTCTCAAAGTTATCTCAGCCGGTTGGGAAAAGGGAACCAGCTGTAAAAGTTCACTTACCTCAGCAGGTTTTACTGGTCCAACCGATTGTAATACTATCACAGTCGGTTTTCCACTCTGAACCGGCTAAGGTTAGATTTATCTCAACCGGTTCATTCTTTTCAGTCAGTTTTTTCACACCAACCGACCGAGACTTGAGTTCTTACTGTCGGTTTTGCTTGCACCGGTTGAGATCTGGAGTTCAGGAAACCCTGTTCTGTAGTAGTGTCATATTACATCTCATAGAATATTATCGAATCTTAGGATATTGCTCCACGGAGTATCAAAGACTAACATCCTTTGCCCATATTAATCGCATCTGTGAAAAAATGGGCAAAGTGCGAGGTGGTAAAATATCAAGATTTATATTAGTCATGTGGAGTCCATTAATGAAATTTGTCGATGGAGGATATTTCACCGTGCAGGAATACGTACTAAAAGATGTTCTTCCTCAATAGATGTTAACTGATGCTCTCGATGGGACAAAGCGGAAAAGACCCAAAGACAGAAAGGTGATGGAGAAAGGGATGTTAATAAAACTAGTCCGTGTTTCGCTGATGAAGTAAGTAATAGGTGATAAAAATTTCACCACGCATGTTGTTAAGTAACTTAGAAGAGTTGTACATAGAAAAATTGTGGAGAAACCAGTGGGTGCTAAATTATGCAACTATTTCCGTTGCACCTAGAGGAGGGTACAAGGCACGCCAGTCATATTAATGTCTGCAACAAGCTTGTTACGTACATGACTAGTGTGGATGCAAAATTAAGGAGAATGACGCAATCGTTCTATCTCCTTCACCTTTGCTGCAATTATGTTAAGAAATTGACGATGAATATTCTTACTAAGAATATTATGAACTATCAACTTCAAACATAGTGGTTGCACATCTACTGGAGATCGAGTCCTTGAAAAAGGCCATCAAAATCTTTATCGTCATTTGATCAAGCATTGGTTGTCGTACGTTGCAGCGAGAAGGTTGAAGAACACGAGATAAATAATGCCACGAGCAAGAGCAGATGTACATGCTACCTGTGTAAGCAGGAAGGTATCATATGATGAATGATAGTCCGAATTTAAAGCAAGCGAGGATTGCATGAAATATGCTAATTTTTATGAATTGATGTTAGGCAAAGGATGTTGCTTCGTCTAGATATGTTTGGCATGGAAGTTGTCGGATGAATGATTTCTACATTTCAAGCAGTGAACGCATGTGAGATCGTAGACGAACGTACATGCATTTACGAATCTTGATTTCTACATGTATATATCTCATGAATCTTGATCAAGATATATACGATCTGTCAGTGATGTATATGTCTCTACATGAGCGTGCATCATGCTTGAGTAACATTATTAACTTCCTATGTAAAGGACAGACTTGCACCTACTTCAAGATTTTATTATTGGGGCTAGGAAATGGACCTGTACTTGGGCGAAAACGACGCGGATGTGACATGTGGGTGTTCCTTGTAATTTCGACAACTTCGCAAGAGGATTCAGTCATCATCCACGAAAAGATTGTACGGTGATTTCCTCGAAAATCACGTGTGGTTATTCCTCAACCGGGAATGCAGTTGACCATCGATCACTAAGAACACTATGTGAAATTCAGGTGAAGTTGATTACCATGACAATGGGAGCATTAGCATTCGCGAAACATCCGTGTGAAGAAGCGTGACCAGACAACAACTGCAACTACAACTCTGGTCCTTTAGTTTCTTATTGGGGTATGTCATCGGTCACTAGTGGGAAAGAAAGCTACAAGACTGACCTGACCCTGGCAAGGACTGTGCAAGTGTATGCAGACCATTCCACATGTGCAGACTATTCCACATGCGTGGTCCGAGTAGTTTTCAGTCACAAGTGGTGTTTAGTTGAGTTTTCTCACTGAAAGGGCTGAGCTTGTTCTAGCATGGATCGTGTTTGGCACGACCGAAGAAGCATAACGGCCAACAGTCGCTGCCAACTATATTTCCTTCTTTTTAGAAAAATAGGAGCAAACTCTCCATTTCATTATTTCATTCATGAAACCGGATAGTCACCAACAAGTTGTTCTTGGGGTCAGTTCGAGTAACTGTCCAGCAAAAGGAAAGAAAAGAAAAGGGAGCTACAGTGCTACACAGTCTGGCAACATCTAGAGCAGAACAGTATCAAGCAACGATTACACAGCAGCAAGCTCCAGATCAGGCGAACGTGAAGTAGGGCCACCATCTTCAGTCGGGCCGGGTGGTGAAGACGCGATGTCGGTAGCAGATAACCAATTATATTCCCTTGTTGGTTCACAAACCTAAATCGGCCGTAAACAACCTCCCTGTTTCTAAACCGCGTTTCGCTCTGGTGACAATAGAATTCATTAGATAGGACTGCTACAATCTCTGGCATTTAAATTTTCCTTGTTGGACGGCCCAATTTACTTATTGGGCGTGTGATAAAATTTCCATCCATGTCGCAGTTTAACATCCATATTAGGGGACTGTCTACTGGTGGGCCACCTGCCGGCGACTCCTTGATGGACCAGCAGCTTTTGACGGCAAGACCGCCGTGCACCCCCCAAGGCCGAGAACCAAGAACTGGGCCTCACAAGAAGCAGTAGCAACACCCTTCATCGCTGAGCAAAATACATGAGAAGCCGAGCAGCCGACGACGATTTACACGGCCTTTTCTTGGGCAGATTGGAGTGGAAGATTATTGCTGCGGGTAGGAGGCATCCAACACAAGGAAGTTTATTAAGCAAGCACAGGGTAAACGGAAGAGGAGCGATCCCGGACTGGAACCATTGCGTCGCCATGGAAGAGGACAGATCTCGTCGGGCAAGAGCTTCCTCCAATCCATCCTTTCTGCCGCCGCCTGCCTCGTGCTCTAGGGCAGGCACACAAAGGGGAAGAACAGGAGGAAAAAAAGGAGCGCGAATCCAATTTATTAGGGATCACCAGTTGGGACGAGAGCACTGCGAGGAGTGGCCACCGAGTGCAGCAGATCACGGGTGAAAACCTGACCCGCCGCAGACCACGCTGCACGCGTGCGCACTAGTAGAAAACCTGACCCGCCGCAGGCCGAAGCGCACCGACATGCCTAGGAAAAACTCGAACAACATCGGTCGGTTGTTGCACGTGCATATTTCATTTCAAATCCAAATTTCAGAAGACGATTACTTTAAACCAAGTGTCCAAATCATGCTCCATTTGAACTATTGTGTTCCTTTGAGATCTTCAAAATAAGACCACACGAGTATAGTTTGGTGTGATTTTGGTGGCCTCTTTTTTCTTTTAGAGATTATATCAAATTTTCACAAATTGATTTTTGTTGCGCCAAATAGTTTCTATTTGTTTAGCAGTGCTAGGCAAGCAGTATGATAATAGTTGTACACTAAGAAATGAGTATGCAACACAGTGGAACAATTCACTACTTCCAGTGAAACAATAGAACTATTAGTGGAACAAAATAAGTACAAAACTAGGAGAAAAAAATTAAAAAAATTCGTGGTAGAACAATTCATGATTATTAGTGAAACAATTCACAACTATTAGTGTAACAAAAATAAAAATTTACGAGAACAAATCAAAATTGCTTACAGAACATTTGAGAAATATTAGTAGAACAAAAATTAACTATTTGAGAAACACATCAAAACTACCCATGGAACAACCCAAGACTATTAGTGGAACAAAGATATTCATAAAAAATAAATTAAAAGTGCTCATGAAACAACTGGAGGATATAATTTTAAAAGTAGCAGAACAGTTCATTAGTGCACAGGGAACAATTCAATTTGAGATAAAATAAATAACAACAAAAGAAGAAAGAAACTAGATAAATAGTGAATAATAAATAATTATTTTTTAATAAGGAGCCAGGCCCCCAATGAAGCGATCCTGCACATCACTGCATGGTGTAGTGTGCCAGTCTTTGATATAATATAACAAAATCCCATCTCATTATATTACATCGATCAGAATGTACAACAGAAGCATTGATGGTCCAACAACTATATATATTACAGACTCTAAAATAAACAGTAAGTTATTACAGAAATACAATAGGATAAGTTCAACTGAAAATAGCAACAGAAATATAGAACTGAAGATTAAATTGCAGAAAAAGTATAACTGAGATTTTATTTTCTTTTACTAAACTAAACTACTCTTGCTCTAGTTCTGCCCCGTCTTGCTCTCCATAGTCGAGGTAGTAGTCGACTCCTTCGATCCCTCCTGTCAGGTCCGGCTCCTCCTTCCCTTCTTGGACTTCAACCTCCTCATACCCAATCTCTAATGGTTCAGAGTCTAACAAAGGGAAGATTTATGTAGGGGATGAGTACAGAAGGTACTCAACAAGTTCATAATAGCAAAATGTGTTTGAATGACTATTTCTACTAGGACAAAGTCCTCAAAGGATATGCATGAATCCAATATCGTTTCTGGATAGAAGTCAATTTTAATTTAGCTATGTTCAGAAGGCTTCACGGGTCGTTAGAACCTCCGATGGTTCCTTTCCCGCCACGATCGCAGTTCATACCCAGAACAGGGAGTGAGAATGCCACACTTCAATACACTCTGCAGAGGTGCGCTACTTTACCCACAAGTGGTACTTAGCCTTTAGCCGGGTACGAGACCCATCACACTCCCATCGGTGCATGGCCAGGTCTAAGGTTCCGAGTCATTTTCACCCTTCCCTTTGGCAATATCTCCCCTTATGTAGTCGATCCAGCACCGACTACCCACCTCGTCATTATAGCGTACTTTTCTGTATATTTCAGGGACATAACGCCTCCCAAAGCGGAAATTCAGGGTTTATCGCTCCCCTGGGCGAGGGACATAACGCTTCCCCAAGCGTTACTTTACATACGTTCCTGGGAGATATGCACTGAGAAGTTATTACTTGACTCGCCTGTCCCATAACAGGTCTTGCGGTTAACGCTATCTTTACGGCGTAAGAATGCCAACTGACATTTGTTATTAACCTTATGATGATACCATATGCAATGGAACCCTGACCACCCCACAAGTTCCAAACCGGGGTTCCACTGCCCACCAATATATGATTCAACGAATCATAGTGCAGTCTATTTATTAATTATCACAGGTGATAAGAAGAAGGAATTGCATATATGTGGTAGAAATAATCTTCAACATGAACAAGAAATGAACTTGCCTTGAGATGGATAAGAAGTGAAGTGAGATGTCCCTTCGGACGAAATCGGCAGAACCTCGGGATCTGAAGTGGAATAATCGTCCGATAAGGACTACTTCCGAAGATAGCAATTGTATATGCAGATATGCATGCTTATGTTGATGAGGTTGATTTACAGAATATTGATGTGGACTACCTTGTAGAAGACAATGCAATAGATGATATCTATTATAAGTTCCTTGATTTTTTTATCTGCTCTATCTTTTGAATTTATAGAATTTACTATTAATAACTTCGCGGTGTGGTGTAGACATTAAATAATTGATTTTGGTAAAATTTCAAAGTGTTTATATAAAAATCTTGAATTCTGAATTTGCAGCAATTTAAAAGTATTTTAGGTTTTCTTTAAATGGATAGGTATATATATATACACTCGTTATTTGGATTAAAGAGTTATCATAAGTGATTTGAATTGAAATGAGATTTTGGATTGATTTGAAGCACATATTTGTTGTAGGATTTTACATTATGGAAGATTCTTAACAACAAAGAAGAAAACCAAAAGAAAAATAAAGTCCTGCTACTCTTAACTTGGGCTGGCCGAAATCTTTCTTTGGCCCATGGCCCGTTCGGCCTCCTTCTGGCCCATTTGGCCCGCTCGGGTGCCCTAACCCTAACCAACCCGGCTGCCCCCCCTTCTTTTTCCTATCACACCGCCGCCCCATGCCCTCACTCTCTTCCTCACCCAAAATCCCCAAATCCCTAAATCCCCACACCCGCATTCCTCTGCTCCTCTCCTACTCTCCCATGGCCGCCGCCACCTTGCTCCCTCTCGGTCGCCGCCGGCCCTCCGGTCTTCTCCCTCTCTCACCGCGCCGCCAATGGCGTCGCTCCCCTCGGCTGCTCCACTCCGGTCGCTCCACTCGGCGCTTCCTTGGCGCCGCTCCTCTTCTCTACTGCGCCGCCGGCCTCCCTATGCTCTGCCGCCGGCCTCCCTTGCCGATGCGCCTCCATCACCGGCCGCCTCCCCTACCTGGCCACTCCCCGGTCATCACCTCTCCGGCCCGACCGCTTGGCCCCGCCGCCCTTGCGCGCCTCGGTCACCTTGGCCGCCGCCCGGGACGGCCGCGGCCGCCGTCGCAGCTCCTTCGCCGGGGCTCCGCCGGTCCGCCTCCCGCCGGTGGCGAGCCGGGGCCCCCCACGCCGTCGGCCTCACTCCAGGTAAGCATCCTATTTTCCCCAATTTCCCTTTTACTTGAATCCCTAATTCTTAGGGTTCAAGCTTGATGCATCCGGTGGCCATGCTTGGTCCGACTTGAATTTGGTTACGGTTTGATTCAATCTCTATGCTTGGATGTCGTATTTATTTTGGTTATATGCAATTTGTTGTTGGTTAATTCTAGGCTGACACTGCTACTGAAACTTGGCACTCAGTATTTAGCAATACACTCATTCGTGTACTGATTCTTAGCAATTATCGCATAAGAGCTTGGTCTATTCATTGTTTAGCTTCAATTGTAACTTATACTGATTAACTTAACTTGTTCTGTTTGGCTTTACCTTAAGTCAAAATTACACCGGATGCCTTTTGGTCTAGGTCAGTATATGTATTTGTTTATACCTGTGAATTGGTTGTTTTGTTTTTGATCGATAAGAACAAATGCTACTACTTGATCCTACCTTGTTTCTCCCCTTTTCTTTATCTATCCTCAGAACAGATAGTACTTTTGACCTTAGTCATTTTCTGCCCTCTTCTTGAATGCATTATCAGTATCAGTTATTAAACATTGCTTGATTACCATGATGTTTAGCATTTTAAGATAATTTGTAAGAGTAGATACTGTACTCTTCTTCCCTTATTCATTTCCAAAAACAGATACTACCCTTGCTTAGTTTATTCCTCTTTTCTATTTGATTCCTCTAAACTGAGAAGAACAGATTACTATACTTCTCCTTAGTCCAGACTATCTCTTTCCTACGATTCTTACTCTCCCCTCTCTTCTTTACTTAAAGAACAGACACTACTCTTGACTTATCTATTTCTTTAAACTGATAAGAACAGGTGCTATGCTTTTCTTCTTATCTCCCTTTCCAATTTGATAAGAACATATTACTTTCACTTGATTTAGAGAATTGGTTCATTTATCCTAACGCAGAGTATTTCTGCGGAATGTTAGATACTGCTCTTCTTTTTCTAAATACTTCTATCTTCTCTATTATACCTTAAGCAAGCTGTAGCTTGTTCTTGTGGTATTCTGAGACCTGCTTCTTCAGGCTACGCCTCCTCCTCCTTGCTGCCTTACTTGATTCTCAGCTCTTGGCTATGGATGTGGTACTATTTTTGGTTGGTGTTGAAGTGAAAATGGAGCACAAAGGCCCTATTTATAGGTGTTTGGGTGCTGGTATGCTGGGATTTCGAAAATGGCTGGTTTTGACACCTATTGTGTGACTCATCTCTTTATTTGGTGAGTAAGCTGCTTGCATGGCAGCCCCTAGCTGATCCTTATCCCTCTCTCAAGCTTGAGGTGGCAAGGCAATGCCACCAGCAGCTTGTTGCCGGTTCAACCCCTTTGGACAGCATTTTATGATTTTGGAATGTTGCCCACTATTGAAACTGTCGGCTATTGCTATGCTTAGCATTTTGGAATACCTAGGTTTGCTGGATTAATTCATGAAAGCAAAACCTAACTCATTAAACTTAATTGGTTGCCTAAATGGAGGTTAGTTTAACAAAAATTGACTTAGGGCTTAATCTATTGCCTTGTTGCCTATATGGGATCAGCTGCCTATACACTTGTTGCCTATTCGGATTCAATTGCTTGATGCCTTGTGATATGTTGCCTCGGAAGTATTACTTGCTGCCTTTAAAGGTTGTTGCCTGTTGCCTTAATTCGAAGGTTAACTCTAGGTAAATTTTAACCTCATTTGAATCCAGAACTAGTTCTTTGGATTCACAAAACTAGCCTCCTAATTAAACAAATGCATTTCCATTTTGGGAATGCAACATTTTAATCCTTAACCCATTCTTTCTTTTGTAGCATTTTGCTTTTGTTTTATATGCAGGTAAAAGATCAAGAGCTGATGATGAGAAAAGACTTAGAGAGAAGAATGAAGACATTAGCTAGGTTTTTATTGTAGATGTTTTTGTAATAATCATAGTTTGTAATATTGAATCCTTTGCGAATCAATTTCCTATACTTGTAATCGAATTACTTAAGTATTTTCATATGTCTCTTTGTATTAATTCATATTACTCATGTACATGGATTTATTCTGAAATTGTTTAACTCTTGTGTATTGAATTGCTTTTGCATATATATATGTATGTGATTTGTTTATCAGATAAGAAAAAAAATTTAAATTTCTCTCAGATTTTGACATGCATGAATGACATGAATGGGTTCAAACATCTGATCCTAATGTTTAGGTTTTAGAAAACATGGGTTCTCACATCCTCTCCCCCTTAAAATAATTTCGACCACGAAATTCTAATTCTCATACCTGAAAAGGTAGGGGTAGTCTCTACGAAGATCTTCCTCTTTCTCCCATGTTGCTTCTCGTGCCGGATGATTCGTCCACTGTACCTTGCAGTATTTGATAGCTCTATTTCTGAGTTGTCTCTAGTCTTCCTCCAGTATCTTGGTTGGTCTTTCAATATATGATAGATCTGGTTGCAGTTCAATTTCTGATAACTTGACTGCTTCGGCTGGTTGTTTAAGACATCTTCGGAGTTGAGAAACGTGAAAAACGTTATGAACCTTGGATAGACTTGCCAGTAATTCCAATTCATATGCAACTTCTCCTTTCCTACTTAATATCTGAAATGGTCCTATATATCTCGGACTTAACTTTCCTTTTATTCCAAATCTCCGAGTTCCTTTTGTTGGACTAACTCTCAGATATGCCAACTCACCAGGTTCAAACTCGAATTTTCGTCTCTTTTTATCAGCATAACTCTTCTGTCTACTTTGTGCTATTTTCAGTCTATCTCGAATGATATCAATAATATTCTGTTTCTCATTGATAAAGTCTGGTCTAAAAGATTTCTGCTCTCCCGTTTCATACCAACATACTGGAGATCTACACTTCCTTCCATATAAAGCTTCAAATGGTGCCATCTGGATACTGCTCTGGTAGCTATTGTTATATGCAAATTCTGCTAGTGGTAAATGTTCATCCCATGATCCTCCAAAATCAAGTACACATGCTCTCAGCATGTCTTCTAAGATCTGATTGGTTCTTTCTGTTTGACCACCAGTCTGAGGATGATAAGCAGTACTAAAATCCAATTGTGATCCTAAGGCTGACTGTAGCTGTTGCTAGAATGTTGAGGTAAAAACTGAACCTCGATCTGATATGATTCTCTTTGGTACTCCATGTTTACTAATAATTTCATTGACATAAATTCTTGCAAGTTTCTCACAAGAATCAGTCTGTTTGATGGCAAGAAAATGAGCGGCCTTGGTTAATCTGTCAATTATTACCCAAATAGTGTCTTTTCTCTTTTGAGTTTTTGGTAATCCGGTTATGAAATCCATTCCGATTTCCTCCCACTTCCATTCTAGAATTGGTAAGGGTTGTAATTGTCCTGCCGGATTCTGATGCTCTGCTTTTACTCTCTGGCATGTGTGACATTCGGATATGAACTTGGCAATTTCTCTCTTCATATTATTCCAACAAAATGTACCTTTCAAGTCCATATACATTTTTGTACTTCCTGGATGGATAGTGCATGGAGTCTGATGAGCCTCTTGCAATATTAATTCTTTGATTTCAGCAATATTTGGAACACAAATTCTTCCTCTATACCATAGAGATCCATCTTTTTCTAGATTAAATTCTGATGGTTTTCCTTCAGAAATTTTCTTCATTTCCTCTAAAATAAACTCATCCTCTCTCTGTCGATTCTTAATATTTTCTTGCAACCCTGATTGCACTGACATAGCTGCTACATATCCTTCTTTCCCGCCTATCACTAACTCAATACCTGATCTGCCTAAATCTTGTAGGATTATTTCTGGAACTTCTTCCATTTCTATCTGATGACAAACTGCTTTTCTGCTCAATGCGTCTGCTACTACATTAGCTTTTCCAGGTGTATAATTGATAGTCAGATCATAATCTTTGATCAGCTCAAGCCATCTCCTTTGCCTCATATTTAACTCTTTTTGAGTAAAGAAATACTTTAAACTCTTGTGATCCGTATATAATTCACACTTGACTCCATATAGATAATGCCTCCAAAGTTTCAAGGCAAAGACTACTGCTGCTAGCTCCAAATCATGAGTTGGGTAATTTACTTCATGAGGTCTTAATTGCCGTGAAGCATAGGCAATTACCTTTCGGTCTTGCATTAAAACACATCCAAGTCCTGATTTTGAGGCATCACAATATACCACAAAATCTTTCCCACTTTCAGGTAGTGCTAAAACTGGTGCTGTGGTAAGTCTTCGTTTTAATTCTTGAAAACTTTTCTCACAAGATTCTGTCCATTCAAACTTAACATTTTTCCTCAATAACTTGGTCATTGGCCCAGCAATCTTTGAGAATCCATTAATAAATCTCCGATAATATCCTGCCATTCCAAGAAAACTTCTGACTTCTGTAACTGTGGTAGGAGGTTTCCATTCCAATACAGACTCTACTTTCTTGGGATCTACTACTACTCCATCCTTGGTAATGATATGGCCCAAAAATGAAACTCGGTCAAGCCAAAACTCACATTTACTAAACTTGGCGTACAATTGATGTTCCCTTAATGTTTGCAAAACTGTATACAGATGTTGAGCGTGTTCTTCATTACTTCGGGAATATATCAGAATGTCATCAATGAACACGATCACAAATTTATCCAAGTACTTCATGAACACTTTGTTCATCAGATTCATAAATACTGCCGGTGCATTCGTTAACCCGAAAGGTACCACAAGATACTCGTGATGACCATAACGAGAAACGAATCCTGTTTTTTGGTATATCCTCAGCTTTGATCTTAATCTGATGATATCCGGATCTTAAATCAATCTTGGAGAAAACTCCTGCTCCTCTTACTTGATCAAAAAGATCATCAATCCGTGGTAATGGATACTTGTTCTTAATGGTGACATTATTAAGATTCCGATAATCCACGCACATCCGGATTCCTCCATCTTTCTTGTCCACAAAAAGTACTGGTGCTCCCCATGGTGATACACTTTCCCTGATGAAACCTTTTGATGATAACTCATCCAATTGAGATTTTAATTCCACTAATTCTTCTGGTCCCATCCGATAGGGTCTCTGTGCAATTGGAGCAGTGCCGGGTGCCAAGTCAATGGTGAATTCTACTTCTCTATCTGGTGGCATACCTGGTAGTTCTTCTGGAAATACATCTGCAAATTCTTGGACCACTGGAATTTGCTTCAGATTCTGTCCTTCTAAAGAATTCAATTCAAATCCCAAACTAACTTTGGGACATCGGTTTTCCTGAAACACTTCATATCTGCCCTCCCAGGCCTCTAGGGTTATGGTCTTTTGGCACAGTCAATCTTAGCCTTGTAGCGGGTTAACCAATCCATACCCAAAATAACATCTAACCCTCTTAATGGAATAACCATTCCATTGGCAAAGAATTCCAACTTATTGATGGATATGACTAGACCTATGAAAACTTGGCTTACTTCAATTATACCCCCCGGAGACTGAATGCATACTGGTTTTGTAAGACGTTGAGAAGGTAAACATACTTTGCTCATGAGCTCTTCAGATATGAATGAATGCGTTGCTCCAGAATCAAATAACACAATACCAGTGCAGTTTGAGACAGGTAGCATACCGATGATGATGTCATTGTTTGTTCCTGCTTGTTCTGCATTGACGTAGTTAAGCCAGCCGTACGGCTTTCCACGTCCCTTTCCTTGCTGATTTCCAGCTCCCTGATTGGAATTCTTTTGCTGTGATGCAGGATTTGGTGCAGCTGGTCGTTGATTTCCCTGTTGTGGCGGTCTTGGATTGGGACATTGAGTTTTTATGTGTCCAGGTTGACCACATCCAAAACAAACAATCCTTGGCCTCCTACAATCTTTTGTGGGATGATTATACCCACAATTTGCGCACTTGACTGGATTATTTACTGGTGCAGCTGGTCTAGCAGGTGCTGGTGCTCTGAAAGGTACTTGCGCTCTGAAGGGTACTGGTGTTGCTGGCCTAAACTTGGATTGAAATGGCACAGCTGGTCGAGATCGGAGCATCTGGAATTGACGTGGTTCAGTTCTAGCTTTCTTCCTCCTATCTTCTTGCACTTCTTGATAATCATTTTCTAATGTAATTGCTCGATCCACTAAATCCTGGAACTCCTCTGTACAGACAAGTCTGAGTTGCATTTTCAGAAATGACTCCAGTCCATTCATGAATTTCTTTTGTCTTTTGGTCTCGGTATCCACCTCGTCTTTTGCATAGCGAGAAAGGCGGTTAAATTCATGCACATACTTGACCACAGACATGTTTCCCTGTGTCAGATTCTGAAATTCCCTCCTCTTAAGTTCCACTATGCTGGTCGGAACATGTGCCTCCCTGAACTTTTGCTTGAATAAATTCCAAGTGATTGCACGGCCTGTAGGTTGCATTCCCTTAAGGTTTTCCCACCAAGCGGCTGCAGGTCCTGTCAACTGGTGGGTGGCATAACGAACTTTTTCTTCATCACTACAGCCTACTGTCTCCAACTTTCTTGCCGTATCCAACAGCCAATCTTCCGCTTCCATTGGTTCCACAGCGGTGGAAAAGGTCAAGGGTCTTGTTTGCTGAAAATCCCCAAGACTGACTCCTGTTCCTGCTGATGCTTCTCCAGTCCTTCTACTCATTTTATCTAGAAGCTCACTGAAGAATTTATTCTGACTTTCTTGTGCTTCCCTCCTTCCTTCCTCCATCATCCGCATAAAATGAAACATTGTTTCTTCTGTTGTAGGTCTTGGTGGTGGTGGAGGGAGTGTTCCATGAGCTGTCCTATCAGCTTCCTCCCTTGCCTTCGCTTCAGCTTCCCTTCTAGCTTGTTCTTCTGCCTCTCTCCTAGGGTTTTCATCATGAGCTCCCTCCATTTCCTAGGCTGTGACATGAAGAGCAACTCAACAATACATCTCTCATATTGTATATTAAGTTTAACACTTCATGTACACATCTAAGCATTCAGAAATTCCAAAACAAAAACCAGCATAAAATATACCTTGTATTATACAAGATTATAATTATACATGGAGTATGTGTACAAGGTCAAACACACCTTTTATTAGTACACACCGATACATACCTCCAGTAGGTCCATACCTATTGTAATACAAGAGTACAACCCTTTATTCATAACCTATATACTCTTACAGCTAGACCCTGCTGTAGCCTCAAAACCTTCTAGGAGTCCATTTGTTTGGTCTTGCGCTTCGGCGAAGTGACTCAGGTTCTGTACTTGACCAACCTGTTGGTGGATAATAGTCACTATCCGAAGTATAGGTGGATGATATGTTGGCTTTTTCAAAAGAAATATCCCAAGGATTGCCACTACAACTGCCATAGGATCCTTCAAAAGTATCTGAGCTAACAGGAATAGGATTGGTACTCCCACCATAGATGTAAGGTTCATAAGACTCTACAGAGTATTCAGAAGGTTCTTCCTCGGAACTAAAAGCTACAGGATTCATAGGTCCACCATAACGGTAATCCTCATGTAAACCTGTAGGGGTCATAAAAGGATTTCCTTCCGTCTGTCGGAAGAAAGCTGGAGTGGGTGGTGGCACTAGTGAATCTACATGGGTCACTAAGTTCTTTCTTTCAAGGTACAATTCATGCACCTTGTTAGGGTCACAACTTCTGGCTAAGTGCACATTAAGCTCTCCTTCTAATGATCTTATAGTTCCTAGAAGGGCATTTGTGACCTCTACACTTTTCTTGATGAATTGTGAAGTTCCTGCTCTACTTTTCCCAAGAGAAACTAAGTAACCAGTTTCTACTTCATCAGATTTTGCATCAAAAGGTATAGCCATATAAGCAGTTCCTTGCAGATCTGCAGCTCTGGCCTCCCTGATGGCCACTGTGGCATTTAACAAGGCCATCTGTACTGCCACTTGTGCAGTTCGCCCTTCCGCATAGTATGTCAACTGCTCCACCATGGTTCTACTGGGTATTTCTACTTCGACTCTGTATTTTGCTAGTAGAGGACCATCATAATAACTGGTTATAACTATTCTAGGTCTTCCTTTGACCTGAAGAATAATTAAGAGGTCAAGCAGATTATCCAACCAAGCTCCAGGAAATTCTGTCAGGTTTGCCTCTCTGGTACGACTGGTACGAGGTAAAGTATATTCCTCCATTCCTAGTTGAGAGAAGGATTAATTTATTAGCATCATCAAGTAACTTACTGAAAGCAAAATACTGACTAGCTATTAGAAATTTCTATCATATAAGCATGACATGATATTCTCAATTGAATATTTATCATTTCCAAGAATATCAACTTTAGATAAGATTACCCTAACCTAGACTCACAGGTCTCCTATTTAGGTTTTTACTCCTAAAATTGGAACATTTGCTCTGATACCACCTGAAGCGACCCTGCACACTACTGCATGGTGTAGTGTGCCAGTCTTTGATATAATATAACAAAATCCCATCTCATTATATTACATCGATCAGAATGTACAACAGAAGCATTGATGGTCCAACAACTATATATATTACAGACTCCAAAATAAACAGTAAGTTATTTCAGAAATACAATAGGATAAGTTCAACTGAAAATAGCAACAGAAATATAGAACTGAAGATTAAATTGCAGAAAAAGTATAACTGAGATTTTATTTTCTTTTACTAAACTAAACTACTCTTGCTCTAGTTCTGCCCCGTCTTGCT
The DNA here is from genome assembly GCA_019208055.1 of Stipa capillata. NCBI lineage: Eukaryota > Viridiplantae > Streptophyta > Magnoliopsida > Poales > Poaceae > Stipa > Stipa capillata. The sequence continues at coordinate 289,416 of JAGXJF010003139.1, read as the reverse complement.
CTCCATAGTCGAGGTAGTAGTCGACTCCTTCGATCCCTCCTGTCAGGTCCGGCTCCTCCTTCCCTTCTTGGACGTCAACCTCCTCATACCCAATCTCTAATGGTTCAGAGTCTAACAAAGGGAAGATTTATGTAGGGGATGAGTACAGAAGGTACTCAACAAGTTCATAATAGCAAAAGGTGTTTGAATGACTATTTCTACTAGGACAAAGTCCTCAAAGGATATGCATGAATCCAATATCGTTTCTGGATAGAAGTCAATTTTAATTTAGCTATGTTCAGAAGGCTTCACGGGTCGTTAGAACCTCCGATGGTTCCTTTCCCGTCACGATCGCAGTTCATACCCAGAACAGGGAGTGAGAATGCCACACTTCAATACACTCTGCAGAGGTGCGCTACTTTACCCACAAGTGGTACTTAGCCTTTAGCCGGGTACGAGACCCATCACACTCCCATCGGTGCGTGGCCAGGTCTAAGGTTCCGAGTCATTTTCACCCTTCCCTTTGGCAATATCTCCCCTTATGTAGTCGATCCAGCACCGACTACCCACCTCGTCATTATAGCGTACTTTTCTGTATATTTCAGGGACATAACGCCTCCCAAAGCGGAAATTCAGGGTTTATCGCTCCCCTGGGCGAGGGACATAACGCTTCCCCAAGCGTTACTTTACATACGTTCCTGGGAGATATGCACTGAGAAGTTATTACTTGACTCGCCTGTCCCATAACAGGTCTTGCGGTTAATGCTATCTTTACGGCGTAAGAATGCCAACTGACATTTGTTATTAACCTTATGATGATACCATATGCAATGGAACCCTGACCACCCCACAAGTTCCAAACCGGGGTTCCACTGCCCACCAATATATGATTCAACGAATCATAATGCAGTCAATTTATTAATTATCACAGGTGATAAGAAGAAGGAATTGCATATATGTGGTAGAAATAATCTTCAACATGAACAAGAAATGAACTTGCCTTGAGATGGATAAGAAGTGAAGTGAGATGTCCCTTCGGACGAAATCGGCAGAACCTCGGGATCTGAAGTGGAATAATCGTCCGATAAGGACTACTTCCGAAGATAGCAATTGTATATGCAGATATGCATGCTTATGTTGATGAGGTTGATTTACAGAATATTGATGTGGACTACCTTGTCGAAGACAATGCAATAGATGATATCTATTATAAGTTCCTTGATTTTTTTATCTGCTCTATCTTTTGAATTTATAGAATTTACTATTAATAACTTCGCGGTGTGGTGTAGACATTAAATAATTGATTTTGGTAAAATTTCAAAGTGTTTATATAAAAATCTTGAATTCTGAATTTGCAGCAATTTAAAAGTATTTTAGGTTTTCTTTAAATGGATAGGTATATATATATATACACTCGTTATTTGGATTAAAGAGTTATCATAAGTGATTTGAATTGAAATGAGATTTTGGATTGATTTGAAGCACATATTTGTTGTAGGATTTTACATTATGGAAGATTCTTAACAACAAAGAAGAAAACCAAAAGAAAAATAAAGTCCTGCTACTCTTAACTTGGGCTGGCCGAAATCTTTCTTTGGCCCATGGCCCGTTCGGCCTCCTTCTGGCCCATTTGGCCCGCTCGGGTGCCCTAACCCTAACCAACCCGGCTGCCCCCCCTTCTTTTTCCTATCACACCGCCGCCCCATGCCCTCACTCTCTTCCTCACCCAAAATCCCCAAATCCCTAAATCCCCACACCCGCATTCCTCTGCTCCTCTCCTACTCTCCCATGGCCGCCGCCACCTTGCTCCCTCTCGGTCGCCGCCGGCCCTCCGGTCTTCTCCCTCTCTCACCGCGCCGCCAATGGCGTCGCTCCCCTCGGCTGCTCCACTCCGGTCGCTCCACTCGGCGCTTCCTTGGCGCCGCTCCTCTTCTCTACTGCGCCGCCGGCCTCCCTATGCTCTGCCGCCGGCCTCCCTTGCCGATGCGCCTCCATCACCGGCCGCCTCCCCTACCTGGCCACTCCCCGGTCATCACCTCTCCGGCCCGACCGCTTGGCCCCGCCGCCCTTGCGCGCCTCGGTCGCCTCGGCCGCCGCCCGGGACGGCCGTGGCCGCCGTCGCAGCTCCTTCGTCGGGGCTCCGCCGGTCCGCCTCCCGCCGGTGGCGAGCCAGGGCCCCCCACGCCGTCGGCCTCACTCCAGGTAAGCATCCCATTTTCCCCAATTTCCCTTTTACTTGAATCCCTAATTCTTAGGGTTCAAGCTTGATGCATCCGGTGGCCATGCTTGGTCCGACTTGAATTTGGTTACGGTTTGATTCAATCCCTATGCTTGGATGTCGTATTTATTTTGGTTATATGCAATTTGTTGTTGGTTAATTCTAGGCTGACATTGCTACTGAAACTTGGCACTCAGTATTTAGCAATACACTCATTCGTGTACTGATTCTTAGCAATTATCGCATAAGAGCTTGGTCTATTCATTGTTTAGCTTCAATTGTAACTTATACTGATTAACTTAACTTGTTCTGTTTGGCTTTACCTTAAGTCAAAATTACACCGGATGCCTTTTGGTCTAGGTCAGTATATGTATTTGTTTATACCTGTGAATTGGTTGTTTTGTTTTTGATCGATAAGAACAAATGCTACTACTTGATCCTACCTTGTTTCTCCCCTTTTCTTTATCTATCCTCAGAACAGATAGTACTTTTGACCTTAGTCATTTTCTGCCCTCTTCTTGAATGCATTATCAGTATCAGTTATTGAACATTGCTTGATTACCATGATGTTTAGCATTTTAAGATAATTGGTAAGAGTAGATACTGTACTCTTCTTCCCTTATTCATTTCCAAAAACAGATACTACCCTTGCTTAGTTTATTCCTCTTTTCTATTTGATTCCTCTAAACTGAGAAGAACAGATTACTATACTTCTCCTTAGTCCAGACTATCTCTTTCCTACGATTCTTACTCTCCCCTCTCTTCTTTACTTAAAGAACAGACACTACTCTTGACTTATCTATTTCTTTAAACTGATAAGAACAGGTGCTATGCTTTTCTTCTTATCTCCCTTTCCAATTTGATAAGAACATATTACTTTCACTTGATTTAGAGAATTGGTTCATTTATCCTAACGCAGAGTATTTCTGCGGAATGTTAGATACTGCTCTTCTTTTTCTAAATACTTCTATCTTCTCTATTATACCTTAAGCAAGCTGTAGCTTGTTCTTGTGGTATTCTGAGACCTGCTTCTTCAGGCTACGGTTCCTCCTCCTTGCTGCCTTACTTGATTCTCAGCTCTTGGCTATGGATGTGGTACTATTTTTGGTTGGTGTTGAAGTGAAAATGGAGCACAAAGGCCCTATTTATAGGTGTTTGGGTGCTGGTATGCTGGGATTTCGAAAATGGCTGGTTTTGACACCTATTGTGTGACTCATCTCTTTATTTGGTGAGTAAGCTACTTGCATGGCAGCCCCTAGCTGATCCTTATCCCTCTCTCAAGCTTGAGGTGGCAAGGCAATGCCACCAGCAGCTTGTTGCCGGTTCAACCCCTTTGGACATCATTTTATGATTTTGGAATGTTGCCCACTATTGAAACTGTCGGCTATTGCTATGCTTAGCATTTTGGAATACCTAGGTTTGCTGGATTAATTCATGAAAGCAAAACCTAACTCATTAAACTTAATTGGTTGCCTAAATGGAGGTTAGTTTAACAAAAATTAACTTAGGGCTTAATCTATTGCCTTGTTGCCTATATGGGATCAGCTGCCTATACACTTGTTGCCTATTCGGATTCAATTGCTTGATGCCTTGTGATATGTTGCCTCGAAAGTATTACTTGCTGCCTTTAAAGGTTGTTGCCTGTTGCCTTAATTCGAAGGTTAACTCTAGGTAAATTTTAACCTCATTTGAATCCAGAACTAGTTCTTTGGATTCACAAAACTAGCCTCCTAATTAAACAAATGCATTTCCATTTTGGGAATGCAACATTTTAATCCTTAACCCATTCTTTCTTTTGTAGCATTTGCTTTTGTTTTATATGCAGGTAAAAGATCAAGAGCTGATGATGAGAAAAGACTTAGAGAGAAGAATGAAGACATTAGCTAGGTTTTTATTGTAGATGTTTTTGTAATAATCATAGTTTGTAATATTGAATCCTTTGCGAATCAATTTCCTATACTTGTAATCGAATTACTTAAGTATTTTCATATGTCTCTTTGTATTAATTCATATTACTCATGTACATGGATTTATTCTGAAATTGTTTAACTCTTGTGTATTGAATTGCTTTTGCATATATATATGTATGTGATTTGTTTATCAGATAAGAAAAAAAATTTAAATTTCTCTCAGATTTTGACATGCATGAATGACATGAATGGGTTCAAACATCTGATCCTAATGTTTAGGTTTTAGAAAACATGGGTTCTCACACCCAATTTCATTGTGACAGAGTTCTCTAACAATGAACAATAAACAATTGAAAAAATAAATAAAAAGGAGAAAAATGACATGCGTGGGCCAAAAGAACCCGAAACAAGCTCACTCCACCGCCGCGTGGGCCAAAGCCTGTTATGGCGTTATGGTTTGTATTGCTTACAGTGAACAAATCCTCGAAATGGACTACCGTCTTTCTTCTAAAATCAAAAGCTGAAGTAGGAATATATCTTGTCATCTATTGTTAATTGTATACGTGATTAATTGGTACCGTTGTGATATAAACCCACTACGTTAATGAAAATTCCAAACCCTCGGAAGCCATCATGATGTGTTACTTGTCTATCGTTTTTAACAATATAATAACATAATCGACGTATATAAGGTCTCATCCTGTAAAACCATCCATTTTTATTGCAATGGCTTTTACATAAACTCAAGGGCCTTAAACTTGAGCAAAGAATTGTGTGGTCGACCTCATATCCAAGCATGTGGCTCTCCCTCAATTTTTGGTTAACCAGTCGCATTATGATTAAGGAATTATCAAGTACAAATTCCCTCTGGTACAACTCTTCACACTTCGCCCCCCCGTCCTCGAGGAGGGATATCACCGGTATATTAACTTTACACTGCACTGATCAAGACATACATAAACGCGTAAACAAACCGCGCGTTCTCTAGGAGAACTGCTTCGAGGTCGCGAATGTCTGGCCGAACCCCCAGCCCGCCGGAGCGACGTTGGGGAAGGTGAACGTCTGGCCGTCGGTGCTGGTCACCTGGAACGAGAGGCCCTGGCCGGTGAGGTACGCGTTGGACTGCCAGTTGACGCCCCAATTCCTCGACATGGGCATCCACCCCGTCCGCGAGCCCTTGATCGACACCGACTGGATAGACCCGCAGCCGCCGACGTTGCTGATCAGCACCAGCTCGAAGTAATCATGGCCGCTGATGGTGAACCTCACCCCGCCTGGCTTCACACACGGCACCCTGCGAGTTTGCATACGTGTCACCAAAATCATCAGCATTTTTCTGAGTGAACACCCAAAAGGAGAGAAAGAACGTTGAGTGTGTATCAGTCACCTCTGGTAGAGCACTGGCACGATGCCCCCGCGGTAGATGCCGATCTTGAGCCAGGCGGGCTCGGCCATGTCGAAGTGCTGGCGTGGCGGGTTGCACCAGCCGCCGTCGTCGTTGGGGAGCGCGTAGTTGGGCGGGCACAGGTTCGTGGCTGTGATGGTTACCGACGTGCCGCGGAGGCAGAACTGCGGGTCCGCCTGGTAGTCGCACATGATCCGATAGCACTGCCCACATGATGCGCCGTCGTTGAACAACGCTGTGCTCAGCGCCGCCGTTTTCGTCCCGTACCCCGTCGAGTATAGGTTCCCATACCCACAAGCCCCACCTACATTTACACGCGCAAGTAACAGGCGCTCGCATCAGTTAGTTAATCACGATCGAATGAATTGTAGGTGCTAAAAGTAGAAACTATAATTCTTACCCATCGTTCCTGAAGCGTCACTGCCACCATAGAATGTGGCGAACGCTCTGTTCAAGCCGGACGACGTGAAACCGGAAGCCTTGTTCCAAAGGAGGCATGTTGCAAGCAACGCAAGAAACCGAGTAAACGATCCAGTTGATGTGTCCATGTTAGAGAAAGAAAGTGTGTGAGACAGAGGTGAATGCTAATGGCCAAACACAACAGGCAGTGCCGTTTAAATAGGCATTGGGTCAAGATGCTGGGGCACATTGTGATTGGATCAGAGACGTGCATGCATGTGGGCGTGCATGCAGGTGTGCTTTGGCGGGAGCTGACACGGACACGAGCTCGGTATTAGTAGCGATATTATTGGTCCAGATCCATGGGCTCATGGGAGATTCTATCTTAGCCGGGAGAGCCCATGTTCGCGTCAATAAACTGCTGGGTGTCTCTGACGTGTGTCGGGTCGAGGCACGACATGCAGCGTTCCACCTGTCGGCGCCACTCCCCGTGTAGATCTGGGCTTGTGTTTCTCTGTGCTGCATAGTGAAATCCGGCACTTGTTTTGGCAGTGGTATACTTGGAAAAGTGCTCCCTTGGATCTATGATGTGACGTACAAGTAATGCCACAGTAAACTTTATTCCGCTAGCTCTTTCGTTGCATGTCAAAGAGAACAAAAGAACCGCGGGGAAACAAGCTTGCACGATGTCAGCTTTTGTATAAGTTGTGTCATGTTATTTTCTGTTAACGTGAAAAAAAATATAAAGAGAGACGAGGTTGTCTTCTCTTAGACTAAGAGAAAGGCTCATGCTCTAAAATTAAGGGTGCTCGAAATACTAACATTAAATATAAAAGAAGATAACATTCTCTATGTTGTACTGTATATTTTATTGCTATCTCTAAATAACATAGAGAGGCATAAAAGAAAATTTTCTTTTCTATCACTGTACACTTCGGTTCGATAACTGTATGGGGTGGATATGGTCAATTTTTCTCTTTTAATTTGACCAAATTGCATATAAATTACATTTACTATTTTTTAACTATTTAGTTGTGTTACACTTTTGTTCTTCTATGGTCGACGTTGCTTACATTATGTTGGCAGCATACATATAATTGCCTTGGTCCCCAATGAAGATTAAGATGTGTGTTGAACGTTCACGCTTTGGACCGGGAACTTCTGCGGAAGCTTCATGCTACACCAATCAAGTAAGGGTTTAATCAAGTCAAGTACAAGATGTAATGGTCGATCACTGCTTTAAAACACGTTTGAAATAAGAATTTGCATCATTTTTCCTAAGGTGATATCTGATACTTAGATCAGAAAAACTTTACAAAAGAGTACACTGTTCTAAATAGGGAGACCCAGAAACAAAATTATAAGGGATAATTGATCATATGCCCTAAAGTTGATGTGTCTTTGATCATATGCCCTAAAGTTGATGTTTTGCTTTAAAATGCCCCAAAGTTCAAATGCCAATTGATAATTTGCCCTACAATCAAAACAGCATGAATTAAGCCCTAATCTCTAAGTGAAAAGACCATTCTACCCTTGCTCCCTTCTTCCCTGCATGGGCACCCCAAAGCTCCATTCCAGGAGGCGTTCTGCACAGCTCCCGTGTCTAGCTAGCCTCCCTCTCTTTCTCAATAGCATTACAGCCTGACACAATTTAGGAGCATGTGATTCTTACCTTGATGATGGGATCTCTGCCACTTGTTTTCTTGCAATGTGGTCAATAGCAACACAAAGGGGACATATATGTCTAAAAAGAGATTTCAACACGATATTTAAAGTCTCAGATCTCACACATAAAAGTGGCAGTATCCAACATAACTAGTTCACATCTCACACATCCAAGTGGCAGCACACAACAAAATTAAGTAGTTCAAATCTCACAAATAAAAGTGTAGTACACAACACAACAAAAGTAGCTCAAATGAGTAGATTCAATTCTTCTTTTTCTTTTTGGGAGTGATCTTCTTAGCAGGTGGTCTTGCACTAACTTTTGGTGGAGACTTTGCTTTTGATGGAGATGTGGCAGTGAATGTTGCTTGTGATCCTCCATCTCCCATTAAGAGAGCAGCTTGTCTAAATAAAAAAGATGAAATCATAAGCTGCATATGGAGAACAATGGAAATAAGTTGACAAGTAAAATATTAACCTTCTTGTGATAGGCCCAGGACTTGCACACAATTCAGTTCGCATGTTGCTCCTTGTAGGTGTAGAAGGAGTACGAGTAGGAGTTGCATTGCTAGGACCTTCAGTTGTAGGTGCTTCCCATGGTATTGTGTTCTTGGTCCTACTTTTCCTGTTAAAGAAGCACAAATATTTGCATAGGTCGAAAATATGCATAGCTTTAGAACACCAAAAAAAGTACCTTTTCTTGACCCCATTCTGAGGGCAACCAGCTTGCCTGTGTCCCAACTCACCACACCTCTTGCACTTGTTCTTGCCACCAACTTTACCTTCCTTTTTTCCTTGAGCCCCTGGTTCTAGACAACCTTTTATCCTTAATTTTCTAGGTCTTCCTGCACTTCTTTTGGGTAGTGGTGCATGCAACACAAACCCAGGATCCACCTTAGGCCACTGAGTCTTGTCTGTCAGTGGTTCTATTTCCCCCTTATATGCTGCCCTAAATCTTTCCACTGAGTAATACTCATGCACATAATTCTCCAAATTGACATTTCTTTGTTCAATTATGAATACCAATGCATGTTCACATGGCTTCCCTGTGTGCTGCCACTCAAGGCAAGTGCACTCATGTGTAAGTAGCTTGACTACATGCCTTAGGTCATCATTTCTAGTATCCCTAACCTCAGCACTGTAATTTGAACAAGCTTTATATTTAAGATGGCCTAATCCTCTAGTCCTACCTTTCAATTGGTGTATGACAGCAGGTAGTATTTTACCTTCCAACCTTTCTCCCATGAGTCGCCTCCTCCTAAACAGCTCCATAACCATGCCTCTCAGCGTGTCTGCAAGCTGGACAATTGGATAGTCCTTTATTCCCCTCACCCAACTGTTAAAGGATTCAGCTAGGTTATTGTTTATGTAGTCACACTTGATATTGTGGTTGAACTTGCTCCTGAAAAAGAAAGAGTACAGAATAATTCTTTGAAAGATGAGAACAAGTCATGAAGCAATAACATATGACATGACTTGAACACTCACCTTGCCCATAGCAAACTATGATGTTTTTTAAGGTATGTAGATACCTCAGGGCATGCTGTGAGTACCTTGTCCATGTGGTAATCATGTACCTCTTTCCTATATGCCTTTCCAGCAGGCCACATGTTGCCAAAGCTATCACCATGAAATTTCTTCATAAAATTTTGCATGAGATGCCTAAAACACTCTCTTTGCTCAGCTTGAGGGAAAACTTCCTTCACAACATTTTCTAAACCCTTGCAGGCATCTGTGGACACAGCCAATACAGGAGGATCACCTATTGCTTTCTTTACTTGTTTCATAAACCATGCCCAATCTTTAGCAGTTTCAGTACTAAAGAAACCAAAAGCTACTGGGAACATCCAATTATGTCCATCTAAAGCTGTAACTGCAGCTAGTTGTCCATTCCACTTGCCATTCAAAGCAGTTGAATCTATACTTAAGTATGGCCTATATCCATTCCTAAACCCATCAATGCAGGGCTTAAATGCAACAAAGAATCTGCTAAAGTATGTATCACCTTCCACACATTCAGTGTCAATCTCTACAACACTACCTGGGGACCTCAACTCAATCTCAGCCTTGAAGTTGTAAACCAATCTGAAACTTTCTACCCAACTCCCATATAAATCACTATGTGCTTTATTTTTCCCCTTCCAAACTGTGTGATATCCAATTGTGACATTATAGTCATCTTGAAGCTTTACCTGCAGATCTTTGGCACTAATATTAGGATTTTTTCTCAAGATAGATGATGTCCTATCAGCCACCCAACTCTATGATGCCATAGAACTCTTAATCCTACTAGTTGACACACATTCATGCTTAGTGACAGTAGTCACCTACAAACACATAAAACACATAAGTACAAATAATGAGTACCATGCATAGAGTAAGTACAAAAAAATAACTTTGAAATAAAAGTTAGCAACAAAGTTAGTACCATGATAGTTTTTTCATCTTGGCATCTCTTTGCCACAATTTTCCAATTGCACCCTTTAGCTTTACAGAAGCCTGTAAACCTGGTAGGGTCGGACTTACCGGTTCTCATGTCAAACTCATTTTTAATTGCATATGTTCTGATGCAAATTCTGAAATCCTCAATTGAAGAAAACGTGCTTCCTACATCAAACTTTGGATTATCCCTATCAAAGGCAATGTGTTGCTCCTCTGGCATATAATCATCGACTGGAATAGCGGCATCTTGAAACTCTTCTTCATTATATGTAGTGCCAACATCCACTATTTGGTTCAATACTACGCTCTCTACGGCTCTCTCATCCTCCTCCCTTAAGCCAAGCAACTCATACATCTTCTCCTCGTCCATAGGAACATCTCTATCATCCATGTCCATGTCTTGTTCAATAACAAGACTTGCCCAATCCAATCTACCATCCGAGGCCCATACAATTGGCCCCGTAGCCATCGATGCTACATCGTTGTTACTCACACACACCGTCAAGTCTAGGTTCGTCACACTTGACTGGCTAGATTCATTCACCGATGTATATTGGTTAATAGTACTTAGCATCTCCGCATCAACCCTACTAGACATGGGGAGAAAAATGCAAACCTCCTCCATGGATAAATTAACCGTGTACTAAATCTAGAGCAAAATAGAGCCAACACAATAATGAAATAGCAAGAATGAGGTTACCTATTACAAATCGGATCCATGATCGTTATGAGGGATAGCTAAAAACTTTCCATAGTATTTGACCTGAATGAATATACCACCAGCGTAAGTGGTTTTTATCCCTATTTTTCATAGTGTAGATGATTGTTAATTCAATAATAGCCAGTGCATATATGGCACTGAAAATTAAAAAATTTAATACTAAAATAGGCTATCACATGCTAATAAAATGAGAAATTAAGCACCACTCTAGAAATTAAGAGCAAACTCCAGTGATAGCTTTTGTGCATATATAGCATTTGTGCAGGCATTTGTTCACCGATGGATGGCGGCGGAGGGCAGGGGAGGCCAGCGACGCTCGGGGCAGGGGACACGGGGCCCGGTCGAGGCAGGGGACGCGGGGGCCGGCGGATGGCAGAGGGCGGCCGCGCTCGGGGGTCGGGGGACTGGTGGTGCCGGTTGACGACGGGAGGGCGTCACAGGGGGGCGGCGGACGGCCGGAGGGCGACGGCGCTCGGGGGCCGGTGGCGGCGGTTGAAGTGGGGGAGAGCTCGCGGGGGACGGCGGATGGCGGCAGTGCTCGGGGGTCAGGGGACCGGCGGCGGCGGTTGATGCGGGGAAGAGCTCACGGGGGGCGGCTGTCGCGGGGGGTGGCTGTCGCGGGGGGCGGCGGGGTGGCGGCGGGGTTGGCGGATGGCGGCTGCGCTTGGGGGTCAGGGGACCGGCGGTGGCGGTTGATGCGGGGAAGAGCTTGCGGGGGGCGGCTGTCGCGGGGGGCGGCGGTGCTCAGGGGTCAAGGGACCGGCGGCGGCGGAGACATGGAGGTTCTGAGGCGCATACAGCGGGGAATGAGAGAAGCAAGGGATACCTAGAAGTAAAGGGGGGGTAGAATGGTCTTTTCACTTAGAGATTAGGGCTTAATTCATGCTGTTTTGATTGTAGGGCAAATAGTTGCTCTGGACTTGTCCAGCGAAAACCTATTTCTTTTAGATAAAGGAATAGTTTTATTACTCAAATGTCGATGCAATAAGATGATGCGCCCAACTGCAGGAGGCCAGCCTCTGCTTAGATCCATGCATACAATCACAATCTTATTACTTATTACAAAGTTTGGAATCCTGCTCGAAAATAAAATATAGGAAACAAAAAACAAGCTATGTAGGCCAAAATAACCATCAATTTGCACATAACCTGGACCTAAAACGCCATCCATGCCCTGTGAAGATCTCCCTGGCCACCATCTCCAAGGATCGGCACACCTACACAACAAATTCCTATCCTTTGGGTGCTCCAAGGCAGACCAAGATCGCAGCCAGTGTGTACACAAGTGGATATCCTGTAGGAAACTAGAAAACCTTTTGTTGTCAACATAAGATCATTCCGACATAGCCACAAAGACCAACCCAATGAAGCCGCCTCGACCAGAATGTTTAATGAAGCTTGTGCACCGAATCCAAACAACCAATCCTCGAACATGTGGGTAATGCTAGTCGGTGGTGATAATCCTGAAGCTACTTACATGCTTCACCATGCGTAGCTTGCAACAGGGCATTAAAAGAAAAGATATTGTATGATCTCTTCTAAATCACAGAAACAACACTATCGTACTTCCCATCCAGTTTTCCTACCAAGGTTATCTTTGGTTAGGATTACGCCTCGACATAGGTACCATAATAATATTTTGATTTTCAATGGAATCTTTAACTTCCAAATTGTTCCATGCACATTAGGGAAATCCTGGCATGTTATGGCCGAATACAACGACCTGACAAAGAATTCCCCAGTCTGATGAAGGGACCAAATAAAATTATCCCTCTTAAGTGTGAGATGAATATATGACACATGAATAACCAAATCCTAGAGAGCTTGTAAGTTCTAACCCGTGATGCCTTTCCAGAAGGACACATTATTGGGTCGCTACTCAGCACCTTCGCAATGGTTGCATGTCTTTTTCAGACAATATGGAAGAGTCGAGGGTATTGAGTCAAAGGAGAGGGGGTGGTCCCAAGACACCTTTATCTCGAGGTCGACAGAGAATGCTTCACTTAGCCAGCCTATGCTTCTTCCTTTGACCATGAAATTGCTAGTAAAATCTAGATCTAAAATAGTCAAACCTTTTTAGGACTCCGCATTAGATCTCAAAAAAGGATAACAAAGACAATGGTGGCTAGATAGCACTGAATTAATGAGAATCAAGCATCCACCACTAGAAAGGTGTTTGCCCTTCCAGCTGCTCAGACACTTCTCAAAGCGCTCTTCAATTCCTTTATGTTCATTATCTGTAATGTATTGGGATGCCCCTGGTAACAAAAGGGGAATTGCCCTACCCCGCATTCGAATAATTGAGTACATTGTTCTTCGTGATCCTTTGCTTGCCCAAAGCAAAAAAATTCACTTTTATGAATGTTAATTTTTTAACCAGACGATTGTTCGAACACACATAATAGGAGTTTTAAGTTTTTGGCTTCTTCAAGACATGAAAAGGATGGTATCATCCGCATGTTGTAAGATAGATAAGCCATTATCAATCAAGTGGGGAACTATCCTGCTTATTTGTCCATCCTCCTTCTTAGTATGAAAAAGAGGACCGACCTCATCATTGATCTTAATTGCAACACTCCCACCCGTGACAAAGTTTTCGATCTAGGTACACCACTTTGGAGAAAATCCTTTCGTCCGCAGGTTTGCTATAGGAATGGCCATTTACCTTTGTCATATGCTTTTTCAGAATCAACCTTGAAAATAACCCCATTAATCTTTTTCTTATGCATTTCATGGATGGTTTCATGTAGAATAACTACTCCATCCAAGATATTGTAAAGTGCCTCGATGTTCCAGATGCTAGGACTTAGCCACCATATCCGCAAAGCCCTCACAATTCAACCATCCTAACTCGAATTAAAATAGGGGTTGATTACCGCAATGAGACGCATCCCCTGTGTCAAGAAGGAACGGGTATGGTAGGGTAGGAAGCATTCTAGTGCTGTGACTGTCACAAGGGGATATTTTTGTTCCTGATCAGTACATAGAAGTACTCTATCTAATTTCTTGTACATCGGTGATTTGGCTAATTAGCCCAAGTGTACTTGCAGCCAGAAAGAGCAATCTCACAAAGGCCTAAACCATCAATGACAACACTGAAGAGAAATGGCCACCAGGCTGCGAAATTATCTTTATTCTTTTCATCCTACTCTGAATATTATTGAAATCTCCCCCAGTTAAAATAGGGAGAGGTTCCAGGTGAAAAATATTTACTAACTCTGTTAGGAAAGCCTGTTTGAACTAAGTTTGCGCTGCATTTATACCACACCAACAACCCATTGAAAACCATCCCTCTTGTTACGGAGCCTGAACTTTAAGAGGAACTCACCCTCGGATATAGATGTGATATCAAAAATAGCAAGGTTTACTCCAAGGAGAATGCCATCCGAACGACCACAAGGAGGCATGCAATGCCATAAAATTATCTCTACCAGTGCAGAATTGATTCAAACTAGCTACGTTGAAAGCATCTTTGCTAGTCTCAATAAGAGCAATGAAATCTAAGTTATGATCGTGAACCAGATCAGCCACATGTTTCAATTTAGTCAAATCCCCAAGACCTCTACTTTTCTAGATTAGGCCCTTCATTTGTAATTTACTATGTTTTTTGGAGCTGGTCTTTTTGGATTTCCAGACCAGTTTTGGTTTCTTTTTACAAGGAATTGCATGAAGACCACTACATATTTGGTCTAGACCCTCATCTATTACCTCATCGCTATCTTTGGCACAAAGGTTATGAAGGGTCTCAAGGTTTGAACACTCCTGATTCTCCTCACTTTCATCATCTGACTCACCATGGACCGCCACTTGCTTTTTAGGTGTCACCAAAGACAGTTATAGGTGATCAACCTCGACGTTTGAGCAACATAAAAATCTCTTTATCATTCCTACCCATCGAAATAGCAACACTACTGACATTGGATATCATGGTCTCATCAGAAAGGGATATAATAGAATTGGTCTGGGTGGGAAACATACCTTGTTCCATTCTGCAACAAGCCACATTGCCTTTATTAGACAGTCCTCGTCTGTAGTGGCTATCCTTGTTGTCGACGTACAAACGCCGGTATCGGTGGTCCGGAAGGACCCCCTTTGGGATTCAGCCGGGCAGGCGCAGATCTACGGAGCTACGCCGGAGCTAGAGTTTGGCAGGATAGGAAAATAGATCCAGATTTAGGCCACCTTCTAGGTGTAACACCCTACGTCCTGCTTCGAGTGTATTTGAGAATGTGTGGAGAGATTACCATGAACCAGCAGTACAGGTGTTCCTGTTCTGCTTCCTCTAGGGTTCGTAGGTCTAGGGTGGTGTTGTCTAAATGGTTCGATCAAAATCCGATCGGTTGTCCAAGGTTGGATCCCTTTGTATGGCCGCGGTTCTCCCCTTATATATCCGAGGGTCATCACAGTGGCCAAAAGGTAAATATCTTACAATGATGCTTGTTGCGGAAGAATCGGGCATGGGCAAGCCACGCCGGTGGTTGAGATTCGCTGTAGCAGAACAGTGCCGGTCACGCCTTGGTTGGAAACCGGATCATCATGATGAGGCCATGCCAAGAGGTGAAGACTTGACGTCCCCTGACATGGGCTATGCTGCAACTACCCGGGCCCCACGGGCCAGGTGCAGAGGGCATGCGTATGGGCGCGCGGCGACGCGCCCTCAAAGTCAAAAAGGGTGTCAGACCTCTCCATCCCCTCCAAGACTGATAGCTGACATGGCTTATCACTTGGGGGAACGGGAACCGGTCAGGACACCGCCCCTTGCCCAAAGGGACCTAGAGTAGACGGGTATTTAATGCACCCGACACATGCATTAAATGCACCTGTCGGGCCACGCGAACTGAGGCGGAGCCCACAAAGGACGCTCAGGGCTCCCGAGAACGAAGGCCCCCGAGCATGCCCCCTGGGGTGCTTCGTCATCCGGCCGAGGCACTCGGCGCCCAAGCGGGGGCCGAGACACCTCGGGTGCTCGGGGTGAGCCCCGAGCACGACTTCTTGACTCACCCCAAGCGGGGGCCGAGTCGCCTTGGATGCTCGGGGTGATCCCCCGAGCACTTCTTCTTGAGCGCTCGGGGCTCACCCTGAGCGCTTCTACCTTGGGTGCTCGGGGTGAGCCCCCGAGCGCTTCTGCTCGGCTCGTTCAGGGCGGGGGCCGAGTCGCCTTGAGTGCTCGGGAGGCACTCTTTGGGACGACTCGTGGCACCCCTCGATGGGTCGAATGGGAACAGTGCTCGGGGTGGGCCCCCGAGCATCTCCTCTTAACTCCCACGTCCTTGGTGACGTGGCATCAAGTTGGGCCTCTGCCAGCAGTTTAGGGGACCCTGGGCCCCATAACGCTGACACCTGTCACCGCCAGTGCACTGAGCTGCCCACTGCGATGTGGATCAATCGGCATTGTGCCACAGCATAGTGTCGAAGACACCCCCACTATGACTGCCTTATAGGAGGCCTTCGTCACCTCAGTACGCAACACACCGAACTGCTTGGAGCCGATGTCCCTGGCATCCATGATCCCTGTATGGAGGGCCGTGTGCCACTGCACATAGATCGTGGCAAAGGCCCGCTACCTGCCGCGACAGGGGTACCACGAGACCGAGCAACCTACTGATGAGGACATGACTCCCATGGATGCACCCGCTACCACCTCTACTTTCACTACTTCAACTCCATCCGCTGCTCAAGCCATAAAGAACAAAAGGAGGTCCATCAAGATCTTCAAGAACATGCGAGGATTCAAGTTCAAGTTCTCAAGAGGAGGAGGGAATGAAGTTCATATGGCTATGACCATATCCAACATGAATTCATGTTGTATAAGAAGTCTTTCCACGTCACTTTTGGTCCAAGAAGAGCTAGAGATCAAGTCCCACAAGATCTAGATTCTGATTCAGATTGTTGAGACAGTCCTGACTTCAAACGTCTATATCTCGAGCATACAGACTTCGATTTGGGTGATCTTGGACTCTTTGGAAAGCTTATCTCGTGCCATTTCCAACATGTCTAGCCTCATCTCCAAATTCCTTGCGAGCACACCACAATTGTCAAATTATTCCATAAATATTTCTAAAACAAATCATCTCTTCTCCCTAGGATTCTCTCTTTAGTTTTTGGGTTTCATTGAGTCGTTTAGCTACTTCTACATTATCGCATCTACAAGTCGTGTAGGACTAATGTCTTATTTAGATCGCCAGTGGAATCTCAATACACTTTTCCTAGCTCTTGTGCCAATTTAATACTCGTAATTTCATATTGCAATTTATCATAGTTCTTGCTGGTTCTTCAGTTCCTTGTAGACACTTGAACTTCGTTGTTCAGGTTGATCACACTTACGGCAAGGTCAATAACCATTGGAGATTGGTTTAGTGATTGCTAAGGCATATCGTCGCGTACGGTATAGTCGGATCGTCAAGGTCAACCTCTACCAAATCTATAGCTATAGCAGGCTAGGCCATCTGTACGCCGCCGTTTGTCATAGTAAGCTACGTCAAAGCCGGCACCATAAGCGCATCCTCCGCTCCACATTGGTTAGTGGTATAGACCCCTTGTCTAGTGTAGGATCAGCCTCATCCCCCTAATTTGCCAAAATATCAGACCGGTTAGATGCCAGAAAATTTTGTTGAGAGAGGGTCACACAAGCATAGTGGTATTAGTAGGCGTCGCCCAAGGTTCTGGGTATGCCTGCATGGTAGGAATAGCCTCCATAATAGGTGTTTCCTTTGACTCACTAGATGTGTGATCATGAGCAGATGTTTCCTTGGGCTCACTAGAAGTGTTATCATCTAAATTTTTTGGACATTTAGTATCTCTATCCATATTCTCGTGCGCATCATCGAGCATGTCATCATCCTCGTTGTCATAATCCTCATCCTATGTGACGTTCGCGGTGGTATCACTGGATTTTTTTTCTC
Source organism: Stipa capillata (assembly GCA_019208055.1). Lineage (NCBI taxonomy): Eukaryota > Viridiplantae > Streptophyta > Magnoliopsida > Poales > Poaceae > Stipa > Stipa capillata. Next base: position 271,775 of record JAGXJF010003139.1, on the reverse strand, counting down.
AGCTATAAATAATGTTTTATACATCATATCACCAATCGCAATCAAGGATTGCTCAATGACGCCCACTTGCATAGGGACGATACCTTGTTTATGCAACCTGACCATCTCCACCACTAGGGTAGCATTGATCGTAGTGCTAATCATGCACAAGGACAAATAGTCTCGGATCTCATATGGAACACCATAAACTTGGACCCATACCTTATGCAATTTGAACAAAGCATCCATCTTAGGAGACGACTCATCAAATTGTAGAGTGACTCCCTCATGGAGCTGAGTATTTGTGGGGATCCGGACTTAACTTCTAAACCCTCCCTGTGTATCTCCTCATCAGTCCAGGATCAAGCTGATGAACACAAGCGAATTGATATCACTACACACATCACGAAACATTTTAGAAACATAAACAATTGAGTTATAGCAGTGATATGACTAAATAAAGTAACTAGGACTTATGTCCCTTACCATTCAGAAATGCAGCGGAAAATAAAGCGTAGATGTCTCCATCTCAACCACAGGCAGTCGACGGAGGCCACGTGACCTAAACCTCAGCATTGACGTAGAAGATACCTCATAGTCTTCGTCGTCCTCATAGATATCTGAACACGTCCAACAAACAACATGCTCGATGAGTACTTCACATACTTAGCAAGCCACCTGGCGGCAGATGGTCCTATTATACTACATGCAAGGTTCCAAAGGAAGGCTTTATGGTTTATTTGCGTAAAGCAATCTCTTAATTGAATTACTTATAGTAGATTCGAAGGCAGTATTTTGATGTAAATCAGTTTTAATATTAGGGGTGTTTTCAACAGGTGTGGTCCATGACCAACACACTCGAGCAAGGACTCCCGCCTTAACTCGACCATAGGATTCATCAGCAAAGGGGTAGAGGAAAATAGCAAGGGGGAGAGGGGCAGGTCCTTTTCATCAAGAATGAGGCATGTGCTGTCCATGATCGTGGACACGGCTAACCGATTAGTTTTAACTCTGCAGAGTGTGTACACTTTACCCACATGACACAATCCCGTCTTGTTGCCACTGGCCGTCGCCAGCATAGTACACACCCATCGGTGTACTGGCAAGGAGATTGTGACGAGGTCTTTTAGCTAGATCCCCCCTCTGATGTGACATGCCCACCGGGTCTGGCTCGGAGTTGAGAGTACGTCCCCACCCTCCGATCCCCCCATCTGTGCCGAGGGTCCTCGTAGCTACGTCCACCCCTTCTGCGGTACGGCAACATCGACACCAAATGCTGACTAACCTACTTGACCAAGCCAGTACCCATATAGCATGTGGTTGTACTGTTGACACAATTCTCTAATTACGTGACTTCGGCCTCATACGGTACGGACGACAAATGGTTCCTTGAAACCGGCCTTCTGAGGGTAGGCAACCATATGCTCCTTCAACACTGATTCAGCTGCCGCCCGCACCATATTAGATGGTAAGTTTCACCCAGAGTAGAATAGGAAGAACAGAGAGAGAGAGAAACATCAGGCATCCGGCCCTAGCTCAGCGAGCTCAACAGGTTCCAACAAGGATCATCGATCCGAAATTCATTCCTCCGTAGAGGCAATTCAAAACAACCTAAAGATATGTTTTAAGCATGGCTAAGCATTCTCTACTCTATTCAGAATAAAACTTACTAATCTACTCAGGGTATCAAGTAAACATGGCGACAAGCGGAAAGGTAAAGGCGTGTCAATCGACACGCTAGCTACTGGATTAAAACAGCATGCATGTTTATAAACAATAAAATATAATGACTTTGAAAATATAGGATCAACATGATCAAGAAAAGGGGCATGCCTTCGTTCATGAGTTGGTCTTCTTCTGCAGGAACTTGACCTTACCCAACTTCGCTACTTCCTATTCGTCGCAACAGCAATAAAGTGCAAGACAAATAAATATAAATCCAAATTAAATATCAAATAAAAATACCAGAAGAATAGGGCTAGCAGGGTTGGATATGTGTCAAAGGACAAAGGCGAAGGGGTAGGATTCTCGAAAGATAACTAGGAAGGTGTGAGATTATATATCTCAACCAGATAGAGTACATGTACTCGAAAGATGGTCTTCCGGATCAGATCATTCTGGAAAAAGAATAGATTTATGGAGGATAGAATTTGCATGTAAAAGGACTAAAGTTAATCCACATGCGAGATAGGGATAGATATGCGACTGGGAACAATATATGGTCGATGACAACAATAGCACAACCATATGATTAAACATGAAAACCCGACATACTAGTAAAATAAGCATAACCTATCGTACTAGTACACAAGCAAGGTCCTGGCATGCTAGTCGGTTAGAAATGATAATTGGTAACATGGCAATCTATATGAACTACCATGCAACATGTAATTAGACATCATGTAACAAACTAGATAGACTAGGCATGAAATTGAAATTAGGCAAGGCATAGCTTAGCACCAAACTAGCATCGATATGACATGCACCAAACATACATGCAATTTATGACATAACGTTAACTCTACTAATACTATTGTGTGTATACAATGTAGCAATCAACCTACACATATTACACATAACAATAACAATATTTTAGTAAAGAATGATTATTAGCAACATATATGCATATATTATAATCGACACCTAAATGTTAACCATGTATGTGTGAGTATACACCACCTTATAGAAGTGTAACATAAGATATCAAGCTATGCATACTAGTACATACATATTATATGCCCATCAACTAACATACAATATGGTTAAATAATAATAACTCAGTAAGGGATTATTATTTCAACATGTAGATTGTCAACAATATTAAGTCTAATTATATATATATCTCTATATGCAACTACATGATTATGCAACATAAAGTCATATTGAACATGTGCAACTTAATCGTGCTTAAACAAACAATTAAATTATATGCAACTACATGATTATGCAACATAAAGTCATATTGAACATGTGCAACTTAATCGTGCTTAAACAAACAATTAAATTATACACATGAATAAAATAATGTGTCAACCATTGCATGACGGATTATTATCTAAAACATGGATTAGCCTATGTATATATGCATAAATATATACACATAGTTGCATATGTAAACCACATGAAATGCATCGAACAAATATGAGACATGTGTGTGATCTTAACTATATTATATACAGAGGTTAATAACGTGACAAACTATTATGTAACAATCCTTAAATAAACACGAATTAAACTATAAGTGCATCTAAGATGTACATCATGCAACAATCGATATTAAAGATAGACATAGGCTAAACATGTGCAATCCTAACTATGTTCAACTAATAATTAAAATACAAATAGAGTTTACTTAATGTGCTAACCATGTCATATGAAACTATTATTTAAACACGGACAATATATACATGTAACATATATACATGACCATATATGCAAACTATATGAAGCGTAATATGTGAATATAAACTATGCATGTAATCTTAATCATATTATAAACAAAGGTTACCATTATGGCTAAATATTTTACAACACCATTAGTTAAAACAGGAAGCATCTATATATATAATAACTTTATATTTTGCATAACATCATGTCATACTTCCATTTAAATCTACACATATATATCTTATCATATTATCTACACATGGTGACATGGGAATCATAACATGTTTATTAAACAATCATCATCATGTGTGATTAAAGACACTAACATGCTAATAAGCAACCTTATGCCATATACAATAATCTATTACTATCTATTATATTTGAGTAGATGGTGATGGTCACATTATACAAAGATCAACTACCATATGATATGTCATATTAATATTCGCTTAGTAAGATTATGCTTCTACTGCTATAGGTTATATGTAATATTAGGTTCAGTTATATATTGTATAACACAATATATGTGAACATAAGATCATGCAATATGAATCTTATTAAATATGAACAAATTTATCTGTAATATAAACAAGATTGAACTAACATGTGGAACTACCTCATGTCTACTAACTATTAAAACCGAATTATATTGTATATGCGTATGTTATATTCAACTATACAAACATGCAACATGTAGCTAAATGGATGAATAAACCTAGTATTGGACTAAACATGATTGATCACATGATGAATTCTAAGCATGAACATTACATAAATAGAAGCAATGCCTATATAAGAACTAAGCATATAAATATATGAAACTATAGTCTAACATAACATTCAATTTAATTTGGTGATCAAACAATAATGAAGAACATTATAGATGAACATAGGGTGATGCGAGTGATTTCAAACAAGGATTAATGGTATAAAATAATGTCATGATGCACCACAAGATGATAGGAGATTAACTATATGGGTGGGGGCGACATTCGCAACACGAAACGGTTGGAACTGGACATAGATCGGTTCTAGACAGACTGGAGAATTTTGGATGCTGCACGATGCTCACTCAACGAAATCACAATCCACCAATTGGGTTAGAAACTAGACACACAGAGGTACAATCCTACTAAAAGGTTTTGGAGAATTCTTAACGAGTCAATGGGAAATGATCAGACAACATAGATGTTCTGCAGATTAAATCTGGACATCCGCGGAAAGCATGTCGGAGACGGATCAATTCCCACCAAATGGCTACATGGATCAAGGTAAAAATTTACAGAGGTGTTCATAGATATCTAAGGCACAAATTCACCAAAGGGATTCTTAAAAGACTCAATGGATCAATAGGAAAAGAGGTGATAACGCCGCTGTACCGTTCGCACAGTCAAATCTGCACATGAACAGCAGTATGAAGAAACTTGATTTCCCGGAGATTGGACCGTTGGATTGTCTTCAATTTTTGTGAACATAATCTTGACAACATTATCTAGGATTCCACCGAATGGATCTTGAAAAAGAGGCCTGAGCTGATGAGGGCGTCATTCCAATCTAGATGCATGTGCAGAAAATCTGGGTGCAAACAGCATGTTAATGTTTGGAACTTTCCCGATGATTGCACCGTTGGATCTTCACCAAATTTTGTAGAGAGGTAGAGGGAAAGGTTAAGGGATTTGCCAAAAGATGTTCGAGGCGACGGAAATTGGGAAAAGACTGAGGCGATATGTGTTGTTCAGAAACTGAACGGGAGGCAAAGAGGGGGTGGCGGCTGTTTGGGGGGTTTGGGGGCTAGGTTTTTGTGGGAAAAGGGTTTGGGGGAGTGGGGAAGAGGTGGAGGGATGTGGGGGTATTTTTAGGAGGGTTAGGGGAAAGAGATTTGGACCAAATCCTATTAGAAAAGAGGTGGCGACGCATTCTGCGCTACGCAGCACTCACCGGGGTGGCTACTCAAGGGAGGAATGAGACGGCGGGGCGTTGGGTGGAGGTGAGCCGGGATGGCGGCCATAAATGAGGAAAGAAAAGAAGAAAACCAAAATAAAAACAAGAACAGTAGAGCGAGATTAAATATCAAATGAACTCCGAAAATTCTGAGAAAAACTCTAGAGACATATTCCAAATTGAAAAGCCAACCCAATTCAAGTTGGATTAATTCAAATTAACTCCGGTCCAATTTGTGAAATTTCAATTAGCTTTACTTAATTAGAGGATAAATAACGAATTTTTTTGGCTCTGATTTTTAAATAAAAGATTTTGAAAAGCTCTGAAAATCAGGATGTTACAGTATTAATCGCCCCCATTTGAATCCGGCACTAGACCTCAATCTTGTCAGGAAAAGGAACCAAAAAGGAATTTTCACCTTGTTCCTTAACCTCCCAATTCCACGTGATTGGCGTTGCAAGGTGCAATTCAGCCTTCACCATTTTGGATGATAGCTTGCCCATTACAATAGCTACACTTGCCATTGCTGACCTTTAGGGCTTTCAAGTTACCCGTAACAGGAATGTGGTAGAAACCCATATTGTCCGTTGCATAGTCACAAAGGGATGCAATCGATTTTGCTAATTTCAACTATGGGTATTTAACATTAATATGATATTCTTTTTGCAAGCAAACATCACATGAAAGCTCAGTCACGCATACTCTAGAGTCATGCCCTTTCTACTGGTAATGGGAGAACTTGAGGTTAGTTAATACCTTTGTAGCGTGCCTGCGCATCCGTTAACCGTTAAGCTTCAAAAGCATCTTCCAGTTCAGCAAAACCATGGTACATTGAGGGGTCACAACTATCAGGGCCCGGAATCACGTCTGACTAAAGGAACGATGCATCACCAAAGACAGAAAAACCACATAATAGGGGCATATGCTTACCTCATATGCATCCACTACCAAGTGGTTAGACACCAAACCAACATTGCATACGAACTCCACCTGACCATCTAGTCGTATGTCTCACTATTGGTTCAGCCCGCAAGAAACGAACATCATTCAATAAGTCAAAGATAATTGCAAATACCATGAAGAGCCTTGATGCCCATCTCTTGCGTCGGTCACCGTATTCCCTTAGAAGAGACTGACGTTGTGTCCACACTCTAACCTAGTCTGCCGAAGCATGAACTAGTGAGTCACCCGAAGGCCTGACACAGACGTCCACACCCTGCCTATCTGGTAGTTGCATTTCAGCTAGCGGGTCACACAACTAGGGTAGAATACAACTGACCTCACGAGTGATCGACTCCAATTCTCTACCGTCGCCCCCATACACTTCAATTCATATACGCACTATGTATGGAGTGACGTGGTAACAAATTGATAAACATAACACAAGTTGTAAAGAAAGATTTATAAGATAAATAACCACATCTCTTACACATGGGCAGTTTAGATAATTACAAACTACAGACTCGAAGGTCACAAGTACCGAACCAGTTGAACAGCGAAAGCATAAACAAAATATAAACCCAATGGTCTCGAAGACCATCATCAAAGCTATGAAACACCCCCAAGATCTTTTAGTTGACTTGGTAAACAAAGCAAGCAGTATACACGATACTCATCTACATCAAGCTTACCTGCAGGAATTGAATTCCCTGTGAGTACTTTCGTACTCGCAAGATGCTAATATGCTCATTCTAGGTTAATCTTAAGCATGGCATGGAGACTAAATGACAACATGAACTAACTACCTTAATTAAGCATCACATTGGAAAGAAAGATACGTAAGCCATCTAGTTCATCATGCCATATCATATTTCATTGAATCAAGCTAACCAATTAAGAAATCATTCAAGATTAATTCATTCTTTGATGTGAACATGTATGAAAAACCATCATACCAAATTCGTAATTTATCACATTCAAGTCATATTCCAACCTAAAACATTTCTAGAGTTGGGTTACACCACCCAAAGCTCCAACAACTTGTTTATCATCACAATACCATTCAATTTCAGGTTTAATACATGTGACCAATCATTACAATCAAAGTCATGTTATTCTCTCTAAGTCCTCCCAACTTAGAGAGATGCCGAATGGGCTAAACCACCCAATCCCACTAATGTGGAGTCAAGGAAGTGTTAAATCCACCCTAGCCTCAAATGAAAGTACCCCCATGGTTTCGTGGGTGCATGGCTGGCTCACCATTACCCTTCCCGATACCGTCGGTCACACTCACGCCGCAGGTGATGGAAAGATCCCTGTCACGAGATCATCGGGTTAAATCCATCCTCTGAATCTCCACTGGGTATCATTTCCTGCTCTCACATCTTATCTTAGAGTTCAAATGGCTTATTTAGATGATTTAAAGATCTTGTTCTAATCATAAACACAAAACAAACCTACTCATGCTAGTACTTCCGTATATCACATTGACCATATTGAAACATTCAAACAACACATCATCCAATCAACCAAGCATGACATAATACAATCAAAATATTTTCAACAAGCGAGCATGCTTGCCTGGATACGGGTTGGCATTGCGTAAGGTAGTCCAATCCAACCACAAGAGAAATTTGAAGAGCCGAACATCAATAAGAAGCGAATAACCTCCAAGAAGAAAGGCAAATCTAAGGAACTAATTAAAGCCATTAAAAGATACATGGAAAGTGAGTATGATGAGTCAAGATGGAGTATAGGGTTAATCCTAAGCATGTCATGATTAATGTCACATTTGGTCTATAAGTTGATATATAACCTTACTCATGCATGATTCTATATTATGCTTGCATGCGTGATATTAAACATGTAACTAAGGAAGATTCTTTAATTTCATAATTAAGCTTAAGGATGAAGGCTCATTTTAATGGGTTCATATTAATAAGAGTTAGGGTAGTAATGGTAAGGATGATATGCATGCATATAAAATTTTAAACGTGCAAATTCGGACTGTTGAGATGTTAACAAAGTGTATGGTCATTCAAGTGGGGTTTACAGTTCAATATTACTCTTGGGAAAGACATGCATAAGTCAAATAGTAGAGGCTATAGTTAACGACATAGGTTGGTTCTATGGTTTGGTGGCACTGGCATGCAACATTTTTAATATATGATTCATGGTTCAATTTCATAGTTAATATAGCCATTTGAGTTAATCAAAGTTGCAGATTTTAACTTAACTAAGTTTTGGACAGCAGAATGACATCGGCCATAACTCACAAACGGATTATCGGAACTAGGCAAATGAGCACTCTAAGCGAAGTTACTGAAGATGCCTATGAGTTTCCTTTCAAGATCAACTCATGATGGACAAGGGAAGGACATCAAAACATATGCGGAACAGATCAGGCGTATGGTAGACCTACACATGCGAATATCCTAAATTTTCTAAATCATTACAATCTAGTGTACCACTATTGAGTCATCACATCCGCAAGGGCGAGGGCATTATCCTTAACGTGTGAATACGAGGGAATCAGTGAAGTGATTGGTTCGCGGATCGGCTTTGGTATGGCTCCACCTTCCTCTTCTCCTTCATGGATTCCTCCATCTACCTCTCTTTCTCCATCTCTTCCTCAGTGAGCTGCTACTCCACGTCTCCATTTTCACCTCCTCTGCATCGTCTTCTTCACCTTCTACTTCCTTGGATAGCCATTACCTTCCTTCTCCACCTCACCATCTTTAATTTAGGTGGCGTAGGGGAGGAGCAAGCAGTCACTACTACAGAAAATGTTATTACTGACGGGCAGAAAACCCCCATCACTGACGGGTTTCCAGTTCGTCAGTAAATAATCATTAGTGGTGACTTTGTTACCACTGACGGCATCTAATTACCCGTTAGTGGCGACTACTGGTAGAAGTTTGCCCCCGTCAGTAGTGACTGGTTACCACTGACTGGTAGAGGTTTCTACCCGTCAGTGATGACTTTTTAAGGATTCAAAAAAAAGACCACATCTCATAAAATAAAACATTATCATAAATTTCTCACTGCATTCATATCACATATTCAATTACAGATGTGGCACCATTTACACCATTTAGATACATAGCTTAGGGGCATACATCACATATATACACTTTTAAATACAAGTGAAGCATAGCAAACAAAAATATCACTAAGTTCAAAACAAAACTTAGGAATATCACTAAGTTTAGAACATAACTTAGGAATATCACTAAGTTTAGAACATAACTTAGCCATATGGAAGGAAAACTAGCAGCTGCTGCCAGGCATCCTCAGATATGTTGTGACGTTGATACTTCTAAAAAAGGAAAAGATACAGTTAAGCTACAAATACATGGGAATGTCTAGTACACCATGATTTTACCATAACTTGGACCCCTACTTGATTTGCCTAACCTAAAACTTAAAAGATACAAGCCTGGTTGAGTCCATATGGTTTAAAAACTTGGCACATCTCCCTAACCACACAAATTATCCATTCATCCCAAACAAAGTCCTAGTTGTGGTAAAATCATGGTGTTAGTAAATCAAGTAGGGGTCTAAGTCATAGTGAATTCGTGGTGTTAGTAAATCAAGTAGGGGTCTAAATTGAGGTAAAATCGTGGTGTCAGGTTAAAGCAAAAGGGGTCCAAGTAATGGTAAAATCGTGATGTTAGTAAATCAAGTAGGGGTCCAAGTCATGGTAAATTCAAGGTGTTAGGTATATGAAATGCAGTCCAAAAGTGGTAAATTGGTGATGTTAGTAAAACTAAAGGGGGTCAAATTCGTGGTAAAATCGTGGTGTTAGGTGAACTGGAAGGTCCAAATCGTGGTAAAATCATGGTGTTAGGTGCTCACCAGATGGCTGGCGAGGATGACCTTGGCGCCTTCTCGAGGAGGAACTTGATGGTGGGCGCGGATGGGGGTGTCATCAGTGGTCTTCTGGGCGTCATCGAGCGGCACGTTGAGGTCGGTGCGCACGAGCACCTTCTTCCCTCTTAGATCCTGTCTCTCCTAGGGTGCCCACGCTCCTCTTGGTCGCAATCACTCCTCGCTCCCTGCACCAAAACATACGCCGCAAGCATCAAACAACAGCCCGCGAGGAGGCGACGACAGATCCAGCACGACAGGGATGAGAGATGCCGCCAGTTGTGGATGAGGGGAAGCGGGAGGAGGGGAGAGATGGAGGGAGGGAGAGATGGAGAAGGAGAACGGGGAGAGGAGAGGGGCGGCGGACGATTGGAGAGGACTAGGGCTGTGTGGGAATAGGACTTAGGGCATTTTATAGATAGAAGAAGTCATCACAGACGGGCCAAAATTATGCCCGTCATTGCTAAGATGGTCATCACTGACGGGTCAGTTTTCTACCCGTCCGTGATGATACTGAAAGTCATCACTGACGGGTCAGGTCTTCCTACCCGTCAGTGATAAATGATGTTATCACTGACGGGCGGAACATCTACCCGTCACTGAAAGTCATGACTGACGGGTCGGTTTTTCTACCTGTCAGTGATGAAATCATTGCAAAAAGCTTTCAAGCTCATGGCATAGGCATCACTGACAGGTAGAAAATCTACCCATCAGTGAAGTGAACTCATCACTGACGGGCATGAGTTACCCGTCAATGATACTGATCGTGGATGATGTTTTTTGTACTAGTTAGTAGTTGGTAGCGGAGGAGAGGAAGGGGAACTGGGTGGTGCAGAGGGGCAATGGCAATAGCATGGCGTGACGACAGAACCATGGGACAGTGGCAACACCGCAACGGCGGTGGTCACACAAGCGTGTGCATCACAATCGCGGCAATAGCTATGGGCTACTGCGACAGAGGTGGAGGTGACTGGTGGTGGCTCACCGGCCACCACCGTTGGTGCCCAGGACAGCAGCTATGAGAGCAGCTCGTCAGGTGAGGGCGGTGCGCCTGGAACAGGCGGAGGAGCGCGGAGGCAGAAGGAGCGGCGTGAAGGAGGGTGCGGCGGTGTGCTGTGCCAGTGAGCAAAGGTGGTGGCCCGAGGGCTGGGCAGTAGCAGCTTAGCCTAGAGGTGGCGTGGGGCGAGGCCCAGTGTGCCGCAGGAGGCCGAACGACCGGCGATAGGATGAGGGAGGTGCGGGTGGCGGTTGGCGCAGGGTGCGTTGGCTCGTCAGCGGCTGCAACGGCCGGCCATGCGGTGGGTGCACTGCACGGGGACGAGACAGGGGACGCGTGGCAGATGGGAGAGGGGGAGGCGCAATAGGGGAGGAGTGGACACGGTGAGGCAGGCTGTCGGCCATCGTTGGCAGCGGGCCGTCGGTGGCAGCGTGTAAGCGGCAATCGGTGGAGGTGATTTCCAAAGGGGGCTCAGGTGTGCGGTGGGAGGCCAACTGCCCCTGGCCCCTTATCCCTTGATTTTCTTTCTTTGTTTATAATAATTATTATATTTATTTATATTTCAGTTTTGTGCTAGGGTTTTGATTAAATATGGTTCAACTTCATTTGAAAATTTTGAAAATATTTGTAGAGGATGATTTGGATGTATTTATACTTCACAAATTTCCTTGGATCAAAATACTTTTATTAAGTTGACATTTATGTAAATGTGAAACTATCCAAAATTAAGGTTTGAACTATGGGTATATAAATTATAGCTCCAGAAATTGCGAAAATTTATATGGGAGTTTAGATAGATATTTAAGTTACAAATATGTAGTTTCAAGGATTGTGGATGAAAGGGAATTGTTTTATCAGTATTCTATAGATCGACCCATTTCTTTGAAATAGGTTAGAAAACACTTCATTTAAACATGCCATTGAGCTTTAGATGTCTTGAAATATTTTGCAGGGTTTCTCTGAGATATTTGGAACTTATGAGATTATTTAGATGAGGATTTGGTGAAGTTGGTTTCACCTGATTTAGGTTAAGTCTAGGTCAAAACTTTAGCGTTTTTAGTTTAAGTCACTTCCAAATGGCCTATATGCATGCATGAGTGCAGAAGACTAGGTCTTTATTCTATTAGATGCTGATGGTTTTAGGTTTACGAACTTGGGCTGTTACAGTGACCAACTCGACAGCCATATACCCTGCCGCGCACACCAGGTGTAGAGCCATCATGTAGGTTAGGTTGCTGGTGTCAGCATAGGTAGCATCCCGTTGTTCAGCATTGCCATAGCCGGCGAAGTCACGGCCATCGCTGAGGCTCGACTGCCCAATTTATGGGGTTCCCTCAGCACCGGAAAGCGGTCCTACTAACAGGCCAAAGCCGCATCAAAGGATCCAAATGTGAAGCTCGGTGACTGCGTAGCTGCTATGACACCACCAAAGGCGATGGATCCAAAAATCGGCACTGAAGTGAAGGGGTTGGCAGCAACCGCAACGGTGGTTGGAACACCACCCGTCGGCGCCACAATACCCTGCACACCACAACCCGCATCAGCCTGTCCCGCTCCATGACCGCGACGCCGTGGCAGCGATAGCCCTAGCATCCTATCCATGAAAACCGCGAGTTGGGGCACCTCCCCATCCACTTTCACCCCCATGCCAACCACCCTGGCTACCCCAGCATCCATCGATCTCTTCTGAACAATCTCGGTGAATGTAGGGTGACGGAGGCGGGAATAGGGTTTGCTGATGAAGAGTCGTGCGTGCGATCAAAGAGGATGCAAAGTCGGATCGTAGGAATGTAGGCATGATTCTCGGGCCATCTAGAAACCCTCAGGCCTTGAGACCCCACCTTCACTACAACACTGAGGACATTTGGAGGCATAGAAAGTAAGCCTCAGAAACAACAAAGTCAGCCTCAAATGGGTTTTGAGGCAGAGAATGTCCGCCTCTAGAACTCTCGCTGCGAATAATATTCAAAAGCTAACAGGCTGCCTTTGAGGCAGACTGTTTAGTTTGCCACAGAAGGATTTGAGGCAAACCAAATAAGTTGCCTCGAAATTACCCTGAGGCCAATTAAACTGCCTTGAAAACCTTTTGAGGCAAGATAGACAACCCACCCTGAAAGCATTCCTAAAATAAATAAATAAAATAATTTCATACATTCATGCTATTTTGGGGGTTCAGATTCAATCAAAATGACAGCTTCATATGTTTGAACATACTAATATCGAAACATACCAAACGATCATGTTTTTCCACCACCACAATATTGATGAATTTCTGTAATAAACCACAAATACATTGAAAATGAAAATCATTCAAGTGAAGCATCATGGATGAAGCAGCTACCATTACATATCTTCGGTACACCCTTTGTTTATATTAAGCATATAACACATTCATACAACAACTAATCTCGGTTGCTTCATAAAAGATACTTGATCTCCTGGAGATACTGTCTAGAACCTGGAAGAATCGGCAGACTGCAGACAAAATAAAGAGCATAGAAGGATATCAGTTGTTTTTCCAGAATAGGAAATCCAATAATAAATATAACAAGTCTCTAAAGAAAAATAAGACAACATTTTAAGATTCACAATAGTATTTAGTGCCAGACATTAGTCTACATTTGATATTGCTTTACTTTTATCACCTGCAAGCTAGACAAATCTTATTGTTTGATAAATTCATCTTTTGAGAATTGCAACTACAAGGAAGATATACTCCAAGACAACAATAAACAACAAAATCCAAATTCTGACAATATCTTGCGTTTATGAAGAATCAATAATCATCAAATCGATTTCTAAGGGAAAAAACTGAAATGAGTGATGTGGTCACATGTATAACCAACAACTTTTGAAACATAAAATTTACTGGTTTACCAGGCATGTTCTAGCACATATCTCAACCAAACAGAAAAATCTATGGCGTACTAATTGGGAGCCTACATTTTATCAAATTATCAAATCAATTACTACTGAGTATTTGTTTTCGTGACAATTACTATTGACCCATCTTGGAAGTTAGCACAGAAAACTGAGTCTACATACAAAGCTAATAAGTTCTATAGAGTACGGCAAAAAAAAATCAGTGAGTAAGCTACACAAGTCTTCGGTGAAAGTAAAACTCGACCATACCTATTATGTTACAAGAGAATTGAAAAAGTGGTGGAATATATACCACCAACATTTACCTGGCACTAAGTCTTCGATAGTAATGTCAAGTTTGGAGAATTGGCCCTGTGAGTTTGAACATTAAAATATAGATAGTTAGAGAGATCAGGGAGCTGGCATAAAATTGTGAAGAGGAATAAACTCAGTAGCATGTGTAGGGAAGTATGCTAGTTGGTAAGGAAAGAAGAAACCAAAAAGAACTCTGAAAAGAGTAGCATATAAGTATTCTCATATGCTTTTTCATTGTACAAGAACAACAGTAATTCCTAAGTCCATGGATGCTATGTATAAACAACATTGTTAAGTTGCTACGTGCACACAAAAAAAGCAACTCTACCTAAGTACATTAGAAATTTATCTAAAGCCCAGTATTGTAATAAAAAAAACAACTTTGCATCAGCAACTTGATATAGAAGCTAAGATGCTGATAATTGGATGTGCTGCAATAGATCAGGATGTGCCTGTATCACTAACTCATAAGTGGTTCATGAAATTGCACTCTGCTGATTAGTGACTGTTAATTGTTTGCTGATAAATAACGCATTGAACCAATAGGCAGACTATAAAGTACCTTGGGATGAACAAATTTCTCCTTCATTGAGATAGGATCAGAGCGTATAGGCTTGTTTACAAGTTATGTGATGTCTTCTCTAATCCACCCATCCTGTAAAATAGTAAAACTTTCAAGTAACAGCATGATAATATAAGGATAATGGTTCTAAAGCTTTTTATAATTACAAACAGCATTAATATGCCTTGAAGTGTAACCATGATCAACAGTGGTTGACAAAGTTAACATTTCTTCACATATGGTGTTGGAAATGTGTTGCCTACTGATTGGAAGAGGTTGCTTATGGATAGTTCCCAGACCTCGACATCAAGTGTCAGATATCTTACCTGCCAAAACAAGGTTCTGCTTAGGTAAAGTTTAGCCTGCTAATGACACTAATGATAACTGATGAGATAAATCACAAAAAAGGCACCTAGGATGATATAAGATTTTACAAAAATGCATGGATGTAAGCCGTTATATATATATATATATACATGTCCACAAGAAACGAACTATTTTAAATGTATGTGCATGAAGTAGACACCAATGCATCCCCAAAAATTCATTAGAGCAAAACTCTCTAATGTGCCAGCAACAGTAAAATAAGGACATGGAAATAAATATAGTGTGAAACAGACTAAAATTGTTGCATCTGTAATTACTTATATTTCCTATAGCAGAAATTGAGCTGTACTCCAATTCTCTTCACCAATTCATCAAACACCTTTCTTACACAGGTGGTTAATTCACATGACAAATGAACAAACAACTAATTTGATTAATGAAATCTTGTACTAGGAAAAGTGCTACATCAATTATGCATTTCATTAACCCCATTTAAGTGATAACCCCATTTGGGAATTTCATACGAACACTAATTATACATCAGTCAGCACATGGAAGAAGTGATACATCATATAGGAGAGTGAAGGTACGACAAAGATACAATGCATGAGCGTAGTTCATGGTCAGGTGAAGGTATCAAAGACAACTCACTGGAACAACTGCCACCGCAGGATTAATCAAAAAGGTGAATAGGGAGGGAGAAGACACAGATCGGATGGGAGGCAAGGAGGTTGGGAGGAAACCTGTACCTATGGGTGAGGCGGAGACATTGGGGACACGACCGCGATGCCGTGGAGGTCCTTGTGAGTGGCTCCATCATGGACGCGCTTGTGCTGTGCGTCACCGGCGCTGTGTTAGTCACCGCTACGACGAGCTCCGCCATGTAGCCTGGAACAAAGAGGATCGATGGTGGTAGGTTAGCTGAGGGGGAGTTTTTTTAAAAAATTATTATTTTTTATCTAAAAATTTCAGAAATATTATCACAACCAAAAAAATTACAAAAACTAGTCTCGTGGCGATTAGGGAGCAATTACCACCACCCATGGCGATTTGAACCTAGCTATCACCAGCATAATCGATGATTCATCACGGAATCGTCAAGCCGGATGGTGATTGAAGCGTAATCGCCACGAGGTATGGCGATTTGGACCAACCGCCACTGGACATGACGATTGAGCCTCCAATCGCCACGGGTTATGGCGATTACCACCTCTGATGCTATATAAAGGCCAGCAGGGCACCACCAGGTACTCTCGAAAATCCTCCTTGAGTTCTTCTAAAAAAATTGTTGAGTTCTTCCTGAGTAGATAGTTTTTAGTTAAGAAGAGAAATAGTTCGTGGATGGATAGCGACGAAGGAAGTAAGTTTCGCAATTTTTTCCCCTACTTGTATGGGTAGAAATTTTGAGATTTATAAGTTGTGTTTTCTACCACATTAATTTTTCGTGAAAATTGCTAGATGTCGGTGATGTTGATTGGACCGTGAGAATGGACCACGAACTTCTTAAAGCTATGGATGATAGGAAGCACGCTTGTAAAATTCTTTGTTCACACATCTTCGAGGAAGTTCATATGCGTGGGATTGGAGAGGTTCTAGTGAGAAGTGGTTTTCCTGGACTTACCTACAAGCAGGTGCGCAAGCATTTGCGAGAGTTCCACAAGATGTATGAGAGGGCAAGCAAGCTTAGAAAACTACCTGGGGTGAAGTACAGGAGAGACGAATGGTTGGGAGGAACAATAAGTATCCCAGAATCTCAGTACAATAAGCACATAAGGGTTAGTATAATTCCTTTGTACAAAGCTCGTAAGCATTTTCATGTACCATTTATATTTGTTAGATCATATTCTTGGTGTGTAGGCTCATCCGGAGGATGTAGGGTTGCTCGACTGCAGAATCACAAACTTCGGATGGGTGGACCGATTTTGGAGAGACCTATGTGCTAATAGGAGACACTTAATGAAGATGACAGATGAAGAAGAAGAAGAATGCATATTTGTTGGACTCCCCCTTTGTCAAAATGTGGGCGCACATCTAAAAAAGATGTTGGGTCATCAAAGCATAAAAGCGCATCTAGTTCATCGAAAAAGGTGTGTACCGAGTCGAGTGATGAGGACTTTTCAAAATTGTTTTGTTTCAAAGAACCCGCTCCGGGACTCTTCGCAAGTGATAGCGAAGATGACTTTATGTAGTCGTATTACAAGTGTTAGCGAATAGTTGCTTGTTCTATCTATGATATTGGTAGCCAAGTTGTGATCATTTTCACAAGTATGAATGTGGCAGTGTAATATGGCTTTGTAACGTGTACTTCTGTAATCGGATTTGGATATTAATTTGTTAGTCTACTCTGGATCGTTGATTACAAGGTGCTTACTAATATCTAGCAGTGAATAATAGAAATAGAAGTCCATAATTTCATATCATACAAAATGCCCGTACAATAAAATGTATAAAAAAAAGGATAACACGAAAGTGATCAATGTGCCTAGCCTCATCATCCCCTCTTCCTAATTAGTGACGATGAGTACCTCGGTCTAGACTACCCCGCTCCCGCTCTATGAGCCATGCCCACCCGTAGTGTCGGGCCCTCATCATCGTGGCCCTGTGTATCCTGCGTGGGCAATGGTGGCTGAGTTTGCTGCGTTGTGCTGGACTGCCCAGGTGGAATCAGCTCATCCGCCTCATCGTGAAAGCTGAAGCCATGTGTGTCGGAACTATCAAGAAGGTAGTCAAGCGAACTAGCTAATACTTGAGGCGGCACATCATCTATATATAACCGGAAGTAGTCAGCATAACAATGTAAGAAAAATGGCAAGTACGAGATGAGAATTGTTTTACCTTGTCGACTCATGAAGAGCGGGGACGCACTCTGCTGCCACGCAGAACCACCCGCCTCTGTGGGCCCCGGCGGCTAAGAGGTATGAGGCTGATGGTGCCTCGTCTGTGAAGGACGTGGTGGCCTCTGCGCTCCCTGGCTTGCGCTAGTCCCGACGATGGCGTCATCCCTGCGCATGCACCTGAATATGTCCATGATCTTTCTAGTGTACTCCGTGACCCTGGACAAGCCTGAGTGGTTCTAGGTGGCGGTTGGGATACGCTGAAGAATAGTGGTGACCTCCGTGTTCGCCGCTGTCACCCACTATCCCTAAAGAATGAGAATCATAGGTGCACACATAAGTAATAAACAAGTAAATACAAGGAAGTGAAGCACGAATTTCACTAACCGCCAAATCTAAAATTTCAGCTGCGAGGATTGGGTACATGTCTGACGTATGTGCAACCGCGCCATTAGGAGCCTCACTTCCACGAATAAGGTGGATGCACGTACGTGGCAAATACCACTGCAAGTAGACCTCGAACTCCGCATATTGAAACGGCCACTCCTCGTGCTGGACGTTGTTCAGAGCACTGGCCCACTGAGCAACAAAAGGGGCCATCCGTGATGCCCACTGTGTCTCCCTAGTACTCCCTTCCTTGTGACTCCACCTGTTTATGTAATGAATTTGTATTTCGTAAAAGCAATAGACATTCTAAATCTATAGAAGTTCTAAAACTTGACTTACGTGTGTGCATTTGGCTCGACCGGTGGTACTTGTGGAGGCGGGTACTCCTGGTACAAGCTAAACTGCCTCATCACACGGTGTGGTGAGTGGTCCTCGATGAAGATGTCAAAGACAATCTTTGAAGTGGTCCTCCAATAGCTCTCGTCCCGGCGGCACGGTGAAGACATCCCCCGATGCGGTGCACGCCGCATCAATGCTTCATCGGAGTATGGCTCCCATATGACACTCTGTACAGGGAGGTGCTGGAACTACTCCGTGAAAGAGAGGTAACAACTTCGTACCTGAGCCTTCACCCACTGAGGCTGCAACACATACGTATGAAAGTATTATAGTCAAGAAACTTACAAAACTGAGGTACAAATGTTCAAGGCAAATACGAGCTAAGGAAGAGAGAAAGTAACTCAATGTTCTTCTAGTCCACATGGAATCGAAAGTAGGTCCGTCCTGTGGCAACTGCGACCCAGCACCATGATAGAACCCATGGTCGTCCGACCGGGAAGCGCTCGAATGACCATAGTTGCAGAAGAAGCGGACATCCTGTGATATTGGCATTGGCGCCCTTCCTCGTGCATGTGGAGTAGAGCGCTCGGTACGTGTACACAAGCACTGCAGACCCCCAGCTTATCGGAGGTAGCTGATCCTCTGACTCAGCATCTGCGATCTGCCGTGCGAGCTCAATGTAGCGAGCGTCCATGCTGTCTCCGTACGCACTCGTGAACATCACGTACCCGAGCAGCCAAACCACATACGCCTCGAGTCCCCGGTTCAGCTAGTACATGTCGAGATCTCCCTAAAATCTCTACTCCAGGCTGTCCAGCTGAATGAATATGACAGACAAAAAAATAGGTTGACTTGAACATCATTAAATGACATACGTACCTCAAACTGACGAAACCACATCAACTTGGCACCATGCTTCTGGGCCGCCCTTGCCACCTCAACCTGAGGTGGACCCGGCGGTAAAGCTAGCGCAAACCTGTCTGCAAGTGACTCATGCCAACCGACAGGTGCCTGGAGCGCACCTACCGTGGCTCCCACCAATGGTAGGCCAAGTAGGCAGGCTGTGTCCTGAAGCGTGACCGTCATCTCCCCCCAAGCAAAGTGGAAGGTGTGGGTCTCCGGCCTCCATCTGTCTACAAGTGCGGTGAGCAACAAGGCATCGAAAGGAAACCTCCTGGAATGACCCACTCCAGCGTCCGGGTCTCCGATGTCCTTGTCGCCCACCGCCTCGACCATCCGTGCGAGTGGTAGTAAACCAGACCAAGCTAGCCTGTCAGAACAGAAAAAATAGGTTGACTTGAACATCATTAAATGACGTACGTACCTCAAACTGACAGAGCCACATCAACCTGGGACCATGCTTCTGGGCCGCCCTTGCCACCTCAACCTGAGTTGAACCCGGTGGTAGAGCTGGGGCAAACCTGTCCGCAAGTGACTCACGCCAACCAACAGGTGCCTGGAGCGCACCTACCATGATTCCCGCCAACGGTAGGCCAAGTAGGCAGGCCGTGTCCTGAAGCGTGACCGTCATCTCCCCCCAAGCAAAGCGGAAGGTGTGGATCTCCGGCCTCCACCTGTCTACAAATGTGTTAAGCAACGAGGCATCAAAAGGAAACCTCTTGGAACGACCCACTCCAGCGTCCAGCTGGTCTCCGATGTCCTCGTCGCCCACCTCCTCGACTATCCGTGCGAGTGGTAGTAAACCAGACTAAGCTAGCCTGTCAGAACAGAAAAGAATTATAAATTAGTACGGAAACATGATAATATAGATACAATCAATTAATGTACCTCTCGATCCACGACTCGTGAATCTCCACGCGTGCTCTGGTGTACGAGTACGAAACACTCCGAGATCATGCTCTCCTAAAGCCAGCTGCCTAGACCGGTGCTCTCAGTCCTCTCGATCATCTATAAGCTCAAAGCCAGCCATACCTATTCATGAGATACAAAAAAAAACATGGAAGTATATGAAGAGGTAAAGATAACACGAATATATGGAATACATGAAGTCAAGAGTCCACGAAGAATACGAAGTACATATAACACGGATATATGAAATAGATAAAGTACATGAAGTAAATACGACACGAAGTAAAGAACGACAAGCAAATTACATAATACAAAGAGTGGCGACATAGACTACTGATGGCCTGACCCAGAGGCAGCACTAGACGCCTCCTCTCTTCTTTTTTGGTCTTCTTTCATCTTCAAATATGTCTTCACCCGGTGGCCAAATTTCTTGCATTGTTTGGTTGGCCCACCAGCCTCCGCCTCCTCCATGGTGTTAGCAATACAGCGAGTCTGGCGTCATCCCACGGAAGCGAGGAGGAGGCTGAAATCGGAGAACCAGTACAGTTCGCCTAAAGGTACCTGCATGAAATTATCCACCACACGGAAACCATATAGCTCACCTGTCCAGGTATCATGGACAGACTATTTTGCGAAGTAGTACAACACAAACGACTTCGTGTCCATCTTTGTCTTAGCAGCTGCAGCAAGGACGTGAGAGCAAGACTTGTGAAGAAGCATAGGCTTGTTGCACGTACATGTAGCAGAGATATTCAGTTCCACATGGAAATTAACTTCCTGGGTAATCTCCTGTGTGCAAACCCTAAATCCACTCTTCTGCTTCAAACATACCTCGAATCTACGTTGCACATTTCTTGTGCGTCTGGCATTGTGCATTTGCCCCTTCTTGGCCTTCTCCTCAATAAACAACATAGTCTTAGCATAATAAGGTGTTCCACCGAATTTTTTCGTATGCAGTATAGCCTTTGCATGCCTCTCCTGAAAGTACCTCATTGTGTCGTGCAGTGAATCCTCCACGATGGCCACCAGGGATAAACCGCGTACCCCCCTGAGAACAAAATTGTAAACCTCAGCAAGATTGCTAGTCATGATTCCATATCTAGAACTGCCTGTGTCATGGAGGAGCAACCACTGCTAAAGTGGTTCCTTACTTATCCAATCCGAGAAGCACTTCACTCTGTTTGAAGCCTTCCTCCTAGTGTTTGGATCGTCAACTCCCAGAAGGTCACAAAGCCTATGTGTTACCTCCCCAGGGTACATTGTCTAACCTCCTTCTTCGTGAACTCGTCAAGTTTGCTCCAGTAAGCATCAAACTTCCTAGACTGGTTCTGTTTGCATAATGTTTTGAAGAGGTTCATCAACTGCTTATTCTTGAATTGGCGATAGAAATTGGCTAGGTGGCGCGTGCACCACCAACTCCGTATGTCATACCAACTGGAATCTTCTGACATATTTTCCCCCTCCCTTGTCTTCGCTAAATCTTTCTGAAGATTGTGAATTGCTAGCAGCAGCCCGGCATGCCAATCATGAATAGCACACACATTTGGACGATCCTTCACAACACCTTTCTTCAAACACACAAGGAACCACAACCAGTTAGTGTAGCTCTCACAGTCAGCGAAGGCCATCGCCAGCGGCACTAACTGATCATTTCCGTCTGCCTCAATTGCAGTAAACAGTGTCCCCTTCATCTGGCCTGTCATGAAAGTCCCATCAATACAAATAACCAGACGACAATGTCTGAAAGTTTCTACGCATTGGCCAAAGCACCAGAAAGCACCATTCAACATCATTTTTCCAGGCATGTCCAGAGAGCGCAATTCAAGACGGCTAACATATGTCCCATCGTTCCTCTGCCCAAGTGTGTCCAGCAGGTATGGCAAATTATGACATGAATCAATGAATGTCCCAAAACGCCGCTCCAGTGTGAGCTGCTTAGCCCTCCATGCCATGGCATAACTTATACTATATTGGTATTTGATTTCTATAGATGTCTGTATGAACTATGCCAGAATGCAGACATTCTTCACTATCTCGTGATAAATCAACCCAGCCACAAGCTCTGCACTAATATCCCGATGGGTGTCAAGAACACCATTTATTATACATGTGTGCAGCATCACCCTTCGTATGACCCACTGCACTTCATACTCCCTCAGGGACATATGTACGTAGCCCTCACACCCAGCAGACTTACACTTCACTGAGTACTGATTCCTTTTCTGCACTCCAAATGTCCTCTGTGTCACATCGCCCAAAGCTTCACCGCCGCTTTCACCTCTTTATTCATACGATAGAATGCACTTTAGACAATCTCGTTCGGTTTGGATGGATACCTATCATCACTTGCGCCCTCAACATTCATTATGGTAGACATGTCTGTGTTCTACTAGTAATTGGATCGTCCCCTCCTTCCTCATTCTCAGCTTCGTCTTCTTCGCTACTACCATCTTCGACATTCATCTGTTCCTCTCTAGCAACGGCATCATCATGCTCCATGATATGCACTAGTTCCTAACGTATCCCCCCTCATCCACCGAACCGCCGAGGTATTCAATAGCTCCTGTCGCGGAAGGTCTAGCAGAAAGTCCACCACCTTCCATTACAGTGCCTTCTTCTCCAACAACTTCCTCTGCCGCTGGGCTATTCTGTCCAACTCCATTTCCTCTGCCTCCGCCTTCTTCAGAAGACACCTCCTTAGCTACTGCCTGGACCAACAGATAATGGGAAACCCTTGCGTGCCTTACTTGCTCTCAACCAAGCCCGCCAATCTTTTGTCAGATTTAGCGGGAACAAATCCCACTGGACATGCTTGCAAAACTTGCTAAAATATGCCTGCAAGGTTACATTTGCGACCTCCGAATCAAGACCAAAGGCCAGTGTGAACCATTCTTTAATGGCATTTATCGAATATTTGTCTGCATGTTGCATATTTAATGTCGTTTGTTGAAAGCTACTAAGATCGATAGAACCAGATTCATTTGTACGGATGGTACCAATACCATAGTAAACTACAAATTCGACTAGCTCTGACATTCCTATCATCCAAAACATCATATTTTCGACTATGTAGTCTAACATCCTCCCATGCATAAACTAATATTGTGCTTCGTTTTTAAATATAGTGCATCTAAAATTCTATATATTGCTATCTGTACAAAAATAATATAAATAATTATTGAAAAAAATAAAAGATTCAATATTCTAAATCTAAATCTATGTCGATTTGCACAAAATGATATTTTAATCTCATCTATCTAATATATCATTTGTTCAGAACTAATTATATAGCTACTTTATTTGAACACCTACGATTTTTACCATACGTTTCTATTTTAAATACTACTCTACTTCTATATATTACCAGATCTAAATAGAACTAGTAAATCTACCTTAATTTATAACTTATTCTATATCTACTACTAACCTACCATTAGATCTACTTCTAAAACTAAAACTAGCTATAATAAACAGAGAAAGATTTGAAAAAATACCTGTAGGTCACTACAGAAACACCTCTCTACCTCCTCTTTTCTCCCTCCTCCTCTCTCTTTCTCTTCCTCCCTACCCGAAACCCTCCTCACTTCCTCACTTCTCTCCCCCGAAACCCTCCTCACTTCACCCTTCAACCCATCTCGGCCGAGGCGAGCTTTATATAGCCACAGGGCTATCGCCACTACTCGTAGCAATTACGCCACGTGTCCTGACAGTTACCAAGTTGAGTTGGCGGGAGATCCGGCTCGGATTAACTGCCTATCGCCACGGGGGTGGCAATAGCCTTTAATACCGTCGATTGGTGTGGTGATTGGCCCCTATCGCCATGGGTGGTGGCGATTGCACCCTAATCGCCACGGGTATTGACGATTGAGGCCAGTTTTGCAATTTTTTTGGTTGTGATAATATTTCTAAAATTTATGGATAAAAAATAATATTTTAAAAAATTGGTTGAGGGGTGGAGGTGACTCGTTGAGGTAGGGAGGGAGGTGGGTAGTGGCGATGCTTAGCTCAAGTGCGAGGTAGCAGCGCAATGGCAGGGGCCTAGGGGTGAGGCGGCGTTGTGAGGCCTGTGGGAGATTTTTCATTTTGGGAATTTCTAGATGGCGCCACCAGCACATACAAAAATGGAGGCAGACATCACTGGATAGCCTCAAAATGTTGTCGAGGCAAAACCATTTGCCTTGGATCTAAAATGTCTGCGTCAGATTAGAACTAGAAACCGAGGCAGGTGATATTAGCCTCAAATTAGTATTCTAAGGCAAGCAATTTACCTCCAAACAAAATCTGAGACGGACCAACTCCTCTCTGCCTCCAAATGGTTGCCTCTAAATCCTTGCCATCCTGTAGTGCTTGCCGAACCCAACAGTGGACCTTAGCAAGTGGGCTCGGCCTAAGTTGAATTTGAATTGGTGGCATCTGCGAATCTCACTGGGCGCTTGGCATAACCGTTGCAGCGACAGCGAGACGACGCCAGCTCTGTCGCCCGGAGAGCATCGCCAACCGTCCGGGGTTCGGAAGCACGTGGTGTTGGAAGAGGCCCGCGCCAAGGTTTTCCAACTGGCGCATTTTGACAGCCAGTGACCGCGGTAATAAGTCAAACCATCTCCGCCCTAGAGGACTCGCAACCCTTTGCCGACGCCTGACGATATGCCAGATCGTCGACTGGTACCATGGCATCTGTAGAGCTTGCGAGCTCAGCAACAGAATAATCGGTGTGTATGAACACCGAGATGCGGATAGACACGATGCTTTCATCATCGTCGTTTCAACGTTGTCATCGGGATTGTCGGCTTCATTGCACCAAAACTGAGACCTAGGCGATGGCGAGGGCATCGGCCGAGGAACGCACTACCTCGATGCTAGCGTGACCTTCCTGTTCCTGAACTTCACCAGAGCCAACGTGAGATATCGTCGCCGCGCCAAAGAGCATATCAGACTGGGGATAGATAAGCCAACAGTAAGCACATATCCTGCAAACAACTAGATCACAACTTTGTGCTTTACACATTGGGACTAGAGTTTTTCAGCAAGTATGACACTAGTGTTTATTCTCTTCCATAGTGAGTACCACTACTGCAGAAACAGCTATAGAAGCCATCTTAGCAGTGACGAGCACCAAAAAAACACGTCACTGGTAAACCAAAAATTTACCAGTGGCGGTCGTCAATTGTCACGTGTCACGTGTCACGGGCACATATTAAGGCGCGTCACTGATAATGTAGCAATTACCAGTGGCGGGCATA
Source organism: Stipa capillata (assembly GCA_019208055.1). Lineage (NCBI taxonomy): Eukaryota > Viridiplantae > Streptophyta > Magnoliopsida > Poales > Poaceae > Stipa > Stipa capillata. The sequence continues at coordinate 245,987 of JAGXJF010003139.1, read as the reverse complement.
CAGGCGTGCTCGTCACTGGAATGTTGTACTCCAGTGACGTGCGCATTGGAGCGCCCGTCACCGGTAAACTTTCCCGCCAAACTTGCTACGGCCGCCTCCGGGCCGGGTTTCTAGTGGCGGGCGCACGGTTCGTTCGTCACTGGTATGTGCTTTAGCAGTGGCGGGCTATTAATTGTGCCCGTCACTGGTAATCTGGCCTATAAGAAGCATCAGCGAGCTCGCTGCTGGCCAGTCCTACCTCCACTGGCCAGCAGCAAGCTCGCCGGTCGCCTGCACGTCCGCCGCCGCCGTCCGCGCCCCTGGTACTCATTCTGCCCTCCAAAAACTTCCCCCACCTCCCCTCCCTAGCTCTCTCTCTACCTCCTAAATCTAGCTAGTAGAGCTAGCTAGATCGATCATGAACTAGCTCCCCCAAACCTCTCCCCTCTCATGAGTTGTAGTGTCTCAATTGCTGCTTTTGTTTCAACTTGACCACAGCTGAGATTAATTAGCACACATTATGCATGATACTGGAGTAATTAACAAGTTTTGATCTGTCTCTGCCAGATAGAGCTAGGTTTTCCAGGAGCAGAGGATTGGTCCAGGACTTCTGAGCTTTGTAATGGGTAATTATTGTCTCAATTAGTATTCTACTTCCATATACTGTTGTGTGCAAAGCACCAAAACAAAGAAACAATTAAAAGAACGCAAAGGAGATTAGTCTGGAGTGAAAAAGGCAATGGATTTTTGTGTGTGATAGAAGTGAATAGATTGGAATGAGGCAGTGGATCAACCACCATGATGCTGTGTCTGCATAGAGGATGGCAAAGCATAATCAACCCATCGCACATGCCTCCTCTCTCCCTAGTTTTCACCAAGAACCAACAGATTCTAATGAACCAAGATTTCACCCTAGTTTCTTATGAACTGAGATGAATTCTGCACGTACATTGCTTCATATATGTGTAATTCTGTTTCTTATGCACTGAGGCAGAATCACGCTTCTTCATGTGTAATTCTGTTGATTTTGTATACATATATATAGAAATGTTTGTGTTATGACATCGATCGTATGAGATGAAAAATGAAATGTGTAATGTTACGACATCGATCGTATGAGATGAATATTTGCGGAAGTGTTTGTGATCGGCCATCGAGCCATCGTTTTGACAAATTTGTTCATATATTGCTTGTGGTACCGGCCATCGAGCCGAGGCAACGTCCCCCCGTGCGTCCCTTCAAACGACGAAGTCACTCCGGGGGGCTAACCTATATCAGGAAGAAGACCAAGACTACCGTTGAGAAGAGTGTCGAAGAGTGAGAAGTTTGTCGAAGAATGTCGTACCTTCAGTATGTGCTCCAATTGTTTGGAACGGAGAAATTGTTCATGTTCCGATTGGAAATGAACTGATAGGCTCTGCAGTACTTCTAGCATTGATTAGGGTAGTAACCAAAACTCTCTGTTGAACAAAATGCTTGTGAAGACGATTAGCATGTTATACTACATCATACGAGTAGTACTTCTAGCACATTATATACTGTACCACTTCATCGAACCTTTCATTTCATCCATCCAAATGAACTTATACTAAACCTTTCAAACAAGCAACCACCAAACCACAAGACTCATAACCCTAGCTAGCTTACCAGTGACGAGCAAGATATAGAGTGCGTCACTGATAACTTACCAGTGACTAGCTAGTATTAAAACCCGTCACTGATAATCCACTTATCAGTGACGTGTGCGTATTACGGACCGTTACTGATAAACAATTTATCAGTGACGCTCACATGTCACGCCCGTCACCGATAAATTACCCCATATAAACCGCCCGCGCGGGACTTGGGGAAAAATTCCCCAAATCCTGCGCGCGTGCCCGCCTAGCCCTAGAATTCACAAATCTCGCCACTGCTCGCCTCCCCGCCGTTGCTCGCCTCCCCGCCGGACGCGTCCGCTCGCCGGCCTCCCTCGCCTCCCCGCCTCGCCGGCCGCCGGACGACTCCCCTCGCCGGCATTCCTCCCTGCCGGACTGAACCGTGGACGGCATTGGTGGCTGCCTCTGCTCGCCGGCCTCCCTCGGCTCCCCTCGCCGACCTCCGTCGGCTCCCCTCGCCTCTCCTCGCCGGAGTACATCGCCTCCCTCATCGCGCCGGCGCCGGTTCCAACTAGAGTAAGGAGTTATTCAAGTTCTTTCAAATCTGCAATGGTTCAAGTTTGTTAATTTGTGTATTGGTTGATATTAGAAGTGCTTTAATTTGGTAGCATCCAGGGAAGTGCTTTAATTTGTGTGCTCACATTGCTTCTGCTGTAATGTACCAAAGATGAATGTGAGATGTGCATGAAATGTATTTCATATATGCTTGTGGTACCGGCCGTCGAGCCGAGGCAACGTTCGTTGCTCTGTTTATTTTTTCAGGGAACTGAGTTCAACGTTTTGGCGAAATGTTGCTTCGTCAACGTTTTGTCAACGTTCGATACTCAATTTTGTATAATTTTAGCAAGGGTCATGCCCAAATTTTGAATTTTTAATAATTTATTTCAATAACCTGCCGAGATTTTGAAACGTTTTATCTAATATTTCAAAATCTCAATTGGAAAGAAAATTTTAATTAGCACCCTTGTTTGCTATAATGAATGGATATTACAAATACTAAAGTAATAGGAAGTAGAGTTACATAAGCAAAACTTTTATTATTATTTTAGCCTCTCATGAAAGCTTTCATAAGTGTAGTTTCCATTAATTTTTGTTTAACAAGTTTCCATTTAGTTCGAAAATGGCCGGAAGCTCCCGGGGACCTGGCCCTCGAACAAATATCTCAGGGGGCCGCCATCGTCGACAACCCTGCTGCCGGGGATAACAACGAGTACGATTCGTCCCACGATGAGTCGGACGAAGAGTCTGGACGTGCAAAAGAGTCCGGCGGTGCTGAAGACGCGACCGATCGTGACGAAGGGACCGGCCGTGAATACGAGACCGGTATTGAAGAAGAACAGGCGGACGGGGCTCCACCAGCCAAGTGAAAAAGGCGGCTTGCGCCTAGGAGACCTAACAAGTTGAGTATTGACACCTTCGTAATCACTCGAGTGGATGATTTGGGTAAACCTGCCAGTCCTTTAAAAGCTGCACAGGGGTATTCAAATGCCGTAGGCTGCATCCTGCGTGAAACCGTGAAGATCACAACCCCCGATATAAGGACGAAAGAAACCGAGCATCTTCGAACTCTCCTCCTGGACAGGCTATTCAGCAGGTATTCCGTCCCAGAGGCCGACAAAAATAGAGTCGCAACAAAAGCCCTGAGCATGATGTCCAAATCCTTGAATACCTGGCGATACCATGCCAATAAAATGAAGGATAAAGATTTTGAGACCGTGATAAAGCCGAAATGGCCTACGATAGATGAGGTGGACTGGACCGAGTTCATTCAAACTCGCTCCGGCGATGAATTCAAGAAGTTGAGTGATTGGGGGAAGGACATGCGGGGGAAGATCGTGGGTGACCACAGACTCGGCAGCCGTGGTTACCAAGGGAAGAAGCCAAAATGGGACAAGGAGGATGCAAGGTTCATTGCGGCTGGGAAAGAACCCCCTTTCTCGGACATCCAGCAAGGGCGCGGAAAGGATTTTGTGAGGGCCCACGCAAAATTTGACCCTGCGACGGCGGAACCGATCTTCACGCACGAGAAAATGAAGGACGTGCACGAAGAACTGGTAACCTCTGAACCCATTTTACTTTATTTGTCCCACGTAGATTATTTTCTGAAAAGGTACGTTTCTAAATGGTTCATGTTGCTTGCAGAAAAAGCTAAGCCAGCAACCTGAGAGCTCACAGGACTCTGTCGATAGCGATAGGTGGCAAGACCCTATCAACAAGGCTCTTGGGAAGCCGGAGACTCGTAGCCGCGTGATGGGGGGTCGGGTATGGGGCTCGATGGGCTGATTATTGTCCCCAAAACCGTGAGGTTGCCCGCGAGAGGAGGAAAGCCAAGCAAGATAAAGAATTCGATGCGCGAGTGGAGGCGGCGGTGAAACGTATATTAGGGCCTATATATGAGCAACTACAACGTCCACCCATGCATCCTTGCACGCAGCCGCCGCCCTTTAATCTGGATACCCAGCCGCCGCCCTTCACTGCTGCAAGGAGTAGCAGCCCATCTGTATCGGGCATTGGCCCCGGGTCACCAAATTCAATCGACGGCCTAACGATAAGCGTCGTCGGCTCAACAAATCGTAACGGTGTTGTATAGATTTCGTTGTTTGGACTCTAACATCGACGACCTGTATATATGTTTCGCAGGTAATAACTCCGTGCCATCTTCAGACCCAAGTGCTCGGCTCGATGGTGACGGTCGCATACGGTCGAGTCCACCCAATAACGCCAGAAAACAGGATGCACTGTGTGGATTTACCACCAAACTTGGCGAGGGTGAAGTTAACTAAGGTGGTCGGCACCTTTGAGGACTTGGTTTTGAATGACCCCCTGAAGAGGGATACGAAAAACTAGGAGCCTGCAAGGAGTTTTTTCTTAGGTGGCCGAAGGACGCGATAAAGTTGATTGAGACCTCCAATCGTCCACCACCGTCGCCGAGCCACACCCACTGTCCATCAGCAAGACCATCTCCTTTGGGTCTTTGCACACCTCTATCTTATAGGGATCTGGAGATGGAGGATGCCGAGGAGGGCGCAGAGCATGGCATGCCTCGTGACGAAGAGGCATGAGAATTTGTAGATACGCCGCCACCCCAGCATGACGAGCAAGCCCAGACGAAGTTGACTCCTAAAACACTCATGGGCGCAGCCAAAGAAGCGATGGCCGGTCAGAGGGCCGTATCTCTGGACACGCAGCGTACGAGGAAAAAAGGGTCGAAGAAGACACATGCTAGCACCGGTACTTACGATAGACAGGGTGATGCGAGGTTGAAAAAATCCTTAACCTACCCAGCATCTTCCCAATCAGGACAGGGAGCAACAGGTCGTCAATGGTGGGCCTATCATGTCCCGGGTCACCCCATGGTACCAAGGGATGAGTTCGACATCCTCCCGAACGAAATGAAGATTCTGCATGAGAACATTCGACAGCTGGAATTAGGACCCGATGAAAGTAATGTCTCATATTACACGGCGAAGGTGCTAGAGGGTTTCAATTTCGTCGAGCAGTATCCTGCGGACAAGTTCTATCTGGACTTTGCAGAGATCTTCGCCATGTTCAATCTTTATCGGCTCGAAGCATCCTTCGTCAGGCTATGGGCGCTGCACCTAGCCAGAGAGACCAGACGCCTGAAGATTCTCGATGTTGGAATAGCAGATCCGTATCACATGCACGAGAACAACGTTCGCTCCCAACAGGGTAGAGAGATTATGAAAGAATACCTCGTGAGTGCGCTGCTAGCGCATAAGGGCAAGGAATACCTACTCGTGCCCTACAATCCCATGTAAGTCCTTCTCTATGTTGTGCTTTCGTAAATTTCTCTTTTGCTTGTGCACCTAGCCAACTTCGTGGATTAATATTGGTTTCTTGATATGTTTGCGCAGTGACCACCGGATCCTCTTAGTGCTAATGCCGAAGGAAAGCAAGGCTTAGTACTATGATTCCATGAAAAGGGTGAAGAAAAACTACACTCTACTCAAGAAAGTTCTGGATGATGCTCTCTTCGACTTTGCACATAGGGGAGGAACTATGGTAAAAAGAAGTGGTGGTCCACGCTTCAAACACGTGACTGATTTCTGTTGCAGACAGCAGCCGGAGAATAGTGTGACGTGTGGCTACTACGTCTGCTCCCACATGGACGACTTTATACGGGCGCGGAACACGTTTTGCAAACCTGACGACTTACGCAAGTGGAGTAATAACCTCGAGCACAAGCCGTATGACTGGAAGCAAGAGTTTGCATGCCTCCAGAATGTGTTTGCGAATATCATCAACAAGGATGTCGTCCCCGATACGGGCATTTCTACGTCGACACTGACCCAAGGGAGGAACATGCCGCTCGCTCAGAGCAACGAGTTCGTGAAATCCCAACCCAAGAAGACGCAATCGCCTACATGCAGCTAGGCCCTAGAGGAGGGAAAAAAGCGTGAAGATAGACCCTAGAGGAGGGAAAAACATTGCATATGTATTGAGTTTGTGGTCCTGTATTCCCAAACTGATTTACTTATATGCTTGTGGACATATCTACGTATTGGCACTTGTTATTTTCGTACTCGGTTTGAAACATCTAATTATATATCGAGAATATATTGTGTTTGTGGTTTCAAGTTGCATGGATATATACTGTGATATGTGTGTGCCGTCACTGAATATTAATTGCTGATTGCACATATAAATATAATTATTAATTATTAATTGCTGATTGTACATATAAATATAATTTTGAATTGGGCCTGCTCATAACAGCAGTGACGTGCGGCCCCGAGAGATCGTCACTGCTGTAGAGCTTATCAGTGACGGGCTGCAACTCCCGCACGTCACTGGTAAATATATCACCAGTGGCGGGTTCATATACGCGCCCGTCACTGATAAATAGATCACCAGTGACGAGTGGGTAGCCCGTCACTGATAACCACTTACCAGTGGCGGATCACCAGTGACGGGCCGGCCCGCTCGTCACTACTGGGCTTTTTTGGCCCGTCACTGGTGGGTTTTTCTGCAGTAGTAAGTGGATAGATTTTCAAGTGATAAAATTCAGATTAAAAGTTGTTGTCATCTTCTAAGATATCATGCTTGGTGTATGTCTACTTCAATCCTATTAAGATATTCATAAGCCCAATACATGTTAGACTATTGTTAACTTTGGTGGTCAAGTTTGGTGTTTGCCATTGGTGTAGTTCTCTATTCTCGGTCATTCCTCTTTGCATAACCATCCTTGCTCTTTCCATACTTGATATTGCCCACACCACATCAGCTTGATGCAAACTCCACCAATATTCCACCCTAAAACCAGATAGCCTCATCATAATACATACTTATGGACCTTTGTCGTGGAGCTCTCTCCAGCCATTTAGCAGTTCCTTCACCTACTCCCAAGGGAGAGCGTTCTAACATTTCTTCTTTCCTTTGAAAAAGAAAAAATAGTTTCAAAAATAAATTGTAGAAATAGGAGCCACCTCAAACATTATGGGATTCCCAATAAAATCACATTTCATTCTCCACCTTCATAACAAGCTCAACCTTGACCATGTTTTTCCTCTTTGTGCAAATGTTGATAACAGGGACCTCATCTATGCCTTGTAGTCACCTTCGCTTTGCTCAAAGTTTTTTAGTGCCTCTATTAGGTGTGAGTCCACCTTCTCTCTCACTTTTACATCATGTTATTTTCTCATGACCTTGATGTCGAGTCCTACAAACTCAGTTTGGACTATCTCTTGACTTGATGACTCTAGGTTACAACAGTACCACTATTCCCCTACCAAGCTCCACACACAAGCCATTAATTTTATAAGATAGTAGTAGGAGGGCTAGAATTACATCTTGGTCAGGAAACAAACACTTTTAAAACGATCAAGAGTTTTGCCTAGGAGTTTCCTAAGGACATGTCACTCGTGGGGATAAATTCTCATGTCGTTTAAATTGCACCCAATTTTCTTTGGATTGATACCGAATGGGGATTCGTGAAATCACCACCAGATAGAGTTGTTCCATACCTCAACTGCTATGAAGAAGGATCTAAGCTTGCAGAAATGGTAAGACTCACGGGTGATCGAGAAAAGTAATTAAGTTTGTGCTCATGCTGAATTATTCTAACCTCATATGTGTGTAGACTTGGTTGTTATCTTGGTTTTTTGTAGGGTTATCTCCATTTGATGCAACTCCTGATTTACATGTTTGACTTTAGCTTTGCTCATGACAAGCAAAGCCCTAAGGTGGGGCTATGTTGATGCGGGCTATTTCTGGTAATTTATCCCCCGAAATCCCAATAAGAGGCAAGGTTTAATACGACACATGGTGCAATTTTTTTGTTGCTAATTTTACTCTAGTGTTGTGGATGTAAATAGTTATTAAAACAGGTATAAAGAGCCCACGAGAAGACTTTATTATTGAAGGACATACAATGCATCAAATTTTGGAACAATGGTGGACCAAAAGTTAGGCCGATTGACCCTTCCCTAGGCTTGCCGACCCTACTCCAAGAGTTGGGATGCTAGTCTGATGAAGAGAGGGTCAACCAACCCTATCAACTAGGCAGGTTGACCCAATCTGATGTGTTCCACTGCCTCCAACTGGATGCCCAATGATGAGGACATGGCCCCCATGGATATACCCGCTGTCATCTCTACTTCCACTACTTCAAGTACATCCGCTGCTCGAGCTATAAAGAACAAACGATAGTTCGTTAAGATCGTCAAGAACAAGCGAGGATTCATGTTCAAACTCTCGGGAGGAGGAAGGAATGGAGTTCATGTGTCCATGAAGATGTCCTCACATGAATTGGTGTTATACAAGGAGTCTTCTCATGTCACTTTTTGTCCAAGAAGTGCTAGAGATAGAGTCCCACAAGATCTGGATTCTAATTCGGATTGCTGAGACAACCCTGACTTCAAACGTCTTTATCTCGAGCATACAGACTTCAATTTGGGCGATCTTAGACTCTCTGGAAAGCTTATCTCGTGCTCTTTCCAACCTGTCCAACCCTATATCTAAATTCCTTATGAGCCAATCGTAACAGCCAAAACAATCTGAGACTATCTCTGTAACAGATCACCTCTTGTCTTTATATACCCCATAGAATTCTCTCTTTAGTTTTTGGGTTTCATTGAGTTGTTTAGCTATTGCTACATTATCGCATCTACAAGTCGTGTAGGACTACCGCCTTGTTTAGATCGCCAGTGGAATCCCAATATACTTTCTTATATCTCTTGTGCCAATTTAATACTCGTAATGTTAGATTGCAATTTATCATAGTTCTTGCTGGTTCTTCGGTTGCTTGCAGGAACTTGAACTTCGTTGTTTAGGTTGATCGTGTCTACGGCAAGGTCAATAACCATCGGAGATTGGTTTAGCGATTGCTAAGGTGTACCGTCACGTACGGTATAATCGGATCGTCAAGGTCAAACTCCACCAAACCGTTAGCTACCTTCGTCTCACCGAAAGATCAGACCACTGTCTCATCACCCAACATGCCCAAATTCAAAGGAGGACCGCTCGATGATAATCATAGGGCCGGCTGATCTTCCTACTTGCATGCCAAGAAGTCGTCCTGCTCATGGCTGGAACATGAGGGGAGAGACTATTTCCTTCACGGCATCAAGGACCAACTAGAGCTGTCGATCAAAAGATGAAGGACCAAGGCCTGCCGACCCTTTTGCTAGTCCTGACACGTGGCACCCTAGCTATCCTAACCACTAGGTTGGCTGGCCCATCTTTAAATACCCCTTCACTCTCCCATCTAGCATAATCACTCAGGAGCCTTCCGCAAGTAATATCTCAGCTCCAATTTTGTGCACCAATGTAGTATGTGCTCTCTAGAGTAGACTAGGTTCCAATGTAGGGAGAGAAAGAGAGAGTGACAGAGAGATGACAGAGAAGATATTCTCTAAGGAGGCCGTCCTGTCAGTGCTTCGCCGTGTTGGGACCCGAAATTTAGGATGTAAAACCTCAATTGTAATCATTTCACAAGTAGATACGTCAACCCTGATTCGACAATCGAAATATAAACACCTTAACCAGACTAGTGTAATATGGCCTCGAAGAGCTCGAGACCTCAATGTTGACCCTAATAGTTGACAAATGAATGCGGCAGCTAGAGTAGAGTGATATAGCCTCCACACTCCTATCTAACTGAGCCAGAACGCCAACCCCGACCTCATCCCGACAACTTAATGCACTGGTACAGTAGGCTAATATAGTCATAATCTCTTAACTAGTCACTTCACATTAATGATCAAATTTGATAGTTCCGCAAAATGAGTTCTAAACCCCTATACACTTCATGTACTTCATAAATATAAGCACATGAAGCATGTTGGAATCAATAGATATCAATAGTAACTCTATGGCAGAAACTACAACAATATACATATTACTTTGAATGAGTAAGTTTAACAAGTTATTTTCTCCGTCCCAAAATGTAAGGTGCACACATGTTCCAAGATTTACAATTAGACCTATAATATTTTGGTTATGTGACACAAAGTAGTATTGTTAGATTCTTTTTTAAAGCACTTTCCAATGATGTCACTTTTGTGTCACATAGCCAACATATTATAGATTTAATTGTAAATATTGGGATACGTGCACGTCTTATATTTTGGGAAAGAGGGAGTAATACACACAAATAGTCAGATGACAAGTATCAAAATCGAGGAAGTAGAATCACCATATTTTCTATCACTCTGCGCCACCTGATAATGCTAAAAGAATTGCATAAGGTCCAAGGAAAAGACCCTAACAACAGAAGCAAAACCCACTTATAGAAAGCCTTAAGAAATGCAACGAAAAACCCAAAAGAAAATGACAGAAGCAAAGCCCACTTATAGAAAGCCTTAAGAAATGCAACCAATCCAAAAGAAAATGGACATCAACCGGGAAACCTGCAAAACCAACAAAAAGACCAGACGAAACAATCACCAACTCGGTAACAACATAGCACGAATCTCATAGCAACGGTCGAGTGGCCAAAACAATCGATTGCGATGAAGGAATGAGTCACCTGCGTAATAGCAAAAGTGATATATATACTGTAGATTTTTTTAAAAAACTTTTAGCCATTTTTTTAAAAAACTTTTAGCCATTTTTTGGTTATGCTCTAGTGGCGTGGGAGCATAGTAGCACAACAGTGCAGGGGAGCGAGCGCTGTATATATCCTCAAACTCGCAAAGTAAATAACGAAAGGCCGGTGACAAGTCTTTTTCGGTTTCCAATTCAGCGAACTCGGAACACTTGATAGTTGATACCCACTTAATTCGACCGTTTGCAAAGCCGCTCCCGATTTAAAGCACTTCCCCGCTATCCTTTTCCTTCGCCTCGCATCCTTCCCAGCTGCAAACAAAAACTAGCCGTTGCCCACTCCGCTTCCCACCCCACCCCCCACCCCGATGGACTCCGCGGCGCCCCTGGTCAGCCCCAACTCCGACGACCGGTTCTGGGACAGCCTCCGCACCCGCGTCGACACCATCCTCGAGAACCGCCGCCTCGTCGCCTGCACCGCCGCAGCCGCCACCACCACCGCCACGGTAGTTGCCGCGACCAAGATCTTGGTATTTTCTTTTTCTGGGTGCTCTGAGTTGGATCTTGATGTGCTCTGTTCGGATATGTAGTGCGGGGTGACGTCCGAGCGACCGAAGCGGCTCCGGACGGACTCGCTGATGCTGGTCCGGGGCCTGGACTCCGTCGCCGCGTCGCTGGCGCAGCTCTCCGATACGCTCACCGCCGCGCAGAAGGTTTGGAACTGATACGATTTCTTCTTTCTCCGTTCCAATTCGATGCTATAATGGTAAAGATCTGACGCTGCCCAGTGCTCCTGTTTCAGGGAGTGAATGCTCTGGCCACCTGCTCTTCCCAAGTGAGAGAATGCGAGAACGAGGAGCCCGATGCGAAGCGACAGTGCGGCCGCTCGACGGAGTTCGCGAGCCTGGGACGCCGGGAAGGATGCTGGTGAAGGTTCAGATAACGACGGGGCTGCCGACGCGAAACTGCGTGAGGAGAAAGGGGATACCCAGGCCTCTGCGGAGGTCGCGCAGAGCACCAATCTGAAGCGGGCGCGCAATGTGGGTCGCAAAAGAAAAGAAAATCCCTTTGTCACACGATTTTTGTGGAGGATATCAGGTTTCTGATTTGGATCAATGTTGTGATCTGCAGCTGGCGGTTTCGATGGCTGGCAGGGCGGCAACCCTCGCGAGGGAGCTGAAGAACATCAAGTCGGAGCTGCACTTCATGCAGGAGAGGTGCAGTCTGCTCGAGGAGGAGAACAAGAGGCTCAGAGATGGGTACGATAATGGCGCTGCGCCCGAAGAAGATGACCTGGTAATCATTCATGACATTCTTGATCTCTCATAAGCCACATCTAGCATTTCAGAATCAAGAATCAGGCAACACAAACTGACAGAAAGTGTTTTGGAATTACAGAACTTCTCACGAACTTCTCACAGTTTTAGTTTAGTCGGATTTCGATCTTTTCGTGATCTTTAGTTAATTATTCTCTTTGATCTTTTGTCTTGTACAACAGGTGAGGCTGCAGCTGGAGGCTCTGCTGGCGGAGAAGTCTCGGCTAGCGCAGGACAACGCCAACCTGACCCGGGAGAACCAGAGCCTGATCCAGCTGGTGGAGTACCACCAGCTGACATCCCAGGACCTCGCCGCGTCGTACGAGGATGTTATGGAGGGGATGCGGCTGGACTTCTCGTCGCCGCTGGGCAAGATTGACAGCGACGATGAAGGCGAAGGCGAGCTCGACGACGGAGTTCCGGTCACCCCGGGCAATAGGTTGGGGGTGTTGAGGTCCTCCCAGGAGTAGATGAACAAGCTGGGTGGTGTGTTCCAATGGTGGAATTCCAAAACAGTACGGTATTATTTCTACTGTTGTATGTGCACGTGCTTCAGTTTGAGCACTCTCGGTGGCCAGATTTGATGTTCTGCTTTGACAATAATGGTTAATGACACTTGTTTTTACATTTTTTTAGAGGCTTAAGCGCCTCAGATGCTTGTAACTACGTCCGGTTCATGCAAGGCAGAACCGCATTTAACTGCATCGAGTATTCAAGAAGCTCGCGTGTTTATCCAAAAATCATGTTATAGTTATGCAAATTGTTTGAATTTATCAAAACATATATCTGGTAGCTGATTCTTTCTTATTTTTGCGAAATAGTTTAATCAATTTTACAAAAATAGTTTGCAAAAATAATAATTTATAATCCAAAAAGGAAAGCTAACAAGGGAACTCAGTACAGTATGCCATAAAAAACCGGCATCACAATTTCATTTCATTAACACAATATACAGTGAGACTATGGCAACCTAGTCAGATTCTAGTATCTATGGCAACAGTGAGACTAATTTACAATCGGGTCGTCCCAAAACCAAATAGTATCAGAACATGATGGCCAGATGTACCAAAAGAAACATCAAGGCTAAACTATTATGCCACATTGCAGGAGAGGAATTGCTAAGAGGCCTCAACTGGGTGACACCGGCTGGGTTCCCACCCTTTGTTTCCTCAGGAGAGTAATTCTTAGGTGAGCCTGAATAATTGTGTGAGTTGATGGAGAGAGGGTTTGAATTATCAGTGTCGTAACCTGCATTTGTAGAAAGACATAGTAAGCATATGACCGTTTATGACCAACAAAGTAATTAGCATTTGCTTACAGTCGAATTTCTTCCAGCCAAGTATTTTCCTTTCTCGATCGAACACAACACGAACACCAGTCATGAAATTTTCTGCACCACAACAATGTAGAGTTGTACTCAATTTAACTGTTATTACAATAGATGTGCTATGTGGAAAGAAATTGCATTGGGCAAATGCACTACGAATTGGGTGCCCATTCTTGATCCCTTTTTTTTTCTGTTTTAAGGCAAACGGACCCCATGTGATGATTCTATCATTTCATTTGATATAAACAGGCATTGGCAATTTGGCATGGTTATGGCATTTGCAAAATACTCATGTTAGCAGTTTGAACACCCTAAATTATAGTAGATGATGCATAAACATGTCATAGGACACGTTCAGTGGCGGAGCCAAGATTTCAAGTGTGGGTATGCGGAGCTAAAGACAAATTTGTTCCACTTGAATTTAGAACATCACAATCTGGACCGATAGACGTATGACGGTGTCGGTGTCGTCACGTCGGGGCCTCGTGGGTTGCTGGCTCGCTGCGTCGGTGCTCAAGGCTCGGCTGTGCAGTGCGCCCAGCGCGTGCCTGACATGAACTGGTGTGTGATCGGGAGACAAGGCGGCTGGGCTGAGACAGTCATGGGCCAAGTGGGTGTTGGGAAGACCAGGAAAGCATGAAGATTGGCTGGAATTGGAAAAGTTGCTGGAAATACAACTATTATACATACGATACATATATGTTGACATATATACTAAAAGCTTTTGCAAAAGATAATGGGTATGCAACGCATACCCTTGCATCAACCTGGCACGGCCCATGGACACATCGATCTACACGTGGTCGGAAAGCCAGGAAACAGGAGTGTGGATTTTCAGCTTCATGGAGCCATGGCTCCACCCTCCACTACCCTTGGATGGAAAAAACATAGCATAGGGATATGAGCCGGTGTAGCCGATAAGGAGAGATATTAAACAGTGATAGGTACAAAAGTTTTGAATTGCTGGATTGCCCCATAAGTCAAATTTTGTGGTACACATGAGTAAAGTCGTGGGCCAAGTGGTAAAGTCCATCCCCTCTCTCCTCTCCCTCGTTCACCACCATGAGACTCTCTCTCCCTCCTCGAGCCTTTGCACATTTTTGAAATTTTTCTGTGGACATGTTCAGATTTGTGGTATTTGAGATGAAGCATTGCATTCTCATGATTTGCAATGTGTTTTCATGTGCATTTTTCTGCTAAATTGTGATGAATCAGTGAAAAATGGTTGCGATTCAGTGTAAATTGTAATGAAACTTCATGTGATGAAATACCAGCTGTTCATGGACAGATAAACATTGTCCTTGCTTTGATGTATTTACTGATGTATTTTGCTGCTAAATATGCTGTAAATGTTCTTAATCATGTGTCAACATTGCTAAGTATGATGTTAAGATGTTTGTAAACTTTCACAATCATGTGTTAGGCGAACCTTCAAGGAGCACTGTTTCATTGGGACCCTGTGTCCATGGACTCATGTTGTTCACATAACACTGACCGGAGGCAGGACAGCAGGCCAGAACAGTGCTCAGTACAGCATGTACACTTTATGTCCATGTTTAAGTACCCTTGTGCTGCTAATTTGGAGCAAGCTCCTCTAACTACTGCCACAGGAACGCATCCCCGTGATGGATCGGACGGCAGGGGCACATGGAGCCCTCCATGGAGCTAACAAATATTACTCGAGAAATAATCGCTTACTAATTATTTTGCATAAGATATTCAACTTAGAATAAGCTGTGATGTTAAAAATATTAGCTAATGCAACTGCATAACATGCAAGGAATGTGGGTAGGCCATATAAAATTTGACTTACTTAGCACATCCTGGAACGTGGATCAAGATCCCAAGTACCGGAGGTAAGTAGCTCATTACCACCGTAAATGGGGACATTGATTAGTTATGTTCTCTAAAGAAAATGATGGTTTGTGAACATCAAAGTAGAGAGCTTTAGGTCAAGTACTGATTGTTAGAAATGAAATCAACCAATTTTGACCATGTTTTTACAATGCTTGTGCTTATAAAACAACTCTTGATAATGCAAAGGAAACGGTGGCAATGGCTGTTAGGTTAGGGCCCAATGAAGTACACGAAAACAAAGATAAATGTTGGTGCTACCAAAATCTGGGCAGCCGAATTGTCTGCCCACATTTTGGCAAAGCTTGGCTCCAAAGATGAGATAGAGAGACAAAGAAAAGGAACCTTACTAAACTTCTGGCATGAAACCAAAAAGGAGACCAAATCTGGTCAAAGTTTGGTAAGGCAGACTTTGGGTCTGATAGGCATGAGAAACCAAACAACCCATAGAATTTTCTAAGCCTCAGCAAGACTAGTGGCTGCGTATTCTTTATTATTATTATTTGACTCAAGTCAAATGATCAAATGCCTATCCATCCCATATCAACTTGTACAAGAAACCAAACAAAATGTTGTACCATCTCGTACAAGCAGCCAAACAAATTAACTTGTACCATATAATGCGAGATGAGCTCATCCACCTACACCATCCCGCTCACATACAAGTTGACCCCCTCAAAGCAAATACTAAGTAAGGACTTACAAAATACAAGATGCTATCGTTCATGAAAATAGAGAATAGATTTAGATGATAAAACAAGCAACTATATCCCCACTGAAAAGATATGGGATTGTTGATATTGACAGTCACAGTAAAAGAAAAATGTAAAATATTTATTTGTATTGCCTCTTCTGTTTCCTCAACAATGGACAGCATTCACTACAGTATTGAAAAGCATCATGACTTTGGTTTGGAACAAAGCACGTTTCATTTGTTGTGGGGATGAAAACTACTGAATACATCCCACTGTCCCTCCAAAAAAACAGAGACAACTAAATTCAAACTCAGATGCAAAAGAAAATTTACATGTTTTGTTCTCGTTAAGGATTGCCAAAAAAAGCAGTGTAAAAAATGCATAAAGGTGTCCTGATGAAATGCAACAGAATAGTTCAAAAATAAGGGTTGTGCAGTAACCTTACGTCCAATTATATTGAGTTTTGTGCTCTTGAGAATCGCCAAGCAGTAGACATACTCATGTTGCTGCAAATATCCAACATAACAACATGGTATATAAATGGGATTATGTGCAAAAAGAACTTTTTAAATACAAGAATCTGAGACTTGCAATACCTGAATGGAGATTAACCTGCCCTGGATCAATAACAGGGAACAAACTTCCACCTACTGTTCTCAGGCTTATACCAGGAGTTTGGATCCTTGCTTCACTAGAGCTGTACAAGTTAACCTTGGTCATTTATCACAGAATGGCAAAATATACAAATAGGTCTGGTAGAACATATTTCTAACGCAAAATAACCTCAGATCGTAGCAGTATTCAAAAGGAATTCTTGAGTCAGCTGCATGGAGATTTGCTCGAACTTGTGTATGGAACTGAAAAACAGAAATAACTACGACGTCAAATATTCCAATCTTCATGCAAGATCAGACCATGACAGATGGTTTACTACACTTTGCGTTATATATGTATATGCTGGGTCTACCAAGTATGTGAAGGACGTTCCTGTGTCAAAAATTGTACTAAACTCCACATCCACTGGGTTATTACCAACAGTAATCCCAGTGATGGTGATAGCGTATGTGGGGCTGGAAACAAAATATTATCCCAAGCGCACAAAATCAACAGGAGCAGACAGAAACGGACAAGGAAAAATACACAGTGCACAATTGCAAGTCAGGTAAATGAATAAAAATTGCTCACTGTTTCTGGTTGATGTCAAGTGGTGTCTCCTCTTGGTCAGAGCTGCCTTGGTCTCCAAAACTGATCCTCCCAATACCATCACGGCCAAAACACATTGAGAAGGAATCAGATGTCAGACCTTTCTGTGCTAGAATGCTAGGAACAGATATCATGTCTACTCCAAGTCCAAAAAGACCATTAGGAGCAGCAGTATCTAGAAATTTTCCTGTCTGAACCTGTCCGCAACTGATGAATGAAATAGTTTAAAGTTTGTCAAAACAATGGATAGAATATTTTCATCTAACTAGATCCAAAGAAAATATTACCCAAACATTATTTGCGCCTCAAGAATTTGAGGGTCGGTATCTTCTGTTGATAGGTAAAGCACATCCTCGACTAGAAATCCAGAAGATGATGTGTCTGCAGAGACATACACCATCTTGTATGGACAACTTGGTGTTGTAGAGCATTCTTTTCTAAGATTACATAAGTCGCTGTCACAAGGAACTACTTGGCTTGTTGATGACATACTAGGGATGTAAAAAGAAGCCTGAAATTCAGATAATCAACAAACTATATGTTGAAAATATAGTAACTTTCAAAGAGAACATACATGCAGCAAAATTACAACAGAAAACTTGATTGGCACTGTATTTCCAGATCAGCAATAGAAGTTATGTGTGAGGGAAATTAAAGGCGAGGAAAACTTCTTCCTAATAGACAGAGCATAAGATGTGAATAATACTTTGGGGAAAAATTGTGTTGTCCCAGACTCCCACACCCTTAATGTCTAGTGCAAAGGAATACAACCAGACTCTGACACAGACGCTCAACAGACTACAAACTTGCACTCTCATTGGACCCAAATACTAACTGTGCAACACTCCCCTAGGTATAAGATAATAGTCATGCACGTTTGTGACATACTACAAAGGATAGCAGTACTGCAGTAGCAGCAGATTGGATCGGTTGCGGTTGTAAAAATGGAGTCCAAGCTGGCAAGAGTAGGGGTAGAATTAGGAAAATAGGGACTAGGAAAGAGACAAGGAATATTATGAGAGAATACAATAGGTAGTACACATTAGGAAGGATATATTAGGGAGTCCAATTATATTGGTAAATGTCTAATGAGTCCAATCACTTTAGGAAAGGTCAAGAGCCCAAGTATCCACTATAAAAGGATGGCATGTACCTTCTTTTGAGGCAAGCAAGAGCAATCAATCTATTCACTCCCAAATATTCTCTTATCCTAACCTATGCCTACCTAATCCTGCCATCATGGCTATCTTGAGCACGGTAGTCACCCCTTGTGAATCTAGGTCCACAACAGCAATACCCTTACTAAGACCCCTTCATTCAACGAAGCCTTCCTTCAATGCCATGACCGACATCACCTCTAGAAATCGTCCTTACCATACCAACCACCAATGCCAAACCATACCCACCAGCGGCACTGCCTACACCAACACCAAACCTTGTAACCACCATGATCACCATCTCGACCACCTCCAATCCAACCTTTGCCAGAATCAGGTGATCCACCTCTACATTCTAGCCCCAGCCTTGGCCTCCACCACCTCTCGACCCCTCTAGCCCCCAGCCACCTTGTCCTCCACCATATCTCCCAACACACCCTCAGCCACATTAGCCTCCACGACCTCTCTAGCAATGCCACCCCTGTCTCCACATCCCCAGCAATGCCATCTCAAAACCAGCACCAACTGCCTCTTCCATTGCCACCACCACCAATGATATCACTAGAGCTGGTACCAGATTGACACATCCGACACAGAAAAACCACCACCATATGCACCTTCAGAGAAACCAGCAACATCAGTTCTGCCATCACAACTGAGCTCATCACCACCACCAATACCACCATTAGCACAACCTCCAAAGCCACCGCCTGAACTCCCCTTATTTTAAGACCTTTACCTTACTCTGAACATCCACCATCCGCCTATGCCTGCTCACCCCTAGCAGTGCCCAACTATGACCTGGTCGCAGCCCGGTGGCGAAGCAGTGGCCAACATTTGTAAGCACACTGCGGCGCCCACACGCGAGTGGCAAAACAACCCCACCCACCCAGCAGTTCTGTGGCAGCTAATTCCTGGCAGAGGGCCTGCAAAGCCTCAATGGAGGTGTGACTGTTTAACAGATGAAGCGGCACAGTTCATGGATAGGTGTAGGCCCTGATACCATGTAGAATAATTTGCGGCTAATTGCATGTTGTCTCTTAGGACACGCCCCACATCGCACCCCCTCCCCTCACCCCCAACTCCCATTGGAGTATGAACTCAGAGTTCAATCATACCTTTGGGGAATATATTGTTTTTTCTCGAGAAAAAGACCTGAGTAGTACAAATCCAACAAGATGTGTACAATGAAGAAGCAAGCAAGAATAGAAAACAAAAAAAGGAAATAAATGCTCAGGTGAACCAGGACTACCCGCAGATGCAAAAAGAAAGAAATTTGGTCAAGTTATTCTTTGGACAATCCAGATAAAAATAAACATATAGGTCAAGGGCTAATTTATGTAGAAAAGACTCAAGCATTTGCGGTCAATAATAGTAAAGAATTTCTAGTCTTGGATATTGTAACCAACCTCCATGATCAAAACAGCCTAAAACAAGGCAAAAAAGAACATGATAAGTTCATAGAATTTGGAAGTTGAAACTAAATCTAAAATATCACCTTTCTCATTCTCCACTGGTAACTACGATCTTTTTAGACAATGACACAGCATAAAGTAACAGCTTTATGATAACTATAGATAGTCAAAGAAGATTCACACCCTACCTTATCCCCACCATTTAGTATTTTAAATGGTAAACGAACATGTAAGCAGTTTTACTAGTAAAAAGTTCAAATAAATAGTACGGAAATAAACATCTAACACGTTTCCTTCCATATACATTGACTGACTACCAATAATCGTCTACAGTGGCAGCACAGCAAATAGGAGAGACTTAAATTTGGCAAACACTGTACCTGATGTATGATAATGTAAAACAGGCCGAGTAAATAGTACATAGTTTTAAACTGTACAAATGGTCCTCTTACTTAACACAACTTTTAAATTAGTGTATATGCAAAAGATGTAACAACCAGGCCATCTCCTCATAATCAGATGATTACAAGGGACTAATGGCCGTTATTCAGAACAGTGGAACAGGAACAGTACTGAAGTGAAATTCATGCCATTTCACAATAACTGTTGAGCTGCCCAATCAAAAGGAGCTTTTGTAAACGATACCCTCATACATATGAAGTGTGAGATAAGATTATGAGACCAAAGAAACATTGAGCTTCTCAATTTACACTTACCATTTTGTTACCCAATTAGTACATTGTTGTGGAAGCTTACGTAGTTTCCTCCTAATGCTGAAAGACAACTAAAATCTTAACCCTCCACGAAAAGACCATCAAGAGGAACAGATCAAGCATATATGATCACTGAACCCACAAGACAAGTGACAACAAAAGGCCATCAATATAAAAAAATCGAACCTAACAAAGGAAATCGCTTTGGTAAAATAATCCAACAGCACAGCTATTGGACAAAATACGCAATGTTGATCAAGAACTTCCCATCAAATCTTCCTGGAAGCTTCTTATATATGACGTACCATAACTAGCAGCAACTATCTCCAGACACCCATTTCACCACGATGCAAATCATCCAAACATACTCCAGAACAAATTTTAATAGGAACAGAACAGTCTAAAGCATCAGATCAACACAAATCCTTAGTATTGAACGGTTCACAAGCGACTGGAGCGAGAAATCTTGAAAAGAACCTCGCAGCGTGAATGACATTCAGCTCTGAATTATGCACCAACCCCTAGTTGATCAAAGGACCCAGCGAATTCTAAGAGAAGAGAACTCTTACTGATCCGGAAGCGGCTGAGGCTGGCGGCGTGCACCCATCACACTGGCACGGCAGCCAGAAGAGGTCGCTCCCGGTGTCCAGCGCCACCATGAACCTCTGCCTTGGCGTGCCCACCGTCACAAGCGCATAGTGCAAGCTACACCAGGACCAACAAAATTGCACTTTTTACTAAAATTATGAAACACCACGTCAAAACCACACAAAAATGCGAAGAGAGGTAGGGGCCTTACAATCCGAGGTTGCTGACCTTCATGGTGGCGTTGCCCTCGGCGAACGTGAGGGGCGGGGGATCGGCGGCGGAGGAGAGCGAACGGTGGCGGTCGTGCCTGGCGAGGGCGGCGACGTACGCAGCGCTGCTGGGCGCCGGCCAGCCTCCCGGGAGCACGTGCCCGTGGTCCTCAGCCCACCGTCGCACAGGCGCGGAGAACCGGTGGTGGAACTCCAGCGATGGCGCCCTTCGGCCACTGCCGCCGGCCGCGACGCCGGCGAAAAGTAGAAGCGGAAGCAGAGCGTGGAGGAGCTGTGGGCTCATCGGAGATGCCGCCGCATGTGATCCGGCGGAAATCGATGATCGGGTGTTGGCTCTGAGTCGGCGGCGCAGGCGGGGTGATCGGCGGCGGAACCACTGGTGTGGTATCAGTGGTGCGGTGTCGAGTCGCTTTGCTTTGGAATTCTTTTTAGTTCTTTGGTTTCTTGTACGGAGCCTAATTATTGGATGTAGTACTGTTTCGCTTGGCTTTTTACTCGTGGATGTCAGAAAAAAAAATAGAGCCGCCTATCTTCCCCGTCAGCGCCCATCTACACACCTTCTAAGCGCGGGAGAAAGCCAGATTTGCCCCCCGCCGAGCTGTAATACCGGATTTGGCCCCCGGCTGGGTGCAACGGTGAATCTGTCCCTACGACGTAGTGTACATGCGACACGTGGCGGTATCGCGGGCGGACTGTGCGACACACGGGAATCGCCGGTGGACCCCACGACGAGGCGTGCCGGCTGCGACAAAGGTGAGGAACCACGACGCGCAGGCCATCGCGGCCCTAGGGCGCGAGCACGCGACCGTCGCCCCGCTCGTCCCGCTCCTCCGCCCCGCCACCTCCGCACGCCCCGGGCCCGCCGCCTCCGCACGGCCCCTGCGCACCACCACCTTCGCCGCGAGCCTCGAACCCGGTCATCGCGGGCCACGGCCGCGAGCTCCACTCATCGCAGCCCACGGGCGCGAGGAAGAAGCTCGCAGGTCCCGGGCGTGAGGCGAGGTCGGATCGCGGGCTGAGGGCACGAGGCGACGGCGTCGCAGGCCGGCGGCGCGATTTCGCCAGGTGTCGGCTGCCAGCACCGTTGCGGGGACAGATCCGCCGTTACACCCGACCGGAGGCCAAATCTGGTATTGCAGTTCGGCGGGGGGCCAAATCCGGCTTTCTCCCTCTAAGCGCAGCGCGCTCTTGTTATTGGCGACCTTTTCTTTTCTTTTCTTTTTACTTTTTCTTTTAAAAAAGCATTTAGTACACACTCACACAACACTACTTTAAAAAATGCATTTAGTAAACACTCACACAACACTACTTAATACTAGAATTATAAAGTTGTAAGATTGATAAAGTTACCACATACACGTTATTATCAATGGATATGTTGCACAACACTGAATAATATTGCTCTTTAGTGAGGATGCACTGGAGCTAAATATGGGTTTTGATCCTTGATAGATGAAAGTACAACCGGCTTTACTAACCACCCAAGCAATATCTTAATTTTGCGTTAAACGTCAACACTCTCTGTGGCCTCTGGTACATCCATTTGTCCTTTCTTGTGGCTCAATCTAGTTTCCTGTTTTCTTGTCATTGTGCTGCTCACAACCTCCTTCAAACTCGTAACCTGAGAGGAGGGAGCAGTGATCTTTACTCTCATGGAAGAAGCTAGCTTTATGCATAGGTATGCAAAGCTTACTCATGAAAATTTGTAAAAAGAAAGTTAGTTATATATATTATTTCCTCCGTCCCATAATGTAAGGCGTATTTTGATTGATTAAAACAAGAGTTTGACCAGTATTTACTCTATTAATATGTGGTTCATCTGACACAATGTCACAATCATAAGTAAGTACTTTTGAATACAAATCTAATAATATCAATCTTATGTCACATAAATCACATACTAATGGAGTAATTGTTGGTTAAAATTTTATCTTAACCAATAAAATATGTCTTATATTATAGAACAGAGGTAGTAATATATATGGATATGTGTATAATAATATATTTACAACTCTAGACCCAACAAAAATAAAAAAACAACCAATTGTCTAGACTCGCCCACACACCATATGGCCTTGTTTCTGTTAGAGTTTAATTAACATGTGTTAATTATGGGATAATCTCCTCTTGTATTAATCGCAGGTGGTTGCCTCCCCAATAGAAATTAACATGTGTTAATTATGGGATAATCTCCCCTTGTATTAATCGCAGGTGGTTGCCTCCCCAACAGACACCTCTTCCAACCTTCGCGTCTGTTCGTTTGTGTCTCCTCAAAGAGACGCATCCCTTCAAAGGGACATATCTTTCGGGAATAGCAACTGTCATCCCTTGTACTCATATATATACTTGTAATCACAAGTGCATCAATACAAGAATCACATTTGATTGTGTCCAAACGCTGCTTCTATTCTGTTCTACATTTCAATTCTAAACACGTTATCAGCCACGCTTCGTTTCTACCGTGAGCAAGAATCAAAGGAAAAGAAGAAGAGATCACCAGAGAAAGAAAAAAGAGGTTAGCATTTTGCAATGCCTGGGCGTCTTTTCTCGCGGTTCCTTCGCATTTTATGGGAGTACAGCCGCCGCTGTCGCTTCGTCGCCCGTCGCCGCTGTGGACCTAATGGACACCGCCGCTTCTCCCGCAGCGTGCGCCGCCACGGTGCTGGTCCTCGCCGCTCGCTTGGTCGTCGTCAACAGTAGCGCCACGGCGCCCCGGCGCCGGCGCTGCCCGCCTGGCTCCTCGCCGGACCGGCCGCTCCGCCGCTCCATGTCGACGAGGGCATCGAGCCGGCGCTTGCGGTACCGCCGCCGCCGGGCTGGTGTGAGGTGCACGAGTGGGGCCCGTGCCCCTCACCCACGCCGGAGCCCGCCATCATCGACCCGGTCGAGGTGGCGCCCGCTTCACTGCCAGTTGCCGAAGTCGCGCCGCCTGGCCTCCACCGCAACCCGTTGCTCACCGATGCCAACCCCCCGCCGCCTCCACGAATGGCCCCCCGCCGCCGCTTCGTGGCGCCGTTCCCGGCGTCGTCCTCGATCCGTGCCGCCCGCGCTGGCTCTTGGAGGCCGGCGGCCCTCGGCCTCGCCAACGGCGTAGCCCCAGGTGCCTCCCTCACGGGTGGCTCCTCGTCCGAGGAAGAAGCCGGAGGCTCCGCCACCTCCGCGCGTCACCGGTGAAGGGGCCGGCCGGCGGGTGGCCGTCGCCACTGCCGGGTCGGGTGGGAATCGGGATGGAGCCAGTGGATTGCAATCCCTAACCGCCCCCTTTATCCTTTTCGGCCGGATGGGCCTCTATCGGGCCAGCGAGGCTCTTTGCTGCGTGTGGGCCACTACCGGGCAACAAGGCCCATTTCGGCATGGGCCAATTTGGGTTCACCAGCAGCCCACAGGCCAATTTGGTAAGAAAAAAACCTATATTTCTGGTTTTTCACAGATTAGTCCTTTTAACAGTATTTCTAGCAGTATTTTATTTCTGTTTTAGACCCTGTTAATTGTAGTATTTTAATTTCAGTACTGTATTTCTATAGAGTACTATGTATTCCAGAACAAAGTGTGATGCAATATATTTCCATGTTAAGATTAATTGCGTCCACTATTTGCAATCGAGATTTTAATTTCTTGCAAACAAAAATTAATTCATCTTAATTAAGTCATCTTGACTTAATACGAGCAAGAATTAATTTGCTGAATTCAAAGTGATTTTCTTCAAATCAAGTAATGACACATGGCATTAGGAATATGAGTATCTACTGATTTCATCAGATTATACTCCCTAGTGCTGCGTGGCATTAGGTATATAAGTATCTACTGATTTTATCAGATTATACTTGAGTATCTACTGATTTTATCAGATTATACTCCCTAGCGCTGTGAGATTTACTCTTACAATGTGTCATACATAGCAAATTTGAGATTCACATTAATGTTTCCAAGCCAACTTCTTCGAATTTTCATTAATTTTGCAAAGTTCATTACAACATTAACCACGATGGTTTTTAATTTACTGAACGTAAATTAATTATCTCTGCTTTGCCCATGTAGGTAAACGATGACCGCAAAAGAATTTGAGGAGCTTGCCCTCAATGGTCACAACTACCCTACATGGGCCATGGACATCAAGATCAGTCTTGCGTCCTGTGGGATAGCGCGTGCAATCTAGGACCCGGCGACTCCTCTACCGGATGGAGAAACGCCGCTGACAGAATAGCAAAAATATGCTGCCTTATACATCATAAGGCACCATATCCACCCAGATCTCAAATCTGAGTACTTGGAGGAGGAATCTCCCAGTACCCTGTTTCAAGCCCTCAAAACGAGGTATGAACAACAGAAGGCAGTTGTCCTGCCAGAAGCACTCCATGATTAGACGCACCTCCGTCTTCAGGATTTCAAGTCCATCAGAGAGTACAATCACCAGGTTCATAAGATTAGTTCCAAACTATGCTTTTGCGGGAAGGAACCTATTGACGCGGAGAAGATAGAGAAAACTTTATCCACTCTGCTCCCTTCAGATAAGATCCTCCAACAGCAGTACCGCGCTCGCAACTACACCGTCTATTCCGACCTCATTCATATCTTACTTAAGGCTGAAAAACATGATGAGCTACTCGCTAAGAATGGCTCTCAGCGCCCCAGTTGGGGCACAACCTTTACCTGAAGTTCATATGAATATTGCGAATGGACAGAGATTTGATGGTGTTTTTAGGGGCAAACCATCAAATTTCAAGGGTAAGCGAAAGCGTAGTAGGAACAAGAAGCCTAGAAACTCAGACAAGGGGAAAGGCACCGCAAAGCCTAAGTATGACAAAACTAAGCTTTGCAACAAATGTGAGTGCTACACGCACCCCACTGAAAAGTGCAAGACCCCAAAGCATCTGGCTATTCTGTACCAACAATCCCAGGGACGTAGAGCACCTCAAGGGAAAATGTTTGAAGCCAATTTCAACCTTCATCCAGACAGCGCCAATGGAGATGGTAGTTCACACGATGTTCCTCCCGGACCAAGCAACACCATGACTTTCCATCAGCCTGAGGACCCTGCCGGCACGGAGAACATGATGGTTGAGTATGCCTCAACCGATATGTTTGGAGACTTCGACTAATCCCTCAATCTCCTTTGTGATCTATTTATTTTATGTCCATCTGTGATGTTGTAATTAGAACATAAGTATTGTTGTCACTTTTATATTGTATCAGCACATATGATAAAATCAAATTGTATACTATGTATTTACATAAAGATTTTCTTATTAAAAATTCTTTACTTTTCTTTATATATAGTTCTCTACGGGGACGATCCGATGGAAGAGGAATTATGCCTTGTGGACAGTGCTACCACAAACTCCATACTAAGGGAGTTAAAATATTTCCAAACTCTGAAAAAATGAATGGAGATATTTTAACTACCGCTGGACGCGATACGGCAATTGTTGGCACTGGATGTGCCATATTTACCCTCCCAGGGGGTACACAAGTGACAATTGAGGATGCTTTGTTGTATCCCGACTCGTCACTTACTCTAATCAGTTATCAAGATATCCGTAAAAATGGCTTTCATATTGAAACCCATGAAGACAACAAAGAGGAGTATCTACTCTTCACCAAAGATTACGGATATGGCAAGCAAGTACTTGAAAGAATTCCTTCTCTATCATCTGGATTGTACTATACGTACATCAAGCCCGTAGAAGATGTTGCATACAAGGTAATTTTTCAGAATGTTAACGCATTCCAAACCTGGCATGATCGCCTAGGCCATCCCGGGATCGGGATGATGAGAAAAATTACTCGCAATTCCATAGGTCATAATTTACTTGAGTCAAAATTCCCTCAATCATCAGACTTCGTGTGCACATCTTGTGCCACGGGAAAGCTAATTTTGAGGCCCTCACACATCAAAATACAAGCTAAACCACTTCAGTTCCTCAAACGCATTCAAGGAGACATTTGTGGTCCCATCCAACCATTTTCTGGACTTTTTAGGTATTTCATGGTCCTCATTAATGCATCTACACAATGGTCACACGTGTGCCTTCTATCCACACGAAACCATGCATTTGCCAAGATAATGCGGCAAGTCATTAAACTACAAGCCCATTATCCGGAAAGTCGAATTAAGACAATTCGCATGGACAATGCTGCAGAATTCTCCTCACGTGCTTTCAATGATTATTGTATGGCCCTGGGGATTGAAGTTCAGCACTCTGTCCCATATGTCCATACACAAAATAGTTTGGCTGAATCTCTGATTAAGAGGATCAAACTCATTGCAAGATCTTTGTTGATGAATTGCAGCTTGCCAACCTCTTGTTGAGGTCACGCAGTTTTACACGCTGCTGACTTAATACAATTGCGACCTACTGCATATCACAGTACTTCCCCTCTGCAATTGGTACGTGGAAATCCTCCTAGCATTTCCCATCTGCGTAAGTTTCGGATGTGCTACATACATCCCGATCTCACCACCACAGCGGACATCCATGGGCCCACACAGGAAACTGGAGATCTATGTGGGGTACAAATCACCGTCGATTATCAAGTACCTGGAACCCCTTATTGGGGATCTATTTACAGCCCGTCACGCTGATTGTATATTCGATGAGGAACATTTCCCGGCATTAGGGGGAGATTTCAAGTACCAGAAAGAATGCTCGGAAATTGATTGGAATGCTCTAGCCATTTCATCATCTGATCCACGTACCCAAGAGATCGAACTCTAAGTTCAGAAAATCATCAATTTGCAACATCTTGCAAATAATCTGCCAGATTCATTTACTGATCTAAAGGGTGTTACAAAGTCCTTAAATCCGGCCAGAAATGCGCCCGAAAGAGTGGAGGTACCAATAAAAACCACTCAACTCCCTGTTCCTAAAAGAGGGGGAGTAGTACGGCTTCTAACTTGGAACCAGCTTCTCGCAAGCAACAATGGAAATCAAGGAGAAAATCCTCGGAGCCAGTAAATGCAAGTCAACTTAACATTGACAAACACCCAGTGAAAGGGCAACCTTCACAACCCAGCTCCAGTTTGCGCACACTGGCTAGGCCATCGGAACACCCGGACTCACGCGTATTGGGAAATCATGAAGAGTCATCAAGGGTGTAGGAGATTACCACCAACTATATCGATTCTGGAGAATCATTCAACCGTAAGTCTACGATTGTCGACACTTATTTTTCTGCTACAATTGCAAATACCCTTCTCAATGATCATGATCCGAGGACTATCGTTGAGTGTCAAAAGCACTCTGACTGGCCTCAATGGAAGGATGCAATACAAGCGAAAATTGCCTCGCTTAATAAAAGAAAGGTATTCAATACCGACACCCCCTCAAAGTTTTCCCTGTAGGATTCAAATGTGTTTTTATCCGGAAACGGAATGAGAACAATGAGGTGGTGAGATATAAAGCAAGGCTCGTAGCACAAGGGTTTACGCAGAGACCCGACATTGATTACAATGAGACATATTCTCCGGTAATGAGTGGAATCACTTTCCGATATCTCATACCTCTGGCAATGCAAAATCGTCTATCTATGCAGTTGATGCATGTCGTGACCATATATCTTTACGGGTCACTAAATTCGGACATCTACATGAAGGTTCCTGACGGAATCCCTATCCCGAATGCAAGCACAAAACACAACATGTACTGTGTAAAACTGAAAAAGTCATTATATGGCTTAAAGTAGTCAGGACAGATGTGGTACAATTGACTCAGTCAGTTCCTTCTTCAGAAAGGTTACTCCAACAGCGATGATTGCCCATGTGTCTTTATCAAGAAGTCCTCTACAGGATTTTGTATTATTTATGTGTACGTCGATGATCTCAACATCATTGGCAACACACAAGATATTGATGAAGCACGTAATCACCTAAAGATGGAATTTGAGATGAAGGATTTGGGTAAAACCAAATTTTGCTTAGATCTTCAACTTGAGCACCTTCTCTCAGGAATCATGGTACACCAAGCTGCCTATATCCAGAAAATATTGGAGAAGTTCAATATAGACAAATCCTACCCATCTAAGACTCTCATGGTTGTTCGTTCTCTAGACGTAGAGAAAAATCCATTCAGACCAAGGGATGATGGAGAAGAGATGTTGGGACCCGAGGTTCCATACCTCAGTGCCGTTGGAGCGCTCATGTATTTTGCAAATTGCACAAGACCTGATCTTGCTTTTGCAGTGAATCTACTTGCTAGACATAGCGCAGCTCCCACCAAACGCCATTGGTCAGGAGTCAAGAATGTTCTTCAATATCTCCAAGGCACAAAGGATCTTGGCCTACTCATTCAATTCCAAAGAAATCAGGACTCCAATATGATTGGATACACAGATGCTGGCTATTTATTTGATCCCCATAATGCCAGATCACAAACCGACTTTGTGTTCCTACATGGTGGAACTGCCATATCATGGAAGTCTTCGAAACAGACTCTTGTGGCAACATCTACCAATCATTCTGAAATAATTTCATTATATGAGGCATCACGCGAATGCGTGTGGCTTCGCAGGATGATAAACTACATACAACAGTCATGTGGAATTGGTTCTATCGAATCACCTACCATTATCTACGAAGATAATGCGGCTTGTGTTGCACAGATGCAAACAGGATACATCAAGAGCAATATCACTAAGCATATTACCCCTAAGTTGTTTTTCCCCCATAAACTCCAGAAAAGCGGGGAAATAAACATCTTGCAAGTCAAATCATGCGACAACCTCGCTAATTTATTCACAAAGTCTCTACCAACTTCTACATTCCAGAAATATGTTCATAATATTGGTATGTGATGACTTCGGGATTTGCAAGAATCAGGGGGAGTATCTTCCTGAACTATTCTTGTTCAAAGCATCATATTACACTCTTTTTCCCTTTATGAGTTTACTTTTCAGGTTCTCATCAAGTTTTTTAATGAGGTAATATCAACATGAGATTACATGTCATATTTTCTGTTTTCCCCACCGGGGTTTTTAGGAAAGTATATACGACATATTTATTGTCCTCAAAGCTCTATGGGTTTTCTCGTATTGAGTTAAATGAGACAATAATCATTATATGCTGTATCATTTTCTCCTTATTTTCCCATTGGGTTTGAAGGAGTTTTAACGGCATATCGGATACTATACTCCTCACATTTTTTCCACAGGGTTTTTAGAGGAGTCACTATTCAAGATGATGATGATATATGGACAAGTGTAGATTAAGGGGGAGTGTTAGAGTTTAATTAACATGTGTTAATTATGAGATAATCTCCCCTTGTATTAATCGCAGGCGGTTGCCTCCCAACAGACACCTCTTCCAACCTTCGCGTCTGTTCGCTTGTGTCTCCTCAAAGAGACGCATCCCTTCAAAGGGACATGTCTTTTGGGAATAGTAACTGCCATCCCTTGTACTCATATATATACTTGTAATCACAAGTGCATCAATACAAGAATCACATTTGATTGTGTCCAAATGCTGCTTCTATTCTGTTCTACATTTTAATTCTAAACAGTTTCCATCGCCTAGACAACATGCACTTGAGTTGCCTCCAGGGTCCTGCCGCCTTGGCCTAAGAGCATCTCCATCCGATTCCCTAT
This sequence comes from Stipa capillata, assembly GCA_019208055.1. Lineage (NCBI taxonomy): Eukaryota > Viridiplantae > Streptophyta > Magnoliopsida > Poales > Poaceae > Stipa > Stipa capillata. The sequence goes on along the minus strand of JAGXJF010003139.1, from coordinate 215,270 downwards.
AATCCGTTCCCTATATCCCCATTTGGAAAATCTACAGTAAAGATTCCTTCCCTAAAATTTCCTCACACTCCAACCGATTTCCCAAATCTCATTCCCTATACTCCACTCTTCTATATTTTATTAATTTGCACCAACTAACATGTTATTTGTACAGAAATAATAAAACCGCTTTATTAATACGGTTACAACTGTAAGTAATATGTTATTTGTAGCGGATAAAATTGTGACAGATAAAATTGTAACGGCTAATTTTGTAATGGCTAATTTTCGAACAGCTAAATTCGAACGGCTAAATTCAAATGGCTAATTTCCAACGGCTAGTTTCCAACGGCTAAATTCAAACGGCTAATTTCCAACAGCTAATTTCCAACGGCTACATTTTTGGGTCTACATATACCAAACCTGAAGATGCTCCTGGCACTTCATCCTCCTCCCCTTCAACAGCACAATGAGTCGTTGCAGCTCATCCATGCATCCTCCTTTCGATTCTTCGTCATCTGATGATGACGACGAACTCTTTCTTGCCACAGCAATCGTAATTCAGAAACACTTCGAGCGTACGAATGCTCGACGCCATGGCGGTTCTCGGCTCGGCCGCCAGGTAATCGAACGCAATAGAGAAGCCGGTTATGTTAGACTATATGAAGACTACTTTTCTGATGCTCCTACGTATGGCCCAACAATATTTCGGCGCAAGTTTGCAACCGTTTCGAAATCATTTCATAATCTTCTTATTTGTTGATCCTTGTTTGTAGCACTCATACTCCTTTTTCGCTCAGGTTTAGAATGGCTCGTACTCTATTTCTTCGCATAGTTGATGCCGTAGTAAGCCATGATGAATATTTTGTCCAGAAAAGAGATAGAACTGGTCGTCTTGGTTTATCTCCTTTGCAGAAGATTACAGCCACATTTAGAATGCTAACATATGGAGTTCCTGCGGACGCTACAGATGACTATCTCCGGATTGGAGAAAGTACTGCAATAAAGAGTCTTAAAAGATTGGTGAAAGCTGTTGTTGAAGTGTTCGGAGATGAGTACCTGAGATCTCCTAACACTCAAGATACCGCAAGGTTGCTAGCTATTGAAGAAGAAAGAGGTTTTCCTGGAATGCTGGGGAGCATTGATTGCATGCACTGGGAGTGAAAAATTGCCCGGCAGCTTGGCAAGGTATGTACACTGGCCATGCGCACGAGCCGACGATCATACTAGAAGCTGTTGCTTCAAAGGATCTTTGGATTTGGCATGCTTTTTTCGGTTTACCAGGGTCCCACAATGATATTAATGTCCTACACCGGTCCCCGCTCTTTGTAAGGCTAGCGGAAGGGCAAGCTCCGGAAGTTAATTATACCATCAATGGTAACAATTACACAATGGGGTACTACCTTGCAGATGAGATATATCCTTTGTGGGCGACATTTGTGAAGACCATACCGTCTCCTCAAGGCAATAAGAAAAAACTGTTTGCCCAAACTCAGGAAGCTGCTAGGAAAGATGTCGAACGAGCGTTTGGAGTTCTACAAGCTCGCTTCACCATTGTCCGTGGACCAAACTCGATTCTGGGATCAAGAAACACTTGGCGATATCATGACTGCGTGTGTCATCATGCATAACATGATTATTGAAGATGAGAGGGACGGAGGCCCGGCAGACTTCAACTACGAAGGAGTGGGAGAAAGTGTTCGAGTATCCCATGAAGTTACGCCGGAGTTATTTGAGTTCATTCAAACACATCATTCAATTAGAAACAGACAGACTCACTCTCAGCTTCAAGATGATCTAGTCAAGCACCTGTGGCGACGTTATTCAACGATTTAGGTTTTCGTACAATTGTTGTAAGCCTTTACTAGGCAATGTATCATGTTCGACTTATGCAAGTTTTTTTAAAAAATTATTGTAAACACTTAGTGAGACAATGTACGCAGTTCTACTTTCAATAAATGAGAGCATAATAGTGCATACAACAATCCTTAAAACAGTCGATCGAATAGTCCATACAATGTGTCATAAATAAAAAGTCCGTACAAATCACTGGCATCGCCTAGCGATGATATCTTGCTGCAAACTCATATAGTACTCTTGCTGTGGCCTGGACATACGGCTAATGTCCATGCTCATAATTCTTTCCTCCTCCAACATTCTCTTGAATTCAAACTCTCTTTCCCTCACTTCAATCAGTCTTTTCTCATTTGCAATCCTCTGCTCCTCTTGCTCAATTCTGAGTCTGTCTTGTGCAATCCTTTCTTCCTCTATCGCGTAATGCCGTGCATACCGCTCTTCTTTCTTCAGCTCTTTCTCAGCATCCACCAAAGTCTTCTTCGACCAAAGAGTTTCTAACACATCACTGTAGGCCTCTTCCTTTTCTGGAATAGAACTTTTACCTTTCCGAAGACGTTCTTTCGCCGCCTTCTTCCCAATTGGTCTAGCCGAGCCCTCGCTATCAGGAGTAGGGACTTCCACTTCAACATCAATTGGACTTGAGTTGGTGCTAGGAGTTGAACTGCCTCCACTAGGACGGTGGCTAGTCTTTTGTTTCTTCGAGGTCAGTCTATCGGTCCATTTTGGATGGTGGCGTAAGATGTTCCAACAATGCAGAAGGCCGAATACCTTCTTCTCTTCTGCCGCGTACAGGCTACATGCTTGAACAATCTGCACACACCAACGTTTTGTTAATATATCTCCAGGCATAAGTTGTAACTTAGAAATAAACAAAACCGGAGTACCTTATCATTTTCAGTAATCCCGCTCTGCCTTCGCCGCTCAATCCGATCAAAACACCCACAAAACTTGTTCACACCCTCTTGTATAGCGCACCAACGTTTTGTAAGGGAGTTTTGGTTACGGTCTGACTCAAAATTTCTATTCTCGTGGTAGTAAGCATGGATTCTACTCCAATATGTCGTTCGGGACTGCTCGTTTCCTTGTGCGGCGTCCAAACTTATATTTAACCATGCTGCTACTAACATCTCATCTTCCTTGTCACTGAAATTCTTTGTTCTCTTGTTCGTAGGTTTAGCAGAAACTGTATGTTGTTCTACTGGAAATTGTTGCTCCTCCGTTGGGCTAAAATTTTGGGTATCCTCCCAATTGGTGCCGTCATTTCCGTCGCTCAACAAATTAATAAAATACCCATCCATAATAATATCTGTGCATGCAAACTATAACATTAACAGAGCATTTACCAACAGCAATAGCACAATACAGTAGCATAGTCCACAATATAACATTAACAGACATTACCACAAACAGTAGCACAATACAATAGCATAGCATTAGCAAAGGTTCAAGGTACTACTACTAAATATGTTCGATACAAGCCAAACCACAATACTGAGCGGCAGTTCATAGTGCTGCGATCTAGTCCATGAAAACATAATACAAACCACTAGAGTCTACTTATGCGAATACTACAACAGTACGACATGAACACAGATAACACTACAGGTACTGGAGGATCTACACCGGGCGGCTCTCAAGATCAATGTCTTTCTCATAACAGTACTCGTAGTAGTCAATTTTCCCACTGTCATCAGAAATGTAATCAAATGGGACACAGTCATCAGGGTCTACTAGCTGCAGATCAACATCATCTTGCTCAGGAGCTATGGCATCATCTCCTTCAAGCAACTCCGTTGATTGTGCCGCAACCTGCTCAAGGTTTTTTGCAAGTTCTTCGAACTGCAGAAGCACTAGGTTCATGCGGCAGAACATGGACAATTCATGGGAGATAAATTTTCTATAGCTAATGACTTAAACTCAGAAGCTAACTCCTCTACTTGCTTATTGTCCAGACCCATCCTTCTTTTTTGTCCATCCCTATTGATCAAATGATCAAACAATCATATATAATTCTTAGAGCTAAACCATGGCAGTAGGTAACAGAAATCCATTCATGTTCTGTTCTAAAAGCATATATACCTCATATGTATCAAGCCTAACATCAGATGTATCTCATAAACTAACACTCAAGATGAATGAACCATAGCAGTAACACTGAACAACAATGAATCATGGCAGTACATAACAGAAATCCATTCATGTTCTGTTCTAACAGCATATATACCTCATATGTATCAAGCCTAACATCATATGTATCTCATAAACTAACACTCAAGATGAATGAACCATACTAGTAGCACTCAACAGCAATGAACCATGGCAGTACGTAACAGAAATCCATTCATGTTCTGTTCTAACAGCATATATACCTCATATGTATCAAGCCTAACATCATATGTATCTCATAAACTAACACTCAAGATGAATGAACCATACTAGTAGCACTCAACAGCAATGAACCATAGCAGTAGGTAAACACAAAGCCATTTCATTTCTGTTATAAACATCATATATATGTCATAAATATCAACCCAAGCAATAGCCAACGAAAAAACGAACCTCATTTCTGTTCTAACGGCATGTATACGTCATATATACCATCTCTAGCAATAAGTAACAAAAAAGAACCTCATTTCTGTTCTAACAGCATGTAAACGTCATATACACCATCTCTAGCAGTAGCTAACAAAAAAGGCAGTCCTTTTCTGAGTAACATGAAGAATATGCATACATGAGGATTGCAAACAAAGATAGCAGGTTCAGTCCGTACAGATAAGTGCTGAACCAAACCAATTGGTTCAATAACATGCATATATGAGGAATGGGAAGAAAGCAAGTAGATTAAGTATAGGATTTAGGATAGCTGAAAATAATAACTATCTACTGACCCAACAGAGCACTGTCATGGCATTAGTAAGATAGAAAGAGTACTAGTTAAATTGATCTTGATAAGATCACAACAAGAACTAACTATAATTTGTGTGATGCCAACCTTTCTTATACGAATTCAGAGCTGATCCAAATCCAAACAAACTTTTCTGTATACTATAGACGATAACCGGTCTTGGCCAGTACTTTACTAAAAGGAGCTAAATCAAGAAGCAGTCAGGATTCAAACATGTGCTCATGTGCTCATGTGCATCAATTAGAGTGGTCATTTGTTAGCTCTTTAAACATTATTTCGCACAAACACTAAGCAATTCCATGGCACGAATCAGTAGCAGTAGCTCACACATGATCACACAACAACTATGACCACATTTCCATTCTCAGATCTGGACATAATCAAGCTCAACAAGTAGCTCTACATGGCATGAATCAGTAGCAGTAGCTCACACATGAGTATCCCCAGCATCATTGCATAATATGGAACAACAGATACTAGTTCATCCTGGATGCGACACCGGCAAACAGTACCTTTCGTCCGGGGAGCTCGGAGCGGTTGAGGTTGGGCTACTCGTCCTCGGATCAACGCAGATTCAACAGCTCCAGCGCGAGTCAATGCGGGAAGTGGAACTCCCCTCTGCAACGGCTGCCTCCTGCTTCTCCTCCACAACCGTCAGCAAGCACCCACGCCCTAGATCTGCGAAGAGGAACAAATCACCAACAAGAGCACTGAACACGATTTTGGGAGGACGATGTCGGTATTGCGACGAAGGGAGGGGTTTGCCGTACCGTTGAAGTTGGTCGCCGGCGACGGATCTGTGCTCCCCACGGTCCCACGGCTGCTGTTGCTCCAACGTCGGCGGGGCCAGCAGAGGTCGAAGGCCGAACCGCTCCGACCAGGCACGGGAGGGGACGATCTACTCCAGGCGGGCGCGCGGGAGGCGGGGACGGACTTCTCCGAGCTAGCGCGGGAGCCGGGACGGAGCGTGGAGGCAGTCGGAAGTTGGGGGATGGGGAACGGAGGTCGAGTGCTCAGATTTGAGGATGGAGGTCGGGGCGATAGGGAATCAACAGTGATCGGGATCGCGATAGGGATTCGGTTGGAGGGGATATTTTCACTGTTATGACCAAAATTAGGTATAGGGAACGATATGAGGACTCGGATGGAGATGCTCTAACAACTTACCAATACCCATCGGAGCATTTCCAATTGTTTCCCTATCGCCCTTCCTGTCCCCAAAATTTAAGAGCCCGTTTGGATATTGGGATAGGTTGGGTTAGGGATATGAGGAGGGATATGGATATGTGGGTTGGGGATAGGGAAATGAGATTTTGGTCCTTATACCATGTTTGGGTATATTGGGTTTGGGATGGGGATAAAAATTTTATTAGACAAAAATGCCCTTTGCAACAAGCTAAGAACCCTCCCCAAGATATGATCTGATGAGTGTAGTTTTCCTTACCATTATTACCTATGGAAGTCAAAGAAATATATCCAATGCATGTTCTTGGTATTGTTGATCGAGAAAGAGCAGCCTTCTAGGGACCGCCTACGTTGTAGGCCATATCAAGGGCATGTGTGATTATTCGTAATCTCGTAATTTGTTGAGTTCAAGTTGAAACCTCTAGGTTCTTTCATTCAGTATCAACCATGTCTTTTCCATAGCCTCATAGCATCCAATCCAAAAGGAAACAACGTATCACAAAAATGCCACAAGTATTGGCATGTGACTCCAGAAGTTGCACCTAGAAGCATCAAACCCAAGCTGTGTCATGAATACAACACAAACTGCCATCGTACATCACAAATAGGACAATTCTAACCCAATGCAGACATTAGAAAGCAACTCAAATAAATGAACAATAAGCAGCTAAGATTAATGCAGGTTCGAGGCGCCTTCTCCAACCGAAGCAAGATATGAAGACACTGGGCAGTAATTCGCGAGGGTCGAGCCTTCATACAAATCACTAATCGCAAATCATTTTAAACCCATGCAACAGTTATCAACTCATGCCTTTCCCAGATAAGTAAGAGATGAATGGGAAGTTCACTTTCTGACATTAGCAGACAAATGGAACAAAACAAAACTAGATGTCTCAAGTTACTTCTGCTACATGCTTTGAAATCACAAACCACATGTTGAGTGTGGTTGCGAATTGTGATATTGCTCAGGCCAAATGTGACACGAAAATCAATTCCTGGCAGACAAGCTACGTAAATTGAAATCAGGTATGAAATTAGTTATTCGTTGCAAGCCATCCCAAACTAAGACCAATAACAGGAATATAAGTTCCTGAACAATAACAGGAGCAGTTATCTTCACCAAACACTTTCAATAAGACAAGAACACATTGTCACACCTGAAGTGCCCGCTGTGCAGGTATAATTTTAAGGTATTTCTACACAGAAACTAAGTTTAATTTAACTATGAAGTTTGACAATATCCAATATTTAGCAAATTTTCTGCCCAGTACCCCAGTTTGACAATACTGCCTTTTGGGATAACCGCAAATTGGATGTGCTAAACTCTTAGAGTTCAACTAATTCATTAATCCACAATGACAGGGAGTGCAAGCATGGAGGTTCAAGTGATAGACAAAATTAAGATAGAATACCAAAAATTATACAGTGCAAAGCAAGGCATATGACATATTCCTTCACAGCACCAGGGGGAGGTGCGCGTTGGGGGAGGGAGGGGGCTAGGCGGCGGTGCTGCTACAGGAGGGGCTCGGCGGCGGGGCAGATACGGAAGGCGCTCGAGGTGTCGAGACCGACGGCCCAGCACCAGGGTGAGGGCGCGTTGGGGGAGAGAGGGGGGCTAGGCGGCGGCGCTCCTGCAAGAAGGGCTCGGCGGCGGCGCAGCACTAGGGTAGGGCCGCGTCGGGAGGGTGGCTCGACGGGGGCGCTACTGCAGGGGGATCTCGGTGGCCGCGCTTATTTCAAGGAGGCACTCGTGGCGGCGCGGTCAGGCGAAGGCAAGTGGCGGCGTCGACCTCTGGTCGGGAGAGGGCGATCGCGGTCGGCGGCGGCAGCTGGCGCTTGCGGGAGAGACAAATGGTAGGGATTTTTGTGGACTGCAACATGGCAGAGCAATCAAACATGCAAGGGTATTTTCGTAATTTCGCTGCTTCAGACTCATTTCCCACCCCATATCCCAGTCCCCTCGCCGGGTATAAAACGGTGGGATATGTGGGCCTCATATCCTATTCCCTATCTTCCTCTTTTCCCAATCCTCCAATCCAAACATTGGATTTGGCTCATCCCTCTTAACATTTCCTTATCCCACCTCTCATTTCCATATATCCAAACAAGCTGTAAGGAAAAGCGACCAACACACTCCTCCAACCGACTCTCGATCTCCCTTGCTATCCTATCCCGTTCCTCATCCGTCCAACCTCATACCCTATCGCTGGGGACTCAAGCTTCGCTCCCCATCTCGCTGGAACCCCAACCGCTGCCCTCAAAGGAGTCCCTCCCGCCACTCGCAGGCGCTCGGAGGAGTCCCTCCCACAGGCGTCGGTGATCTCCCGAGGCTCCCCTCCGTCTAGATCCCTCGGTTGCTCGCTGCAGACCCTCCGTCCAAATCCCGCAAGCGCTCGGTGCAGCTCGTCGTCGGCCGGATCCCAGCCGCGCCGCCTCCAAGAGCAGCCTATAGGTGCAGCCGGAGCTCTTCGTGAAGAGACCTCCCGTGTCCTCTCAGATATGGTGCCCATTACCATCACTAGCGACCTCCTCCTCTCCCTTCCTCCCGAGATCTGCATCCTCCTCCCAAATCCCCTCCACACCTCTCAGATTGAGGTAGAAGAAGGGCCGGCGTAGAAGCAATAGGGCCCCGACAGCTCTCTTCTCCCACCCCATCAGCCCCTCCCTTCCCAGAAGCACGCCCGCCTCGTTCCTCCTCCCTCACAGTGGAGGCTCCAGGAGACCAAGGTACGAAGCATCCATCCAGCCTCAAGCAGAAGCAGCGGCTGCCGCGTCGACCCATCTTGAGCCCCGCAAGAGTAAGCCTCCCAGCTCGACGCCCTGTGCTCTTCTTGATTTCTTGGTTGATGCGGAGTTGGTAGATGCATGGATTGATGCAGAGTTGGTCGATCCGGTTTAGTCGGTGGTGGTCGTTAGGGTAGACGCCCTGTGCTCTTGGTTATTTCTTGATCGATCCGGTTTAGTCAGTTCAAACACGGCATTGGTAAGTTTAGTTCGTTGTATCCTGAAAATTTGATAAATGATGGTGCCCAAATGTTTACTAGATCTTTCCAATCCGTGCTCAAATGTTTACTAGATCTTTCCAATCCGTGCCCAAATGTTTACTAGATCTTTCCAATCCGTGCTTATGCCCAGTGTGATTCAACGTTGGCTACGGGAATTTGTGAGCACTTCAGAAATCCTACCGGATTTAATATTTATTCCTTGTAGGGTTGTTTGTAGTGTTACATGGGAATTGTATTAGTAAGTCATTGATTAGTTCTTGTATCCTAGAATTCCAGATAGGCGACCAGTTTGATTTTCGGTGTACTTTCTTATATCAGCTATTACATTTCTTGTTGGAATGATCGGTTAGCACATTGTTAGAAGTAATATTCCATCACTATTAAAAAATAATCATACAAGATCCTCACAAACGGTTCACTAAAAGCCAGCTGTAATAAGACTAATCATAAGTGGTTCTTATGAAAATACATATCACATATGGTTTTCTAAACCCATCATCACAAACATGACAGATGGTTTTTTTTAAATCGACGCAATATGTTGGCTCAACCCAGGCCCAACTCAGCTGGGTTGACATCTAGGGAAACTATCCCCAATCCAAACCCACAGCCCCACAGCACTTGCCACAATGGCGACCACCGACGCCTCCACCCGCTGCCCGCAAGGTCCGACGCCTCCTAGCAGCAACTCTTGGTGCTCTTGGTGCTCTCAGCCACTTCACCTCGCTTGACCAGGATGTCACCGCTCGCTCCGCCTCCCTAGATGAGGCCCTAGCCACTATTGATGCGTCCATGTCCGGATCGCTGGTGGCGCTTGATGCCTGCGAGGCCGCCGTCCACGTATTCCTTCCCGAGGCCTCCGGCGCGCTCTCAGCTGCCGTTGCCGAGGTGAGTCCCTTTTCCCTATGTCCTACCTCTCTTCCTGTCTCGATTGAGCCTCCCCTCTCACATGCTCGCCTCGCGGGCGACCTCCTTCTCCTAGGGCACGCGCGTGGAGAAGGGAGGATGACATATCTGCACACGCCTCGCCGGTTCCGCGCACTGCTGGCGTCCTCCTCCCAGGGCAGCACCATCGATGGTGATAGCGGCGCTGCTGTGGATGCAGCAGGTCTAGAGGGTTGCTCAGCGCATGTCAGGGTGACGGTAACGGATCCAACCCGAAGTTGCCGGCTCTTCTCCTCGGCAGACGGCGTTGGAAGAGTGCGGAAGCAGGCGGAGCAGGAGGAGACGCATGGCCCAAGGTGGCGGTGTCGATGGCGATGGCGGCGCTGCCGCGGATAGAGTAGATCCCAAAGGGGTGCTTGGTGCATGACGGGGCGGCGGTGGTGGATCTAACCTGAAGTTGCCGGCTCTTCTTCTCAATAAACGGCGCTGATAGTGCCGGAGCGGGAGGAGGAGCATGGCCGCGTTTTGGCCGGTGCTTTTTTTTTCCTGAAATCTCTCATCGCAAGCGGTTCTTAAGCAACCTCATGCAACCACCTGTGATAAAAAAATGGTCATCATATACCTTTACTTACAGGCGGTTCAGAAAATCGCTTGCGATGCCTTTACTTACAGGCGGTTCAGAAAATCGCTTGCAATGTTATTTCTGAATCGGCTATAATATAACGAGGGAATTCGTAGTAGTGCATGGTGTATTCAGATAATTCTAGAACTTTGATCCGTTGCACATAGTTGATTGATCACTCTGGATCAAAGCATCCCAAGGAGATATTTTGTAGTAGTTGCACTTGATTATCTACTATATCTAGCACTTGTTGCTGTGGCGCACTATTTGATCTCGGAATAATCGGAGCTCTCATCTAGTCCCACTTGGACCTGGACTGGCTCCTCTTCGTTTAGGAGGCAGGTTTCTCGTTCATTCCTTTATGCCATGGGTGTGCTGTCAAAGCGGTGGAGGAACTTGAGCTGGTTAATTGCCCATCACCGTCACTGGATAGATTCAAATTGATTCTATTTCTTGACATTTCAAAATCTGGTTGCATATGAATTCAAAGATTGGAACTTTTTTAAAATATTATTTTTTTCGTAAATCCCAGGAGTACAACACTAAATGAAAAAATTTCAAAAACGGCGAACGGTCGGCGTGCCAGTCGCCGAAATGCTCAGATCGGCACTCCAATTGCCGATTACAAACAAGTCGGCGGCCCAGTGACCGACAAATCCAAGTCGGCAGTCCAGCAACCGACAGGGGCAACAGATTTTGGCGCCAAAGACCTAGTCGGCACTCCAGATGCCGATTACTGGCAAGTCGGCGTGCCAGTTGCCGATTAGGGGCAAGTCGGCAAGCTAGCTGCCGATTAGGGGCAAGTCAGCAAGCCAGCTGCTGACAAGCCCTAGTCGGCCAGCCAGCTGCCGACATGCCCCCAGTATGCCTATTTAGCCTCATCCGGACCTCTCTCTGCCTCCCACCCACCGACGAACATAATCGTGGGTAGAGAGGAGAGGAGAGGGGTTTTGGAGGCGAGTTGGAAGAGGGATTTCGGCGGGGGACTGAAGTGAGGTAAATATTGGTGGACTTTTTTTGAGTTTGTTGGATTTACTAACCACGTCCATACTGTAAAATGGTAGGAATGGTTTCATCTGGTTTGGACGACATGCCGAAGGAGAAGTTTCCTACCGATGTGCCGAAGGGAGTCGAGGTTCCCCTCTGTTGGTGCCAAGATTCGTGCAAACTAATGGTGTCAAGAGAGATGTTGTACACCTTCGGAAGAAGGTTTTTCATGTGCGCTAACTACGATGAAGAGCCAGCGAATGTTGCTGTGCGCACACAGCGTCGAAGGGTAAAACACGCATTGCACCCTTTTCTTGCTTCCACCCGCTCGTAACATTGCAATACAATGCTAACACTCATTTGCTCACAGTCTCCACCCACTATATGTGACTACATACAGTGGCTGGATAATATCCAATCGAAAGAGGATGAAGAACAACTGATGCATGAGGTCTATTTTAGGCGAGATTACACTCTGCAACGCATGCACAAGGCGGAGGAGGTGGAGAAGCGAAAGCGTTGGCAGGAGGAGCAACGCAAGGAAAAGATGGATGTCGAACGTCGAGCTGCGGAAGCACGTGAGGCTGAAAGGGCGAGGAAGCGCGAGATCGCGCGTTGCGCGAAGGAAGAAGGAGAGGAAGCTCACGCTCGTCATATGAGGAAGGGAAAATATCCAAAAGGCCCTGAGTAAGTTGTCCTATGTTCTATTTTCTTAGTTGTTCTATTATTAGGTTGTTCGGTTCTATGGATGTATCATGCGAATGTTATCGTACTATCTACGCAATATGTACTGATGACAATGTATCGTACTCATAGTCTAGATTTCGATGAAATAAACTAAATGTTCCATGGAAAAGTAGTACGACTAAGATAAATAAAATCCAAAAGGATGCCGTCATAACTAATCGAAACAAAAAGTCTTGCTAGGCAACCTAGAACGTCCGAATCTCATTTGCAGTTCCAAAACCTGACTTATCCCGTAGTCGAACTTCGTACCTATGTTACAGGTTGCCAATCCTTATGACGGTGTGCATCTTTCCCTTTGTTATCTTCTGCTCTATGTATTGCATGACAGTCGCGCTGAAAGGAGTTTCAGTGTAGGTGCTCATGTGCAATGCAGCTGTCTGATACCTCTCTTGGAAGTACCGAATTGTCCCATGAAGTATGCTCTCGACTATAGCAACTAAGGGTAAATCGCGCTATCCACGAAGTACCCAATTGTACACCTCGGCCAGGTTTGTTGTCATGATACCGTACCTCGCTCCGTGAGTGTCAAAGAGCAAGGACTATCTCTCCTTCGGCTCATTCTCGATCCACTCGGAGAAGGTCTTGATTCGTCCATCCTTCTTCCCCTTAACACCTGGCGGGTCAATACCAGGTAGAGCGCACAGTTTTTTTGGCTCCTTGTCCGCTGCTACTGCAATTGCCGCGGCTTTCTTCCTTTCTGAGTTAACTCTGTTTCAGTGAATTCATCAAGCTTAGCCCACAATTTGTAGAACTTCTTCCGCTGATTTTGTTTGCATAGCCTCTTGAAGAGATTCATAAGACGCTTGTTCCTGAATTGCCAGTAGAAATTTGCCCCTAGATGGCGAATGTATTAGTGGCTTTGCATATCAGCCCAAGGTTCAAGCACATCCGGTCTGGGGTTTGTAAGAGTCTTCACGGCCTTCAATATACCGGGATGCCTGTCATGGAGTATGCAATAGTTCGGTCGATTTTTTACGACACCTCGCTTCAGTCTTCTGAAGAACTATAGCCAGCTTGTGTAGTTCTCGCCTTCAACAAATGCGAAAGCCAGTGGAAGAATTTGGTTGTTACCGTCCACTCCAATAGCGGTAAGGATTTGCCCCTATACTTGCCTGTCAAGAATGTACCATCAACACACAGCAAAGGTCGGCAATGGTTAAATGCCTCAATGCAAGCTCCGAAGGAGAAAAAAGCTCGGTTTATCTCTTTAAATCCTGGTGACTCGAATGACAACGTATACTTGATGTCGACATACGTGCCCGAATTCCTGCCTTGTAGTGTCCACAGCAGGTAGGGAAGGTTGTGATATGAATCTCTGAAATTTCCAAATCGCATCTCCATTGCTTTCTGTTTAGCACGCCATGCCTTTCTGTAGCTGATTGAGAACTGGTACTTGTTCTTTATTGCTGCCTGAATATGTTTCGCTTCCATATCTTTCTTCTCCACTATCTCGGAACATCAATCTTGCAATCAGACTTGAAGTCATGTTATGATGCTCTGCGAGGACGTTGGATCGAACACAGTTATGAGGCACTACTCTACTAACAATCCAAGTTACTTCGTACTTCGGGACGTGAGCATGCACAGAGCAAGGACAACCAATACTGCTGCACTTTGCGGTGTACTGGGTTGGGGTAGACATCTGAACATAAAATGTTCTTTGCGTGGACATATCCCATAGAGCAACTGCATCTTTTAATTCGAGCTTGTTGCGATACATGGTGCCATGTTTTATCTCATTGCTTCTGAACTCCCACGATGACTCATGCCCATCTGTCACACACATACCACCCCATAATTCTTGGTCCCACCCGCTAGGAATTTGACGATCAGAAGTCTCCTCATCCTCAGCACTATCTTCATCATCGGCCTCCTCGTCGTCATCTTGCGCAACGTCCACTAGATCTTCCCGCTCCATAGCCTCCACCAACTCTTCGAATTCCTCAGCTTCGTCCGCCCGCCCGGTAGGACCATGGTTAGATCTCATTCCTCCCGGAATCACTGCTTCAGAATGCTCTCCGACTCCGTACTCTGTTACCTCTTGCGCTGATGCAATTATGCGATCTTCTTCATACGCTGTACAATGATACCCCGTTTGATCTTTCACAACAGTTTGCACCAAAGTAACAGGATCATCCTTACGACCGCTACAGACCCTAAGCCAAGAAGTCTACTCCTTCGTTTTTTCAACGGACATCAGATCCCAGCGCAAAGAACTTAAGGACATTGTAAACACAGTTTGAATGCTGACGCTATACTTGTCCGTATCAAGAGCAAAGCTAGGGTGAACCAGTCTTTAGCTTCTCTAATGTTCATCGACTCGAGATTTTGCAGAGGCAATACAGTGTAACTGAATGAACTAAGATCAACTCCATTCGAGTTCGTCCTCACTTCTCCAGGACCATAGAAAATCTTGAATCTCAATATATCAGACATTCTTGTCATCCGTAATATCATTTCGTAAAATTTTCCTATGTTCAAAATTTAGGAGACTCATAATATGTAGCTACATATGTTCAACTAATCTGTAATAACAATATTCTAGAATCGTACGCCACTTCTATTTCTTCCATATTTTCCTAGTTTTGTATAACTATGATCAAATCGTGACATATGCGATTATAGATGGAATTCAATTCCTAAAACGTTGCAGGTACATTATTCTAAAACGCCTCAGTTAGATTAATATACCTAACATATTAATCTTATTTCTACCTCAAAGCTACCATGCTAATACTAAGCTACACAAGATAAAATTTTGTAACTAATAAACTAAATTGATAAATTTTTTCAAAATTAGGGTTTACCTGACAGACAAAAAATTTCGCAGAGGACGGAAGCCCCTCTTCTTCTCTTCCTCTCCTCTTCTCTTCTTCTCCTTCCTCTTCTTTCTCCTTCTCTTCTTCTCTTCTTCCTCCTTCTTCTCTTCTTCTCCTCCTCCCTTCCTCTTCTCTTCTTCCTCCTTCTTCTTCCTCCTCCTTCTCTTCTTCTCCTCCTCCTTTTCTCTTCCTCCTCCCTCTCCCACACCGCGCCGCCGCCCCACGGCCTCGCCGCCGGCTGCTGCGCCGGCCCCGCCGCCGGCCGCCGCGCTCGCCTCGCCGCGCCCCCAGCCGCCGCCCTCCCCTCAAGCCGCGCCGCCACCACCGCCGCTCGCCTGAGCCCGCGTGTGTGCGTGTGTGTTGTGTTGTGCGGGCGGGCCGACGAATCGGGGCGGTAAGTGCCGACTTGGTCCTAGTCGGCAAACGGGATGCCGACTTGGTCCTAATCGGCAAACAGCTTACCGACTGCCAATAAAATCGAGGCACAGGCTGCCGACTTCCATTTTCGGCATACGGGACGCCGACCTAGCCTGTAATCGGCAATTGGAGTGCCGATCTGAGCATTTCGGCGACTGGCACGCCGACCGTTCGCCGTTTTTGAAATTTTTTCATTTAGTGTTGTACTCCTGGGATTTACGAAAAAAATATTTTAAAAAAATTCCAAAGATTGTGTAGTGCTTCATTTGCTTTCCATAGGTGAGATTGCTTGCCTCATAGTATCTTGTAGTAGTTGCATTTGACTATCTAGCGTATGGACATCTGTAGCTGAGACAAACCTTCTGAACTCAAAACTAAAAACAAACCAACGAGACTACGTGTACATAGAACATTTTAGTCTGATGTATACAGATGCATTTTATGTTTCTTTTGGAAAGTTAGCATATTTTAGTTGCCATGATTAAGAGATGTTCCATCGATAGCACATATTCTCCATATGTTCCAGGTGATTCTCCAGTCCTCAGTTGTTCCCGTACTGTTGTAGTGATATACAATGTTGTGAAGAAAGCTGCATATGTAGCAGTACTAATACTTAAATTGTAGCTCATTTGATCAACGGGGATGGATAAGAATCCGAAGAAAATTCATGAAGAATAATTCTGGAAAATTAAAGAAATATAGGAGATACCATATGCTTTTAAGAAATTAGCCAACGATAACTTATTTCCTTTCTCATGTTCATGCGCAAATGATATGAACTAACTCCTACTCCAAATTGAAGAACTAGCTCATGTCCTTGATCACTATTTACAACATAATTTGGCTCGAGGATTTATTTGGTTGGCCAAATTAAGTATTAGGTTTTGCTGGAAGTTGGTATAATGAAACTAACAGTATGGATGCAGCATTCACTCCTAAATGCAGGATTGATACAGTCGAGTGGCTTGGACGCTCGCGGTATCTTTGGTGCCGAGTGCTCGCAGCGTTTCCGAGTGTCCCCCGAGTGCTCGTCGCATCCCGGAGATACGAAGTGCTCGTAGAAATTATTGAAGACCCGAGCAGTCGGAGGTGTCCCCGAGCGCCAACGTCCCGAGTACTACGTCATCAAGTCACGAGCGGTACTTCTGGACATTCAAACAGTGGCGACCCCGAGCCCTCACGACCCCGAGCACTCGCGGCCCCGAGCGCCATCGACCCCGAACACTCGCGGCCCCGAGCAATATCAACCCCGAGTACTGGTGACCCCGAGTGGCCGCGTCCCGAGAAGCTCCCAAGCCCCGAGGAGTTTTTCCCCGAGTACTCAACCAACTCCCGAGCAGTACAAGTTCATCCCCGAGTATGCAGCGGATCCCCGAGCGGTCCGAGTTCGTCCCCGAGTACTCGCGAAGGATCATCTTCAGCAGGTCCGAGTCACGGCGCTACTCTTTAAGACTTACCCGACGCCAGAGACTTCAACTTGAGACGCAAGAAACGCAGCGTGGCAATCAAGGAGAGTCTCACAAAGACTTGGAAGTCAATCCGGTTTGTTTGGAAAGGATATCTCGTGCGCCAAGAAGAGTCCGGATGACGGCGTTCGAGTCAGTTAGATTTGGAAGGCTATCTTGGTTTGTATGGAAAGTCACATGTACGGTAGAATCCAGATCCTTTAAGCAAGGAAAGAGATATATTTGTAATCAGTTAGGATTAGGAGTCCAAATCTTCTACGGGAAGACCAGCCGCCCTATAAATATGTAAAGGGTAACGGCCGATTGAATCATCCAACAATCGATCAAATCAATCTATTACTTTTATCTTTTACTTTTTTTAGCAGTAGATCTTTGCTGTTTTGCGCCGGAAAACAGTCGTTTCTTCTTCACGTAAGTAAGAGGATCTTTGTTGCTTTGCTCGGAAAACAATCGCTCGTCGTACGCGTAAGTACGATAGTTATCCTTTGTTGCTTTGCTCGAAAAGCATCCGTGTATCGCACACGTAAGTGCGGTTGGCGACTCCACTTTACCTAGGTGTTTCACGGATCTAATTTCGTGCGAACACAATTGGCGATTCCGCTGGGGAACGAGAAGAGAAGATTACACGATGAATCCCGACTCCAAAGACGGAAGCATCGTCAACCCGGACAACATCATCGCTGTCACGCTCGACGACCTATCTGAAGATGAACGGCGGGAGATCGAACGACAACTTGAAGAGGAGCAGGCGGAGCGACTCCGGCAAAAGTTGGCCGGCTACCAGAAGACGAGAAATGGCATCATCAAAAAGGTAGTCGTGCCGAGTCCACCTCCTGCGCCCAAACCCGAGGTGAGTAAACCGACTTGTCCTGATGAAATTGCTCATCTAATCGACGTGTCGGTAGCCAGCAAATATGGCACCGAGATGGACAAATCAGCACAATTATTCGCTCGAGTAGTGAATAGCCGATTTGACGAGTTCAAGGAGCAACTCGCTAAGGACTTACAGAGTAGTCTGCCGGGTCAGGTTAGATCCACAGCCTTACAAGTTCATAATAAGCATCGGAATAAACAGCCGATGTACCCTGACCATGATGGAGTCGATCATCGGGTAGAAGGCGCCCCCGTGATCACGACTTCTGTCAATCTGACTTTGGCGCCTCAGAGTTCTTCCAATAACGACCGAAGTCTGAGGAGTTTTTCCCCGAGTACTCAACCGACTCCCGAGCAGTACAAGTTCATCCCCGAGTATGCAGCGGATTCCCGAGCGGTCCGAGTTCGTCCCCGAGTACTCGTGAAGGATCATCTTCAGCAGGTCCGAGTCACGGCGCTACTCTTTAAGACTTACCCGACGCCAGAGATTTCAACTTGAGACGCAAGAAACGCAGCGTGGCAATCAAGGAGAGTCTCACAAAGACTTGGAAGTCAATCCGGTTTGTTTGGAAAGGATATCTCGTGCGCCAAGAAGAGTCCGGATGACGGCGTTCGAGGCAGTTAGATTTGGAAGGCTATCTTGATTTGTATGGAAAGTCACATGTACGGTAGAATCCAGATCCTTTAAGCAAGGAAAGAGATATATTTGTAATCAGTTAGGATTAGGAGTCCAAATCTCCTACGGGAAGACCAGCCGCCCTATAAATATGTAAAGGGTGACGGCCGATTGAATCATCCAACAGTCGATCAAATCAATCTATTACTTTTATCTTTTACTTTTCTTAGCAGTAGATCTTTGCTGTTTTGTGCCGGAAAACAGTCGTTTCTTCTTCACGTAAGTAAGAGAATCTTTGTTGCTTTGCTCGGAAAGCAATCGCTTGTCGTACGCGTAAGTACGATAGTTATCCTTTGTTGCTTTGCTCGAAAAGCATCCGTGTATCGCACACGTAAGTGCGGTTGGCGACTCCACTTTACCTAGGTGTTTCACGGATCCAATTTCGTGCGAACAATCACCTTGTGATACAGCCAACAAACTTGCTTGAAAGAGACGTGATAGCTCATGAGTAAGACGACATCGATCACCAACTTGTAGACCCTGGTGATTGTCTCCCTTCCGATTACGAGAGTGATGATAGTGAAAAACATGATTATTGGTAGTATTGTGAGTATGAGGGTATTGATCTTGAAAGTTAGCTTGCTACATACAGCAATATGTATTTATATGTATTAATACTCTAATTGTGCTAGTGTTGTACTGCTTTGAACATGGAAGTAATGTGATATGTTGATTACATTGTACGCTTTTATCTTCATGGATATTGTACACTTTATGTAATGGTGTTGTATTATTCGTAGTATTGTAGTATTATGATATATTGATATATTGATGTATTCTATTAATTATATGGTTTATGGATGTCTGACTTGTTATTAACTTGTGTACAGCTTATATTCACAAAATAAAGAGTTTGGATGGGTTTTATATTAACTCGTTGAACGAGAAAAATGATAGCATTTTTTGGATGACACCCAACATTGTAGCCCCATTGAGGAGCAACACTACCAATTGAACAAGTTATTCCCTCTACTAGACCTAGCAATAAGAGAATAAATAGTTTCAATGAGAAGGAAGACAATATGTTGGTGTCGGCATGGCTTAATATAAATATGGATGCAACACAAGGTAACGAACAGTATCGCTCCACTTATTGGAGTAGAATCCGTTATTACTTCCACGAGAACAAGACCGTCAGACCGTAATCAGAATTCCCTTATGAAACATTGGCGTACTATTCAAGAAACATTAACAAGTTTTGTGGATGTTATGGTCAGTTTGAGCATAGAAGACAAGCGGGATGGCAGAATGATAAGGTATACACATATCATTTATTTGCTTATAACTTCATACTGTTCGCATGCAACTGTATTAAGACATGTTTACATCTATAGATTGTTCAGGCATGTAGTGTGTACACGGCAGAAGAGATGAAAGTGTTTGGGTATTTGCATTGCCAGAATGTCTGACACCACCATCAAAAATAGACATATAGGTTATCCCAAAAAAACATAAGACAATTGCCCACTCAAGTCTGGATACTTCTACGCCTAGTACAAACTCTAGTCGGTGTAAACTAGTACAGAAATGGCTTTACAGTCGGTTCAAAATGACTATCTTAGCAGGTTTTAGATCCGGTTGTAGGCCAAGGGAGCTAATAATGTATGTTATCTCAGCCGGTTTTGGAAGCCGGCTGGGATAACAAAACCTCAGTCGGTCCATAAGAAGAACCGACTGAAATACTATACTATCTCAGTCAGTTCACACAACAGAAGTAACTAAGAAAATGTAGTATCTCAGTCGGTTCCAATAATAGAATAGACTGAGATAGCATCTCAGTCAGTTTCCCCAACAGAACCGATTGAGATAATGTAATAAGAACCGATAACCTTATTACGTTATCCCAGCCCATTTGTGGTGAAGAATGGTTGGGTTATTATTTGGGACAAGCAGACATAATTCATATTTTTGACTATCCTAAAATAGAAAATACAGTTTATATATCTCAGATTTCTCCTAGATCATCCCACAACTTAAATAATACATCTACACATACACATTGACATTCACGTCACATTTCAATTCACAAATAAACTCAAGTAAATAGAAATTCATAAATAAACAAGTTCATCCACCTCATTTGAACTGGGTTCATTACACATTTAAATACACAAGTTTGAAGCACATTTGAATTGACTCATTCGTCAGTTCTGTCATGGTGGAACTCGCTGTTTGGTTGAATGACTTTCGAAAGAATGAAGTCCGCCAATTGTTTTTGAATCATGACAAGCTCTATTTTTGGCAATTTCGTCATGACGATAGGTGAAACCTGTCGATATGAAGATTATACTACTAGGACATATAACCATGCATTTGTTTTATAAGCACATGGTAATCATGAGACTTTATGTCAATTAATTTCAAATCTTCCATTGAAACAAGTCTCTTAATGTTGGCCGAGTAGCTAGATGGACATAATTCTTTTTTCTCTGCTTTGAAAAGGGTGTAAGAAGCAGGAGGAATGAACGTCTTTTTATTGTCGGTTTTCTGCAGTGCTAACTCCAGTCTGGTTCCCATATCTTCCATGTCGAGACATGCGTTGAGACCATCTTTTGTTTTGTCAAGCATGTTTAGTAATAGACCCATTATGCTATTGCACATATTCTTCTCTACGTGCATCAGGTCGATGCAGTGATGTACATCTAGGTGCTTCTAGTAAGGTAAGTCCTAGAATATTGATCTCTTCTTCCAGATGTTCTTGTCAACGGGGTTTTCCTTCCTTCTACCTTGTTATTTAAACTTTTCCTTACCTAGCACGACTTTCAGGTTCTTAACCCGATCATGGATCTCCGTATCGCTTAAAATCTTTGGATCTGAGCCTTTCTCAATAGTTCCATCAAATTCATTTGTCCTTCTACAGTACTGGTGATCCTTCCAAAGGAATCTATGGTGACGTATGTACACCCTCTTTTTAAAACGTTTCAGCCACCTACTTGCTGTATCAACTAGGCATTGAACACATGCATTGAACCCTTTAATAGTTTGGTCGAACAGTTATCATAGCTACGATAATCGTTTAAGATTAGGAACAATACATATCATAACGTGAAGTTTTCTTTTAGGTGCGCATCCCATACATGTACCCTTTAATCCGAAGAAGTTTTTAAATCATCCACCAATGGTGCAAAGTACACATCAATGTCATTATCGGGTTGTTTCGGACCTTGGATAAATATTTTCATCATGATGTACTTCTGCTTCATACACAACTAAGGTGAAAGGTTGTACGTGTAGAGATTCACGAGCCAGGTGGTGTGTCGGCTGCTCATGTTGCCGAACGGGTTCATTCATCAATGCTCAGTGCAAACCTTACTTTTCTCCCTTCTTCACCAAACGTAGCATACCTCCTATTAATATTTTTTCACTGCAGAGAATTTACGGGGTGCCTCAACATTCCATCATCTGTACGGTCCTCTGCATGCCAATGCATCAATTTGGCATCCTTAAGGTTCGCATATAAGCGCTCCAAATGGGGAATTATAGGCAGGTACCATGCAACCTAGGCTTTCACCTACTCAATCTCTTAGGAGCTTGCAAGGCTCCATGTCGTGATGTTACTTGCATTAGGGAAAAAGGCAAGATTAGCCCCCGACCGAGTGGCAACACCGGGAATAGGCCCCGGCCGGGAGCAACGCGGCGGATTTGTCCCCGCGATGCTCTGGGCGGCCGAACGCGTGGCTAAATCGCGGGTGAGAAACGCAACGGGTGAAAATCGCGCCCCTGCCCGCGACCGATTTTTTCTCTGTGTCCGCCCGTGAGGCCGGCATTGCCACGGCCCACACCCGCGATCCGGTTTAGTCCGCACGCTCAGCCTGCGAGGGTTGCTGGATCGTGCCCAGCGCCCGCGAGGCCGAGCTTGCGCTCGTGGCCCGCGACCGGCTTGCGAAGCTGAGGGACGAGGCGGCCTCGCATGTCCAGCCCACGAGCAGCGCTGAGCTCGTGCCTTTGGCCCGCCACCAGTGCCCGGGAAAGCCGCCTCGCGCGTTTGGCCCGTGAGTAGCGCCGAGCTCGCGCTTCCAGCCCGTGCGACGGCCTGGCCCGCCCGATTCAGAGAAGTATATTTTAGAATTTTTCTTTTGGATTGTAGTCTTTGATTTCTGCTGTTTTATGCGCCTACTCGCTCCAACAGCCCGTGCCAGATTAGACTGGACCTGATAGGCATTATCACTTTTGATTTTAAATTGGTAGATTCTTTCTCCTGTGAACTCTCTCTATGCAGCTCATTACACAATTTCTCGCACTCTGAACTGCATTAAATAAAACTCAGTCTTTCATACAGTAGTGCATACGACAAAGTACAATAGTAAAAGTAACTGAAGGAACTAGAAAAGTTGCGATCACCGGCCTCTTCCCTTCTTCTGCCTCGGTGGCATGTGACCTGAGGGAAAAGTGAAATGTTCGCTTGGTATTGGATTTGTTTTGAGCTTGTACTGGGGAGTTTCATAAGTTTCCTGATCCTCCTGAGTGTCCTGAGTAGGGTATGGCTGACTAGGAATTTGGCTGTTAACGATCTCCTGATGTCGAAACAAATCTTCGACCCACTCATGACCCTGTTGGTAGGACGAACCAGGCTCGAAACCTCCTCCTCGAACTAGGGACTGGTATTGAAGTGAAGATCGCATAAATGGATTTTGGTAAATAAAAGCACCATCGTGAGGAGGTGAATCAATTTCATGTAATGTCTGCAAAATGATCACAATAAAGGGTATGGCAATTAAGAAACAATTTTATTGTTTTGAGAATAATAAATTTAATTTGACATACCTAACTAAATGTTCCTCCCGGAGAACCCTGCGGCGGCTCATGTGGTGAATCGATCACGTGCTATGTAAATTTTTTTATCATTTCTCAGATAAAATTTAATTCCGTCGTATCGGGTGCAATGAGGATATGTGATAAGTTAACAGAAAACCTAAAGGTGTCCACCATCTCGCGTTGAGGAGTCTCGCTGTAGTAACGTGTCCTCCCGGAGTTATGAAAGTAAATGCGAAGATTAAATACATATGATATGCACAATCTGTGGACACACAATTAAAACAATACCATACATCGGTAGCTGCACCTCCGTGAGAGGTCTTGCCTTCGTCCTGCGTCGAGTCGTACTGCATAAAACAAGTGATCATTGGAAAAGACTAAGCACACTTTCTAAACATTGCAATGCGTTCTTGTGAAAAATAAGCACACCTGAGGTCATGTACCAGCTCGTCTTGACGACATTTGCATGAGTGATGTGTTCCCACGTACATCGGACTACAAATACCATACAACTTATTACATTATCAGAATATATATGTGCACCATGTATGTGTGACAATTAGGGCACACCTGATGTCCTCGACTAGCTCGCCTAGAAGAGATCCGTTGTAGGGACATGTCTTCCGTACATCAGACTACAAAAATACAACAATATGGTTAACTAAATTGTACACGCCTTATAGTAAGCAGATTGGCTCACAGCACTGAAATAAGTTACCTGTCGACGTCCTGAAACGGTTCGTGAGGTTCGTGCCTCACTAGGTCATGCGGACCTCAGCTCTGGCAAGTTCGAATGTGAGCGTAGTACGTCATCTGTGCGACCACAACTCAAGTGTTTCAAAATCCCTTTGGCGTCTTCGTACATGTCCTTCACCTTTTGTAGTATCCCCGACGAGTCCTGCTGACGGCCCGCGCGGATGACAGACGTGGCAGTATCATGGATTCGCAAGCCCGATCAAACTACATTGACAAACAATTTTTCATATCGTGCTCTCGATAAGCTTAACGAAGAATGCAGAACATTCGCTACTATTACCATCTCGTCACGACGTGAAGCTCTATGCCGATCCATCCCAATTTGTAGTTGATCAGTATGTGTGAGGTTTGTGGGTCTCTCAGGTGGAGCACAGGTGAGTCTAGCCCGCGTCCTAGGTACGTACCACCGTACGTACTCGTCGTACGTGCGTTCGTCATACTGCCTGCAAGTAACGTTGTTATGTAACGGGCATCGAAATCATGTTATGTGAGAACTGATAGATCAAAATAAATACCTATGTTCATGAACAATCTGATGTGCAGCCATGCCATCCCACATTTCCTTCCATGTGCTTTGCGTCCCTCTCCAGTCTAGGTCATTTCTTCCTTTCTTCCCCTGCCTACATTTTTGAAGACCATACGGTCAAACTTAGTAAGAACAACAATACACATGCAAACTGAAATTTGTTACAAATTGTAGAGCTTACTCGTGAATTTTTTATCGAGCCATCTGGTAGTCTCGGGGGCACCGTTTTTGAAACGATCGAACTGTCTCATCACACGTTGAGGTGCATATGGCTCCACCATATTTGAGAATACTAAGTGGCACGTTGTCATCCAGTACTGCATGTCTCTAAAATACTGGATGGACAACCCCGCAGGTGCTACACTCAAGACATGCTCATTTGTCCACGGGAACCATATCACCCCTTGCTGATCCAACATCTTGAACACTTGGTGGTAGAATGGGTAGCATCGTGCGGAAACGTCCCGCGCCCAGGCTAACATAGCACCTGTCCACCTAGTGCCCATGGTTGGACCATCTATCGCGGTCCATCTAGCTGGGTACGGGTGGACCGGCTCAATTATGCGGGGCCATCCGACCGGGAAATGCTCCCAACACCACAGCTGTAGCAAAGTATGACAAACACTTAGAATTAGCTCCTTTCCCTTCTTACGGGCCGTAGCGTCACACAACCCCCTATATGTGGCACACAGTACTGCAGATCCCCAGCTGTATTGCGGAACGTCTCCGAGCATAGAATCAGCCACTGCCTCCACGAGGTGGATATAGCTCGGGAACACTACGTTACCATGCAACGTTGGAAACATGTACCACCCAAAGAGATACAACAAGTACGCAATCAGATGAGTCCTAACAGCCTCATCGTCAGCATCTGGTGGGCATGTCTCAAATCTCCTAAGCCAGCTTAAAGGGATACCTCGTTGAACCACCCCCTTTTCAGTTCTCGGGATCTCGACACCAAATCTCGCAGCCAAGTGCTGCATCCAGTCAGCCCTCTTAGGAGGTGGAACAATTGCCTCTTCACTGATAGGCAAACCAGTGATCATGGAAACGTCTTGAAGAGTCACTGTCATCTCTCCCCAACGAAAATGGAAAGTGTGTCTCCGGTCTCCACCTATCGACCAAAGCTGTCATAGAGAGCCGTCTAGAGTGAAAGAGTGCCCAGCTGAAAGCATCCGCTGCGAATGGGAGGAATCTACTTTCGGCAAGCTTGGGAACGAAGCGATCATCCAGCCGCCATTGTGTCCTAGGTACCCTAAGAGTGAACATTGGTGGAACGTCCATGTCATTGGACAGCCAAGAATGGCATCGGTGGTGATCATCGTAATACCGGTCTAGCAGTTCCGGTAGTTCTACATCGCCTGCAAACCAAAAGCATTACAAAACGTAGTTAATTGAAGTGCGAAATATCACAATATAAAAACTTACAAAACATTAATAATGTCAACAATACATCTTTGAAAGCTTGAGTACAATACTAAGAAAATACAACAGGTGGGAAGTGACCCATACAAATTTATTACAGATAAATTCAAGTACACACTACTAATAACACATGGATAGTAAATACTAGTTATTTGTCGACGTGCTCGGCTTGTTTGGACAATCCTTCTTGCTATGACCCCTGTCTTGCATATCCTGCATCTACGCGGTTCTCCAATTTGGCTGTTGTCCATATCATTCCTGAACCGAGTAGTGTGTCGACGTCCCTTCTTCTGCTACCTCAATGCTGGATTAGGCACCCACTGAACAACGTCGGCCCATAATTCCTTGTAAATTATATCAAGACCATACGAGTAGAACTCGCTACCCTATGTGCCCATCAGATGATGAATGTCAAAGTATCTTGACACGTATTGTTGCGAAGACTGCTTGATCGCTGTACAAGCCGCATACACATGGGAGCAAGGGTAGTGTAGCAGCTTGGGCTTGTTGCACGTGCAGGAGCAAATATCAGCATCAAGCTTACATTCATGTTTCCTATCACCTCGCACATGGCTATTCACATGCTTCCGCCTTAGACGAATCTCGTACTTCCTCCTGAGGCCATCAATAGCTCGAACATCATGACTCTGAGATTTCTTTATTCTTTTGTCCATGTACCTCTGCATTACTTCCGACCATTCATTACCTTTCTCAAATTTTTCCTTCGCAGCCTTTGATCTATTGTGGAAGTAACCAACAGTCCGGGACCATGATTCATCAATTATGGTAGTAATTGGGAGGCACCACATACCTTTAAGCACACCATTGTAAGCTTCGGACATGTTGGTTGTCATTATGCCATATCTACGACCACCTGTGTCATGCACCAAGGCCCATTTCTCTATCTCGGGTGCTTGTCTAGTTACCCACTCTGACAAACTCATCATCCTCCGGTTTTCGCGATGTTGCACTGCATGATGGCCTTCCACCTGAGACTCCCCGTTGTACCTCATGGTTGCAGCGTCGAGTGCTGTCCAAATGTGCTGGAACTTCCATAACTGATTCTGCATGCACAACATCTTGAAGTTTTTTATGAGATCTTTGCTTTTGAACCTTCCATAGAAATTAGCGGCCAGGTGCCGCATGCACCACCTCCTTTCAAGATCAGTCCACCTATAATCGGCAACAACTGTATTCTTGATTGTGTTTATAGCATTTAGAAGATCATTAGCATCAGCTGCTACGGCTATCAGTAGTGTCCCCTTGTATTTCCCAGTCAGAAATGTACCATCCATTGAAAGCATCGGACGGCAATACTTGAGTGCCTATATAGTTTGACTGAAGGCCCAGAATATACGGTCAAGTATGAAATGGCCAGGTACTCCATCGGGATTTGCCCCTTCATACTTGTTTAAGTAAGTGCCTGGATTATGGTGCACTTTTTCAGCCACGTATGCAGCACTCACATTGCGGTGTGTAGTCAACGGCTTGAAAAGCTCGCACGTGTGGTGCACCAACACAGTTATCTCAAAATCCTTGTAAAATCCTGGTACTCACGACAGTTTGGACGTGTGCATACAAGTTTCAAACATGTAGGGTTCGACCTTTTGACCCGGTACTCACGACTTATGGAGATGGCATACTTTGTAATAGCTATGTGTGCAGCATGCTTGGTTGGAAAATGCTGACCAACCATGAGATTGTTCTCTTCGAAACCCCACGTGAGTTCACATCTTCTGATATCACAAGCCTCTGCACTATCAATTCATCCATTTCTTCGGCAACCGCTCTTGCAGGTAGACCCCCATCCTCGTTGGTACCGTCTGACTCCTCGTCGGTACCGTCTTCAGTAGACTCCAACTCATTCGGCATAGTTGGTAACAATTCGAAGAGGTCGACACGAGCAGACCAAAAGGGACCAGCATCTTCATTACTGACGAACTGTTCTTCACCATGTGTGACATTGACGTCTAACGCTGCATCCTCTACCCCAACACCTCCTTCCATCGCAACAACCTGTAACTCACCAACTCCACTGGAACCTTCGTCGCCAGTCAACGGGCGCATGCTGTCAACAAACTGTACGTACACCATGGGTCGACCATATATATAGGCCCCAGGAGTGCTCACAAGGTGCATGTACCCAACCCATGATGCATTGCCGGTCACCTTGTGTAGCTGCCATAAGGGGACTGATGAACCGTCCTCCCGACTGCTACATGTGACTGCTTCGATGACTAGTTTTTTGCGAGCAATGTCCCGATCAAACTCGCGGTGTATACACCTCCTCAGGTCCAACATATTAATATCTTCCAAATCATCTATATGTGCAACCTATACCCGCATTGGGACAAGTCGAGCCCACGGGGCCCGTCGCGTATTATATTCAGCCCATAGAACAATAATAGTTCATTCATTGTACCTACGTATGTACCAAACCAAAATTTGAGTAACATGTAAACAATATTTTTCCCAATTTAACTCTAGCCAAAATAGTGCATATTTAATATTAGTTTCTCACGTCTTCTCATTTTACCAGCATAAACTAATTTAAATAACTGTAACCTCCTCAGCCGTGGCTAACAATTTTTATTTCACGTACTCATTTTTTGTCACAATTAGTTTGTACATTATGGTAGTTTCTTGAGACAACTGCATTTTATGCATGCATGAAATAAGAGTCAGCTTAATTATAACTAAAGTCTTAGCTTAACATTGTCATTTATCTAATTTCAGACTAACTAAAAAATATGATAACATCTTGCATGTAAAGGAAATTTATATTCGTGTGTATGTGTCGCCTTGATCTTCAATTTCTTCAACTACTCGGATGGCTAATTTTGCTCTTTTTAGCTTCAAAATCCATTGCAAAACTCCATCTCGTACTATGTCTAAGTGCAGGGAGAAGAGTTTCAGTGTACATTAATAGCACGCTAAATTTACAAATTCTCGAGACAACTGCATTTTATGCATGCATGAAATAACATTCAGCTTAATTATAACTAAAGTCTTAGCTTAACATTGTCATTTATCTAATTTCGGACTAACTAAAAAATATGATAACATCTTGCATGTCAAAGAAATTTACCTTCATGTGTAGGCCTCGAGTTGATCTTCAATTTTTTATACTACTCAGATGGCTGATTTTGCTCTTTTTAGCTTTAAAATCCATGGTTCATACTCTCATGATCATTAAGATTAGAAGGCAGAGAGTGGCAGAGAGGGAGTGAGAGCAGAGAGCTAAGCTACACAGAGGAAAAATGGAGAAGACCACCGTGCCAACGTAATATAAAGAGGATAGAAGGAAATCTGCCTGCGGTGAGAAAAGGGAAAAGAACTAGAAGAGAATCTGCACGCATGAGAAAACGAAAAAGCAAAAAAAAATTACTATGCGAAATGAAAGCGCTGTCCCGTCCGGTCGACCACGGGCGCGAGCGACCGACAGCGCGGCACGGTTCTCGAGGCGGCAGCGTGCACACGGAGGGACACGTTGCTCGCAGGGCCGAACGCGCGAGGCGGGCTCGTCCTGGTCGCAGGCCGAACGCGCGAGTCCGTTGCGTCGCGGGCCACGAGCGCGAGCTCGACCTCGCGGGTGCTGGGCGCGATCCAGCGACCCTCGCGGGCTGAGCGCGCGGACTAGACCGGATCACGGGTGTGGGCCCGTGACAACGCCGGCCTCGCGGGCGGACACGGAGAAAAAATCGGTCGCAGGCAGGGGGTGTGATTTTCGCCCGTCGCACTTCTTACCCGCGATTTTGCCACGCATCGGCTGCCCAAAGCATCGCGGGAAAAAATCTGCCGTTACTCTTGGCCAGGGGCTATTCCCAGCATTGCCACTCGGCCGGGGGCTAATCTTGCCTTTTCCCACTTGCATTGTGCGGGTTGAAGGGGGGAGTGCCCGGTGGAGGTGATGATCAAGGAATTGCATTGTGTGGTTCCTGTCAATTGGAACTGGGAGATAAAGGCTCATGGTCCAAACACCTTTTTAGTACCTTTCCCATCTCTAGTTGAGCTAGATCGTGTGGTCCATTTCAGTGAAATTAATGTTGCTCTCATGGGGTGGTTTTGCATCTTGTGGAATGGGCTTTGGCATCCGATGCTAAGTTTCAATTAGCAAAGGTCTGGGTGAAAGTTCACGGTGTGCCACGCGAGATTCGTGATTATTTGAATTTATTGGCCATCGGTACTTTACTTGGTGCCACATCTCATGTTGATATGGTGAGGTCCCACAAGAACGACATCCCCCGTATTCAAATCGTAGTCATTGACACGGAGTTGATTCCGTAGAAGGTCAAGATTGTGGTGGGGGATTGGGCCTAGGACATCTTTCTCCAAGTCGAGCTTGTGGTTGCTAGCGGTGATATTGAAAACATGATGACCCCGTGAAGAGTTCAATGCTCTTGGGGATGACATGAATGATATGGACACCGATCCAGAACCAAAATGATCGAAGCACCTCAGAGATACCAATGCTTCTGGATCCAGAGGGGGAGAGGAGCCTCACCCTCTACTAAGGGCAACATGCATGTGGACAGCGTGGAGGGCCTGCCATCTGTTGCAGCAAACGACACTGCAACTCCGCCTACCCCATAGCCGTTCTGGCTGCCGTGAAAAAAAACTATGCTGCCATGACAACATCGACAGGTTCATGATGGGAGCAGGCCTATTAGGTCTTCTCCGGTTGGTTAGTCTCCATCTACCGCTGCTGGTCATCCGCTCCACTGTGGCAGGATCCACTGTGGTCTCTGTTGCGGCATCGACTTCTGGTGCGATTTCCTTTCTTGCCGTGGCAGTAGCTCAAGAGTCTACTATTGCAGCTATAGTGCCCACAAGTGCTGTGGCAGCCATTCCGGTCGTCTCAGCCGCATTAGAGCTACCTCATCTTCGATGGTGGGTATTGCGGTGACGCCCTCGACTGCCTCTATGACTGCTCCGACAACACGTCTTGCTATGGTGGCTTCCACCACTGTGGCAAGATCCACTACAGTCAATGTTGTGACATCAACTGCTCAGCTGCCTTCCCTGCCATGGTAGCCGTTTAGTCATCTACCATTAGCACTGCAGTGCTCGTTGCCGCAGCAGTTGTATTGGTCGTCTCGGCTGTGCTAGAGGCTGCCTCGTCTGATCATTCATCATTGGGAGCACTTGGATGTTGCCCTCGACGACCTCAACGACTGTTTCTATGTTTCTTCGTATAGCTATGGTGCAAGTGACTACACTAGTGGTGGCTTCAAAGGCCACCGTCATACATCGACCTACAATGGGGCTGCCTTCCACTAAGGTTATCTCAATGCCTCCATCCTAGGCTCTTTTGTGCAGGATCGGTGAGTTTTGATACGGTGCCTGCTTCTGCACCAGCCACACCTCCTTTTGTGTCTCCTCTCACGGCCACCGCGGGCCACCATGGTGCGACTTGGGAGCAATTGCTCTTGGGCTGCATGGACACGGGATATTCCCGGTGGGATGCAGAGGAGGTGCTATGCCACTACTACACACCCCTGGTGGCACCCGTGATGTCTGCACAGGCATGCACAATCAGATGGACAGCCAGACCACGGTGGCTGTGACGACTACTCGGCCTACTACTACGATGGTGTGGAGGCATGCTACACTGGGGACAGCAGCTGACCGGTGACGAAGTGGGCTGCCTTGGCCTTTGTCAGGATGCCGATGAGGACTCAATAGAGCGTGCCATGATGATGGCACAAATTAGAAACCTAGATGCTACCGCCGGTACATCTTTTCTCTATCGGTCTAATGCTTCTATTGCTTCAAATATTTCTCAACTAGGTATTTCTTTAGGAGGGGTTGATGCTCCAGTCGATGCTTCTATTAATCTTGTTAAAATTTTAGAATCTGAGCGCTCATTGGGTTCAGGTAGTGTTAATGAAAGCACCGATGTAGTTGAGGATAAGGAGGTTGAGTGTTTTGACTTGTGGATCTCGCTAAACAAGCATTGATCCATTTGAGCACTAAATTTAGCAAAAAGTTGCTACATTGCACCCCTCTTAATAGTATAGCGGTCCAGTACTCAATTTAAACAACAAAAAGAGTACTTTCAAAATGAAAACCTCATGTCGACTTCTATTCTTCATTTTTAGGGGTCACCAACATCGTAATGCTTTCGCCAATGGGACTTTCACCTATTCAAATACTCATTGAACACATTAGTCCCTTAATATCTTGTCATTAATCATCAAAACCCACTTAGGGTGCCTAAATGCACTTCAACTGTGTTCTAGATGGAGCATAATAAGGCTCTTGGCCCGAATGGTTTCATGGCTGAGTTTTATCAGGTTTTCTACGAAGTAATCAAGGGGGGACTTGATGGTTCTTTTGCAGAATTTTATTGCCAAAGGCTACCCCTTTATAGCCTAAACTTTGGTATAATACCCTTCTTTCAATAATGGCTGATGTGAAAAAAATACTGCAGTATCGACCTATTTGTCTCTTAAATATGAGTTTCAAGAATTTCACTAAAGTTTCGAGTTTACTGCAGTGGCTCAGAAGCTTATTCGTCCTACTCAAAGGGATCTTTTACCTAGCCGCTCTATCATGGAAGGTGTAGTTATTTTACACGAAACCATCCATGAACTACACAGGAAAAAAAATCGACAGAGTCATTTTAAAAGTTGATTTTGAAAAATCATATGATAGATGAAGTGGCCCTTCCTCCACCAGACTCTTGAAATGAAGGGTTTATCTTCGAAATTGAGTGCCTCGATAAAGAACTTTGTTCAACAGGGGAGTGTTAGTATCAAAGTCAATGATGACACAGTCCATTTTCCCAAAACTTATTAAAAGGCTTAAAATTGTAGTCGATATGCTTGCATTCATTATTGCTTGAGCCAAAGAGGATGGCCAAATTAGCATGGTTGTCCGCTGTTGAGGATGGGATTTCCATCCTGCAATATGTTAACGACACTATCCTATTCATGGACCACAATTTTGAACAGGCCGCGAATAAGAAGCTTTTACTATGCGTTTTTTGAACAATTTTCAGGGTTAAAAATCAACATTCATAAGAGTGAAATATATTGTTTTGGGAAGGCTAAGGAACTGGAACTACAGTACACTCAACTATTTGGCTGCAGGAGGGGCTCCTTCCTGTTTAAATACCTTGGTCCCCATACATTATAGGAAATTACCTAACAAAGACTGGAAAGGAGTTGAGGATCGTTCTAAAAAAAATTAGGCCGTTGGAAAGGACAAAACTTATCTTCTAGAGGCCATTTGGTCCTTATCAATTTGGTCTTGAGTTGTTTGTCCATGTTTATGCTCTCCTTTTTTGAGATAGCAAAAGGGGTACAAAAGAGGTTGGACTACTAATGTTCTAGATTTTTTTGGCAAAGTGACAACCATAAGAGTAAATATAATTAGCCAGATGGGGAATTTTGTGCCAACCTAAAGACTAATGAGGGTTGGGCATTCAGGATTTAGTTGTTAAAAACAAATGTCTTCTTAGCATTTGGCATTTTAAATTTTTGAAGGAGGAGGGGGTGTGGCAAGAACACCTTCGTGACAAGTATTTGAAGGATAAACATTTACCTGGAGCTGCATGTAGACCAACATACTCCCATTTTTGGAAGATCTGATGAAAGTAAAATATGGCTTCTTCTGTTTTGTTTCCTTTCATGCCAACATTGAAAGCCAAATAAGATTTTGGTAGGATACTTGAGTTGAGTTGATGTCATGCCTTTATGCTTAAGATATCCCAAGCTCAATATTGTTCAAAAGAAACATGCTACAGTGCTGGGGTAATGAATATGGTGTCGCTGAACCTGTCTTTTCGGCGAGCTCTACTAGGCATGAATTTAGCGAGTTTTTTTTTAAATATTATTTTTTTTTCAGAAATTTCAGAAATAATACCGCATTTCAAAATATTGCGAAAATAGCCTCCAATCGCCACGGCCGCTGGCGATTAGGCAGAAATCGCCACAGCTCGTGGCGATAGCAGGTGACGCCAGAGCCACCGACGATTTCTACCAGTCTCGACACGACGCGTGGCGATAAATCAGAAATCGCCACGAGCCATGGCGATAGAAGGGAAATCGCCACGAGCCATGGCGATAGGGAGTTAAATGCGCGCGCTACTCGCCAACCGCCAGGCCACGCGTCGTAATCGCCACGGCTCGTGGCGATAACTGCCTAATCGCCACGGGCCGTGGCGATAACGCCTGGATATCTAGCCCGAGCGCGCCGCCGGTGCTGGGAACAGGGAGCAAAGGGGCACGGGCGTTTCGGGGAGGGAGAGGAAGGGAGAGGAAGAAAGAAGAAGAAAAGAGAGGAAGGGAGAGGAAGAAAAGAGAGGAAGAAAGGAGAAGAAAAGAGAGGAAGGGAGAGGAAGAAGAGAGGAAGAAGAAGGGGAAGAAGAGAGGAGGAAGAAGAAGGGGAAGAAGAGAGGAGGAAGAAGAAGGGAAGAAGAGAGGTGTTGTGCAGCGATTTGGAGGTAAATTTCTGAAAATTTCACCGTTCATTGTAGCATTTTAATATTTGTAGTAGTAGATATAGTATTAGATGTAGATTTAAGGGTAAATGTAGGGTAGATTTATTCGGAGTAGCAATTTAAATATAATTGTAGGGTATATTTATTCGGAGTAGCAATTTAAATAGATACGTACGGTACAATAGATAGATGATTAGATGATTCGGAGTAGTAAGTCGATTAGATGATTAGATGATTACGGTACAATAAATAGACATTGATTTAGAAGTAGCAAATCGACATCGATTTAGAATTTCTATTAAGTTGAATAATAGTTCGTAATACTCGAAACGTATTAGAAATCGACGAGAAAAATTATTGGCGTATGATAGTATCTTCGACTGTATAGGCTAAAATATGACGTTTTGGATGGCAGGAATGTCAGAACCAGACGAATTTATAGTTTACTACGGTGTTGGCACCGTCCGTACAATTCCAGAGACTGGTTCGGTGGATCTTAGTAGTTTCCCACAAACGAGATTAACCCTGCAAGATGCAGAGAGATACCACATCAATGACATTAAAGAATGGTTAACACGGGCATTCGGTCTTGATCCGGAGGTCTCAAGTGTAACCATGCAGGCGTATTTTAGCAAGTCTTGCAAGCATGTCCGGTGGGATCTTTTCACGCTAGATATGACAAAGGACTGGCGGGCTTGGTTGAGGGCAAGTAAGGCACGGAAGGGTCCGCATTATATGTTGGTCCAGGCAGTAGATAAGGAGGTGTCATCTGAAGAAGGCGGACGCGGAGGCAACGGGGTTGGACAGAACAGCGCAGCGGCAGAGGAAGTTGTTGGCGAAGAAGAAGGCCCTGTAGTGGAAGTCGGTGGAACTTCCGCTGGACCTTCCGCGACAGGAGGTACTGAATACCTCAGCGGTTCGGTGGACGAGGGGGAGATACGGCCTGAACTAGTGCAGATCATGGAGCATGATGATGCCGTTGCTAGAGAGGAACAGGCGAATGTCGAAGACGGTAGCAGCGAAGAGGACGAAGATGAGGATGAAGACGGAGGCCACGATCCGATTCCTAGTATGTGGAATCTTGACATGTCCGGCAGAATGAATCTCGAGGGCGGAAGTGACGATAGGTATCCGTACAAACCGAACGAGGTTGTCCAAGGCGCGTACTATGGCACGAAGAAAGAGGTAAAAGAGGCGGTGAAGCTTTGGGCGATGTCGACACAGAGAACATTTCGAGTGCAGAAAAGTAGCAGGGATCAGTACTCAGTGAAATGTAGGTCTGTTGGGTGTGAGGGGTACGTGCATGCGTCCCTAAGGAAGTATGAAGTGCATTGGGTCATACGAAGGGTTGTGCCGCACACATGTGTAATAAGCGGTGTTCCTGACACCCATCGGAACATCAGTGCTGAGCTCGTGGCTGGGTTGATGTATCACGAGATAGTGAAGAATGTCTGCATTCCAGCACAGTTCATACAGACATCTGTAGAGAGCAAATACCAGTACAGCATCAGCTATGCCATGGCATGGAGGGCGAAGCAGATCGCACTGGAGCGGCGGTTTGGGACATTCATCGATTCATACCACAATTTACCATACCTGCTGGACACACTGCGGCAAAGAAACGACGAGTCATTCATCAGCCATCTCGTACACCCCTCTGAGGACATACCTGGGAAAATGACGTTGAAGGGTGCTTTCTGGAGTCTAGGCCCATGCGTAGAAGCTTTCAGACACTGTCGGCCGGTTATTTGTATTGATGGGACGTTCATGACAGGCCAGATGAAGGGGACACTATTTACCGCAATTGGGGCAGACGGAAATGACCAGTTAGTGCCACTGGGAATGGGCTTCGCTGACTGCGAGAACTACGATAACTGGCTGTGGTTCCTTGTGTGTCTGAAGAGAGGTGTTGTGCAGGATCGACCAAACGTGTGTGTCATCCATGACCGGCATGCCGGGCTGCTGCTAGCAATTCGCCATCTTCAGGAGGGAGTAGCAAAGACTGGGGACGGGCAAGATTTGCCAGAAGATGGCAGTTGGTACGACATACGGAGTAGGTGGTGCACGCGCCACCTAGCTGCCAATTTCTATCGGCAATTCAAGAACAAGCAGTTGATGAACCTCTTCAAATCGTTATGCAAACAGAACCAGTCTAGGAAGTTTGACGAGTTATGGAGCAGACTCGACGAGTTCACGAAGAAGGAGGTTAGACAACGTAACCCTGCGGATGTAACACACAGGCTTTGTGACCTTCCGGGAGTTGAGGATCCAAACACTAGGA
Organism: Stipa capillata; assembly: GCA_019208055.1. Taxonomy (NCBI): domain Eukaryota; kingdom Viridiplantae; phylum Streptophyta; class Magnoliopsida; order Poales; family Poaceae; genus Stipa; species Stipa capillata. Next base: position 178,658 of record JAGXJF010003139.1, on the reverse strand, counting down.
GGAAGGCTTCGAACCGGGTGAAGTGCTTCTCGGATTGGATAAGTAAAGAGCCACTTGAGCAGTGGTCCCTCCTCCATGACACAGACGGCGCTAGGTACGGGATCATGACTAGCAATCTTGCTGAGGTTTACAATTTCGTTCTCAGGGGGGTACGCGGTTTGCCGCTTGTAGCCATCGTGGAGGGTTCGCTTCACAGCACAATGAAGTACTTTCAGGAGAGGCGTGCAAAGGCAGTACTGCATATGGAAAAATTCGGTGATACACCGTATTGTGCGAAGACTATGTTGTACATTGAGGAGAAAGCCAAGAAGGGGCAAATGCACAAGGCGAGACGCGTGGGTAACGTGCACCGTAGGTTCGAGGTATGTTTAAAGCAGAAGAGTGGATTTGGGGTTTCCACGCAGGAGATTACTCATGAGGTTACTTTTCATGTCCAACCGAATATCTCTGCTACGTGTACGTGCAACAAGCCGAAGCTTCTGCACAAGCCTTGCTCTCACGTGCTATGTGCGGCTGCGAAGACAAAGATGGACACAAGACCGTTTGTGTCGTACTACTTCACGAAGGAGGCTGTCCGCGATACCTGGACAGGCGAGCTGTATGGTTTCCGTGTGGTCGGTAATTTCACGCAGGTACCTCCTCCAGGCGAACGGATGTATATCCCCGATTTCGGCCTCCTCCGAGCTACCGTGGGACGACGCCGAACTCGCCGTATTCATAACACGATGGACGAGGCGGAGGCTGGTGGGCCAACCAAACAATGCAGCTATTGCAAGAAATTTGGCCACCGCGTGAAGAAATGTCCGAAGATGAAAGAAGACCAGGAAAGAAGGGAGCAGGAGGCGGCTGGTGGTGCCTCCGGTTCTGGGCATCAGTAGTCTATGTCGCAGTATTGGTATTATGTAATTTGCTACTAGCTCTGACATGCGTGTCATATTTAGTTAACGTACTTAATGTATTTCGTGTATCCGTGTTATATGTACTTCGTTCATTTCGTCTATTTGTATTATGTACTTCGTTCATTTCATCTATTTCTATTATGTAATTTGCTACTGCCTTTCACATGCCTGTCATATTTACTTCACGTACTTAATGTATTTCATGTATCCGTGTTATATGTACTTCAATTATTTCATCTGGACAAATTTTTTTTTGTATCGCATGAATAGGGATGGCTGGATTCGAGCTGATAGATGACCGAGAGGACTGAGATCACCGGTCTAGGCTGCTGGCTTCAGGAGACCGTGATCTCGGAGTGTTTCGGACTCGTACACCTGATCACGCGTGGAGGATTCACGAGTCGTGGATCGACAGGTACGTTAATTGAATGCATGTACGTTTTCGTGTTTCCGTACTAATTTGACTACTTTCCTGTTTTGACAGGCTGGCGTGGTCCGGTTTACTACCACTCGCTCGGATGGTTGAGGCGGTGGACGACGAGGACATCGGAGACCCGGCTGCAGCGGGCGCTCGTTCCCGGAGGTTTCCATTCGATGCCTCGTTACTCACCGCACTTGTGGACAGGTGGAGGCCGGAGACCCACACCTTCCACTTCGGCTGGGGGGAGATGACGGTCACGCTGCAGGACACGGCCTGCCTACTTGGCCTACCTTTGGCGGGAGCGCCAGTAGGTCCGCTACCGGTTCTTGCCGGTTGGCCGGAGGATCTTGTGCAGAGGTTTGCCGCAGCTCTACCACCTGGGCCGCCTGAGATTGAGGTGGTGACAGCGCGTAAGAAGCACGGACCCAGGCTCATGTGGATTCGTCAGTTCGAGGTACGTATCTCATTTAATGATGTTCGACATATTCGTGCTGGGCTGAACATATTTCCGTTCTATTGTTTTATTCTTGCAGCTGGGCAGCCTTGAGCAGAGATTTCACGGAGATCTCAACGAGTACCAGCTCGACCGGGGACTCGAGGCGTACTTGCTTTGGCTGTTCGGGTACGTGCTGTTCACGAGTGCGTACGGAGACAGCGTGGACGCTCGGTACATCGGGCTTGCCCGGCAGATCGCGGATGCTGAGTCAGCGGATGAGCTACCTCCTACGAGCTGGGGGTCCTGCAGTGCTTGCGGGCTTGTACCGAGCGCTCTGTGGCGCGTGCAAGAGGAAGGCGGCCGCCGCCAATCTCACAGGTTGCCCGCTTCTTCTTCAGCTGTGGTCCTTCGAGCGCTTTCCGGTCGGTCGTCCATGGGTCGACGACGACGCTTACGGCCCAGAGTTCTACCGTGGACCAGGACCGCTGGACGGACCTACTTTCGGGTCCATCTGGACAAGAAGAACAGTGAGTTACTTCCTCTCTTACTCGATTTGTATTTCCATATAGCATTTCTACCTCAGGCCGTTAGTTCATTGAGTATGACACCCTCGTACGTACTTCTTGCAGCCTCAGTGGGCGAGGGCACAGGTACGAGGTTGTTACCTCTCTTTCGTGGAGCAGTTCCAGCACCTCCCTGCGCAGAGTGTCGTATGGGAGCCATACTCAGACGAGAGGACGTCGCGACGTGCGCCTGCCCAGGGGATGTCTTCACTTTGCCGGCGGGACGAGACGTACTGGAGGACCAGTTCGAAGATTGTCTTCGACATCTTCGTGGAGGCCTACTCACCACACCGTGTGATGAGACAGTTTGGTCTGTACCAGGCGTACCCGCCTCCGCACGTACCTCCCGTCGAGCCGAACGCACACACGTAAGTCAATTTTCCGAAACTCGTACGTACTTAAATTGTCTGTTGCTTTTACGATATACAAATTCATGACGTAAACAGGTGGACTCGCAAGGGCGGGGGTACTAGGGATACACAGTGGGCAGCACGGATGGCCCCTTTCGTTGCCGAGTGGGACACTGCTCTGGACAACGTCCTACACGAGGAGCGGCCGTTTCGGTACGCGGAGTTCGACGCCTACCTGCAGTGGTATTTGCCACGTACGCGCGTCCACCTTATTCGCGGTACCGAGGCTCCTGACGAGGCCGCGCCACAGACGACAGACATGTACCCGATCATCGGGGCTGAAACTCTGGATTTGGCGGTCAGTGCATTTCGTGCTTTCCTTGTCCGAGTTTATTTTACTAATTATACTAATGCGCGCACCTATGATTCTCACTCTGCAGGGACAGTGGGCGACTGCGGCGAACACGGAGGTCACGGCAATTCTTCGTCAGATCCCATCCGGCACGGAGCACCACTCAGGGTTGTCCAGGGTCGCGGAGTACACTAGGAGGATCATGGACATCTTCAGGTGTACGCGCAGGGATGACGTCGTTGCCGGCGCGAGCACTAGCCGGGGAGCACAGAGACCACCGCGTCCTACACGGGCGACGGACCCTCAGCCTGGTAGCTCTCAGCCGCCGGGGCCCACAGAGGCGGGAGGTTCTGCATGGCAGCAGAGTGCGGGCACACGCTTCATGACTCCGCAAGGTAAAATAAATCTCGACTCGTACAAGCCTTTTTTCCTTATATTGTCGTGCTCACTAATTCGGGTCATATACAGCTGTGACGCCGCCTCAGATGCCATCTAGTCCGCTTGACTATCTCGTCGACAGCCCCGGCACTCATGGCTTCATCGTACACGACACGGCGGAGGAGTTGGTTCCCACTCATCCACCGTTGCCCACGCAGAGTACGCAGGACCCCGACGAGGCAGACCCCGATACTTCACGTGGGCAGGCAGCCTAGAGCGGGAGCGGGACAGGCGAGGCCGAGGTACTCACCTTCGCCCCTGATCAGGAGGAAGAGGGGACGACGAGGCGTTTGAATTACGCATTTCTTTCAGTACGTTTTATTGTAACAGCTTTATGAATTAGTACACTTGACGTGTGTGTTAGTTCTCGATGGAGCATTGTTAGTTCGTTCTCGTTGTTGCACGTTTCGACGGTAGCCGGATCATTCACCATCTCCTTACGCTCGATGACTTCCAGAGTGGTTTCTTCTTCCTCAGAACATTAAATATAACAGACATGTTCCTGTCAGTCTTTAAAATCAAACCTGAAGACAAAAGGATTGTACACCACTTATCACGAGACACGCTTGCATGAACAGACATGTGGAGAAACTATGTTTTATAGAATACGTACATATCTCATCCTTACTAATTGATTTGAGCAAACACCAATCAACTTATTTGATCAAACACAACCAAAATCAGTTTATTCTACTGAATTGCATGGAACACTCAGTTTATTTTTTTCGAAATATAGAGTTCGATACATCGTTAGGACTACGCATGGCGTGACAACACGGTACGATAACATTCGCATACAGCCAAACAACCTAATACAATATTGAAATAACTACTCAGGGCCTTTCGGATATTTTCCCTTCCTTATACGACGAGCGTGAGCTTCCTCCCCTTCTTCCTTCGCGCGACGCGCCATCTCGCGCTTCCTCGCCCTTTCGGCCTCACGTGCCTCCGCAGCTCGACGTTCCGCCTCCTCCTTTTCTTTGCGTTGTATCTCCTGCCAACGCTTTCTCTTCTCCTCCTCCTCTGCCTCGTGCATGCGTTCCTGAATCCGACCTCGAGCACAGTTAACCTTCCACATGAGTTCTTCCTCATCCTCTTTCGATTGGGTAACGTCCAGCCACTGTATGTAGTCACATATAGTAGGTGCAGACTGCAAGCAAACGACTGTTACCATAGTATTGCATCGTGTTAGAAATGCGGGTATGTGCGAGTTTTACCAGTTGACTCCGTCTGGACATGCCAAACTTCGGTGGCTCTTCGTCGTAGTTAGCACACATGAAGAACCTTCTTCCGTACGTGTACGAGAACTCATCCGACTTCATCAGTCTGCACGGATCTTGGCACCAGCAAAGGGAACTTCGACACCTGCGGGCAAGTCGGCAACCATCTTCTGCTTCGGCATCTCGTCAGCACCAGATGAGGCCATTCCTGCCATTTTGGAATACGCCATAGTTACTATTTTTACGAAACTAAACAAAATAATAACGCAGCTATTTACCTCACACCGCCCGAACTTTAATGTCCCTTCTCTCCCTCTTGCCACTTTCGAGAGCTTATTTCTTCTCACCTCGCTCCCAAACCCTACTCCCTCTCCCTCTCTTCTCTGTATCCCTTTTTTTAAATTTCCATGGATTGGTGCGAGGCAGAGACAGCTGAGGGGTGAATAAATAGAGAGCGGGCAGGAGACGGGCAGGAGAGCGGGCAGGAGACTTCACGGGCGACAAAAGGACGCTGGAGGGGGGCAGGGCCACTTTCGGCGGAGAAATCGCCATGGCTCCTGGCGATTACGAGAAATCGCCATGGCTGGTGGCGATTAGATCCAACCGCCATGGCCCATGCCGATTCAGTGTTGAATCGGCAGGTCTGCTGGCGATTACTCCGAAATCGCCATGAGCCATGGCGATTAGCCCAAATCGCCACAACCCGTGGCGATTGGAAGCTATTTTTGCAATATTTTGAAATGCGGTATTATTTCTGAAATTTCTGAAAAAAAAATAATATTTAAAAAAAAACTCTGAATTTAGCAGCCTGGAATGAATTAGTTCAGTGAATATCCATTATTAGTCTAGTACCTGAGCATGATATTTTTAGATGGAATTTACATGCGTCAGGGCAGATTTCTATCTAATCAATGTATACAGCTCTTATAAACTCTCAATTTTGCTTGCCTTGTAAGTTCCATTGGAAGTTGAACAACCACCTTAAGATAAGATCTTTCTATGGTATTTGAGTATGCGGATTATCTTGACCAAGGAAAATTTGGCTAAAAGGAACTGGCAAGGGAGCAAACAATGTTGTTTTTGCAACGAAGAGGAATCTATCCAACACCTTTTCTTTAACTGCATAGTATTCTTCATATCTGTGAGGATTGGTTGCAGTGTGTGAATCGTTCATTACATTCCTTAATTTTAGTGGGAGGGATAGTTTTTCTTTGATTGATTTGGCTATGCAGAAATGATATGGTTTTTGATAAAAATAAATTATATGATGCTTTGTAGGTTATGTGCTTATGTATCAACTTGCTGCGACCCTGGTCTTCACTATAGCGTTTGCAAGACAAGGAGCCGATGGTGGCAGGTGCTATGAAGCTGGAGTTGGTTATCATGGAATTTATGTCCCTGTTTGGATGGGGACGACATAATAGGCTATGTAGTATTTGATGTTTTCTATGTGGCTTGTCACACCTTTGAGCCATTTGGTCTTCTTTGTAATGATTTTGTAATAAATTTTGGTTATGTGTATCGAAACATGCAGAGGCTGCAAGAGATCACCCTTCTGTTATCTAAAAGAAAACAAGGGGCACTACTAAAACGAGGGACGAGTAAAAATGGAACCAACCACTTTTCTTCCGTTTCGACATAATATAGTACGAGCATTTCCCTCCTTTTGATATGATATACATTACAATAGCAAAATGCATCCTCAATCACTAAACTTGTTCACTTTAGTCACTGTATTTAGAATAATTAAATTTACAATCATTATGGTTGCTAAAATGTCTCAGATACGGCCATTAATTTAGCAAGCCTACGTATTTTGCTGATGTGGCATATGTTAACCATTTTTTGACCATCCAACGAGGACACCTTCCTCTTTGCATCTATAGAAAAATATCTGGTATAGCCCACGGGAGGCATTCCGAAGGGCATACATTCGCATCTACTGGGCTGCAAAGCAACCAGATCTCCTAATTATTTCTTTTACATGTAGGACGTATACAAATTATCTTATCCTATTTCTTAACTGGTAGGACAACATTATGATCGGTCGAGTGGCCCAGCGGCAGGCATAAGGGAATTCCTCGACGCATAAACTAGGGCTGGCGGCTCTCAAGGAGTCATAGAGGAACTCCAATCTCTTGCCATGAAGATAGGATTTTATATTTTGAACATAGTTTAGGACGTTAGTTAGGTTTCTGAATTGGGAAAGGAGAAAGCGAGTTAGAAAAGGACTACTGGAGCAGTTGCCCTTCCTCTTATCTCTCCTTCCTCTCTCTTGTCTACTCCTTTCTCGCCACCTCCCGACACCTCCTCTCCTTCTCTCCTCCGTCAGCTCCCTAGCATAAGGAGAGGAGGAGAGGGGCTTGGACCCTGCCTCTCTCTTGTAAATCCATGGAATCCCCAAATGATTACCTTAGTGGAGTTTGGTCTAATGCTAAATAAACCGGATTTGAGCTCCGGCTCTACACTCTGGCCCCTCCCCAAGCGCTATCAATGGTCCATGGTGATGGCTAGGTGGCCGGCGAAACTGGCGGTTCTAGAGGCAACCTTATGCCATTTCCAAGTTCTTCAACCCATGGGCGCGTTTCGGTTCTTCCCACGCTAATATATCTCCTTTCTTCTTCTTTCTCGGTAATAAAATCCCCTGTCCGATTCGGTTGCTAGCTTTGTTTCTTCAACTCTTTGTTGGCAACCTTTGTTTGCATCTTCTTGCTAGGTTTCCTTATGGCTAGGTGAGGTTTGTTTGGATCGAGACCATGCTATCACTCTTAACCATGGGCTCTGGGTCCTTCTTGCACTAGCTGCCCTTCATGGTTTCTGGACAAGGTGGAAGGCCATGGAGCTCCTCTCCACTGGTCTGGTGGCTCTTCGACGACTCTGCCCGTTCTAGGAGCTTTCCTTTGGCAACCGATGCATAGGCTCCTTCATCTTCATCGGTGTCAATGGCGTTCTCATCCTCTGGATCCATTTCCAATGGGTCTCACGAAGGTTGTTTGTCTTGATGTATCTCCCGCTTGCTGGTGGCAACTGGATCTTGGTGTATCTCCCGCTTACTTCCAATAGGATTTATCTCCAATCTTAATCTATTTATTAAGTGTAACCTCTTGGTACAAGGAGACCGAATGGTAAATAATGGGCAAGGAAAACTATGAAGGAACTTCTTCTTTCCTCTTCTCTCCAATCTTGCACTGGTATTAGGACTGACCGGATCTTCCCCCACTCCTGAATATTATTTTGCATCACCAAATTAGTCCATAACACAACCATAGGGTTAAAAATTGAAGGTTTTTTAAATAAATATTTTCTTGAATGTATGCTAACTTTATATATGGCTCCCTTACTGGTCTACTGAAAGTTTTGCATGTTTTTCACAAGAGTATAAGACAAAACACACATTCTAGACACCATACACTCACCCCACCACACATATACACACACGTATGCATGTCCCCTATAAGTGCAGGCATGCCTGTTGCACTGGACAAGCATGTTTGCGTTTACTCCGAATAAATACCATGTCAATCCCTTGGGATTGAACCCAGATGTGTGAAAACGAATAACATTGCTTTCGCCACTAGACCAAAGGCCAACCTGTTAAAATTTTGCATGTTTCTCCCACCATTACTGGTATTTCCGTATACAACATACACCACTAAGAGCATCTCTAGCCCTTCCCCTAAAAATCTATAACTTCCTAAAAACTGCCATTTTAGGGAGTTAACATCATCTAGCCCTTCCCCTATACTTCAATAACTCCTTAAAAATTTTAGGGAGGTCCTCCCTATCCCTATATTTATCCCTATATTTGAGCAGAATTTGCTCTCTCCCTATCCCCTCCCTATCCCCTCCAACTGCTGATTTTTATGGCGGGCTGATTTTTCAGCTGCCGCCCGTCGCCGCTGACCTCGCCACCTGTTGCCTCCGACCTCGCCGCCCGTCGCTGTCGACCTCACCGCCCGTCCGCCGCGACCCGCGCACCCCCGCCGACCTTGTCCTCGCCTCCCCCCGCTCGCCGGCGGCCCCACTGCCTCCCCTAGCTCCTGCCACGGCCGCCGCCTCCGACCTCGCCCGACCTCCGCCTCCGACCTCGCCGGCGGCCCCACTGCGTGCGTGTGTTGCTTGCTGCCTTGCCGTCAGGATTCGAGCTGGATCGGCACAGATCTGGAGGCACATGAGGCGGCGGCGCCGGCGGGTGAGCAGCGGCAGCGATGGGGTGCTGGGGAGGTGATGGGGATGGAGATGGAGGAGGTAGAGATGGAGCTCCCCAAATCCGATGTCGATGGTATGCAAATAAGGAGATGATCTAGAGGATGGAGAGGACAAGGCACTCACCATGGCTATAGCGCGAGGGGAAGCAGAGCACGTAGGCTTTGGCGACTGGCAGAGATGGCACCGGGAGACGTTCCCAGAGAGAGGAGTAGGAGGTAGCGAGCTCCGGCTTGATGGCGGCGGTTCGCTCGGTGGGCGGCGACCGACTGGATGACGGGAGAGAGGGGGATGGTGAGCGGCGGCTCGACGAAGGGGCGGTGCAGATGGCAGAGGGGCCGCCCGGCCGGCGACTGAAGGGGCGGCGTGGGCGGGACGGCGCGACGCACGCCACTCGCCTGCTCAGGTCCGGCGGGCTGATGAAGGGCTCGCCGGCGAGAGTGAGCGGGCGCGACCAGTGAGTGCGGGCGGGCGCGACTAGCGAGAGTGAGGGGGCGGCTTGCGTTGTGCCGTCGCGGGCGTGCCTCTAGATGTGAATCGGGTTTTTTTTTGAAGAAATAGCAAAGGAAAAAGTATAGGGAAAATTTAGGAGAAGGACTAGGTGCAAACATTTTTAAATCCTCAAATTTTAGGGAGTTAAATTTAAGGAGGTGGTATAGGGAGTTAAGTTTTAGGGGAAGGGCTAGAGATGCTCTAAGGTTGTTAGCTCTTTGTTAACCGGTGGCCAAGTGGTGAATTCTTCATCGGCCCTTGAGAAAATTACAAATCCAAGTTACATGCATTATTTGTGATAATTGATGTAGATCCATCGACCTCATGGTGAAATCAGGCTATTTATGCCCAAACACTTATTTGGCTCGTATTCAGTACAATTGGGACTTCATTTGCAGCTAGATAACTTCCTAGAGCTTGCCAACCAATGGATCAAGGGTGGATGTATCCACTGGTTGTAGTCTCGAGGAGAAACAGAGTCACGGAGTGGTATACCATTCACAAAGAAGTAGGGTGTCCCAGTCACACCTCGTGCACAACCATACTACAAAACAAAAGGAAACATAGTGAATAATATGGCTAAAAGAAGACTATTTGTACCACCAGGAGAAAAGTTTATCACCTTGAAAGAAATCCTTGACTGATCTGAGTGTGATTCATTGAAACCTGCTTTGTATGCTGCCAAATTAGCTTCACCAATGATGGGGACAACAAGGTTGTTTGTTACTTTGGCTACTATTGTGGCTCTTGATTCTGTCTATGTTGGCTGGTTATGATAACCCACCTGAAATATTATCACATGTTATTTGGATACTGAACTTTTTTTTTGTTGAAAAACGAACATTGTAACACTACTAGAGAAATCATTTATACAGACGGTTCGAAACTCCCGTGCGGGACGGTTTTTCGAACCGTCTGTACGAAACAGTCTATACAAATCAGGTTTGTACAGATGGTTTTTGAACCATCTGTAATTAGTACAGACGGTTCCAAACTAGAACCGTTTGTACTCGATTTGTACAGACGGTTCTAGTTTGAAACCGTCTGTACTAATTGATTAGCACCCGTCTGTGATGTCGTGTTATAAAAATAAAAATATAACCTCTCACGCTATGTGCCCAATCCTTCAGCCGCGTCTCATCCCGCCGTCCGTGTCGTCCCATCCAACCACTGGAATTAAATCGCACAATATGCTTCCGGCGGGATTCGATCCCGCAACCTCACGTTGTCCAAGCAAGAGGAGTTGCCAGCTGACCTAGATTGAGTACGCGATACAAACTGAGTAGCTTTCCTCTTAACTAATCCCTACGAGTAAGCGGGACGCTTCTAGTCCAGACTGTTCTAAATTTGGAACCGTCTGTACAAATAGCACAGACGGTTCCAAACTGAGAACCGTCTGTACTGCTCGATTTATACAGACGGCTCCAATTTAAACCTGTTTGTGCTATTTGTACAGACGGTTTCAAATTGGAGCTGTCTGTGCTGTAGCTCCAAGTGCTAGGCACTTTGAGTCGAAATTCAACTCTAGTTTGAGAGGTTTTAGTAAAACAGTCATAACTTTCTCATACGAAGTCCGTTTTAGATCCACGACCACTCAAATCGAAACTAACGACGATGCGCATCTAAAAAAAAATATACGTGTATACACTTGTACGCATCTAGACCCTCGAAATTCGGCTTCTAAGTAGGAATTTTTGGCTCTAGAAGTTTTTTCGTTACTTTTTTGATCTTGCGGAGGACATATCTCCTTCACCCGGACTCCGAATTGGGTGATTCTTGTTTTCCTAGTTAGCTTGAGTCGAGGACTTGCTTTCCACTTTGATCGCAGCTTCTGCCGAGCACTTTCGTCTGGGCGCCGTTTTCAAAATCTTCGATTTCGGACCGGGATTTCCACTAGTCGTTTCGTCGACTTTCTCGGAATTGGCTTAAAATTTCTGGAGACGTAGAGTTTGGCCTCCCGCTCACAGCCGTGAAAACCGTTTGACAATCGGAGCTGTCAAACTCGCTCCCCGACGCTGCCACTTTCCTGCCGCGGTAAGAAAATCTGCAGTTTTTGCTGCTGCGGCAGCAGAGATCAACTAGCCTTGCTTCATCTATTTGTACAGACTGTTCCAGTTTAGAACCGTCTGTACTGTTTACAGATTTGTACAGATTGTTCCAAACTTAGAACCATCTGTACTGTTCGATTTGTACAGACGATTCCAGTTTAGAACCTTCTGTATTGTTTATAGATTTGTACAGACGGTTCCAAACTTAGAACCGTTTGTACTGTTTGATCTGTACAGACGGTTCCAGTTTGGACCCGTCTGTGCTATTTGTACAGACGGTTCTAGTACTGTAGCGTCCCGCTTGTTGGGAACCGTTTGTACTCATTTTCTCAGACGATTTTCGTTTAGAAACCGTCTGTGATACTATTTGTACAGACGGCTTCAAAAAACCGTCTGTACAGGGACGTCCCGTTAAATGAATTCTGTAGTAGTGTAAAGACAAGTTCGCTATGTTTTTTAACTATTTCAAGTGCTTAATATAGCTAGTAACTATTTCATACTAACTTTAATCAGACTACAATACTGAATACCAGCATGCATGAATCTGAGAACATGGATCATGTTTGACCTTAATGGGCTATAGATGGGAAGTCGTTGGGGGCAGTCAAATTATGTGAAGATGTGTGTTCTGTAGTTCAAGTGTATTGTTCCTCGAATGCGTTCCTGCTTATTGTAATTTTCTATTCCTCCTAGAATCATGTTTTCATGTGGTCGCTTTATCACAATAAACTGCTTAATTCGCTACTACAAAAACGATTTAACGGGATGCCCCTGTACAGATGGATTTTTGAAACCGTCTGTACAAATAGTATTACAGACGGTTCCAAAAGAAAACCGTCTGAGAAAATGAATACAAGCGGTTCTCAACAAGCAGGACGCTACACGTCTGTACAAATCAAACAGTACAGACGGTTCTAAATTCGGAACCGTCTGTACAAATCTGTGAACAGTACAAATAGTTCTAAACTTGGAACCGTCTGTACAAATCGAACAGTACAGACGGTTCTAAGTTCGAAACCATCTGTAAACAGTACAGACAATTCTAAGTTCGGAACCGTCTGTACAAATGGAACAGTACAAATGGTTCAAAGTTTGAACCATCTGTACAAATCGTACAGACGGTTCTAAACTAGAATCGTCTGTACAAATAGATAAGCAAGGCTGGTTGATAGGCTGCTGCCGCGGTAGCAAAAACTGCAGATTTCCTTGCCGCGGTAGGAAAGTGGCAGCATCGGGGAGAGAGTTTGACAGCTCCGATTGTCGAACGGTTTTCACGACTGTGAGTGGGAGGCCAAACTCTATGTCTCCACAAATTTTGAGCCAATTCCGAGAAAGTTAACGAAACGACTAGTGGAAATCCCGGCCCGAAATCAAAGATTTTGAAAATGGCACCTCGACGAAAGTGCTCGACAGAAGCTGGAATCAAGGTGGAAAGCAAGTCCTCGGCTTAAGCTAACCAGAGAAACAAGAATCACACAATTCGGAGTCCGGGTGTAGGAGATATGCCCTCCGCAAGATTAAAAAAAGTAACGGAAAAACTTCTAGAGCGAAAAAATCCTACTTAGAAGCCGAATTTTGAGGGTCAAGATGCGTACAGGTGTACTCACCTGTAGAATTTTTGGATGCGCCTCGTCGTTAGGTTCGATTTGAGTGGTCGTGGACCTAAAACGGACTCTGTATGAGAAAGTTACGGCCGTTTTACTAAAACCTCTCAAACTAGGGTTGGATCTGGACTCTAAAACTAGCATTCGGTGCTACATTACAGACGGCTCCAATTTGAAACCGTCTATACAAATAGCACAGACGGGTCCAAATTGGAGCCGTCTGTACAAATCTAACAGTACAGACGGTTCTAAACTTGGAACCGTCTGTGCTATTTGTACAGACGGTTCCAAATTTAGAACCGTCTGTACTAGAAGCGTCCCGCTTACTCGTAGGGATTAGTTAAGAGGAAAGCTACTCAGTTTGTATCGCGTACTCAGTCTACGTCAGCTGGCAACTCCTCTTGCTTGGACAACGCGAGGATGCGGGATCGAATCCCGCCGGAAGCATATTGTGCGATTTAATTCCAGTGGTTGGATGGGACGACACGGACGGCCGGATGAAACGCGGTTGAAGACTAGGCACATGGCGCGTGGGGCCATATTTTTTTCTAACACGACATCACAGACGGGTGCTAATCGAGTAGTACAGACGGTTCCAAACTAGAACCATCTGTGCTAATCGATTAGTGCAGACGGTTCCAAACTAGAACCGGACGGTTCAAAAACCGTCTATACAAACCTGATTTGTACAGACTCTTTCATACAGACGGTTCGAAAAACCGTCCCGCACGGGGGTTCCGAACCGTCTGTATAAATGATTTCTATTGTAGTGATTACTAGAGAAAATTTTAGTAAGAGACAGAAAAGATGCGATTTTACTTGTTGTTTTGTTATGAACTAGAATCTGAGAAGCATTTGTTCTTTCACCGTGATATTACCCAAATTGTTTGAGCAACAATTTCAGAAAAACTGTTCGATATCCAGGTTGGTGAGGATTTTGAAACAGCGGCCAAATGGTGGACTGGAGAAACTAATCGTAAGGTCTAAATATGGTTTGTGCTATGTTCTTTGGTCTTGCACTAATTTTTCCAGAAGACAAAGTGGAATTGGATGAAGGTGTTTTGGGTAAGAATGTCACAAATGATGACGAGTTGGTTGTTGATGTACCGGGTCACAAAATTGACGATGATGGATCGTTGTATGGGAGCTTGGAGGCAAACGTGATGGAAATACAATGGATCGGCTAGTTACGAAGAGCAGATGCACCAGAACTGGTGGTGTCAGCACCTAGGAAGAATGTTACGAAGATGCAGGCGTCTGCTCTAGCGTGGTTCTTTCCACAGAAATACTCAAGAATATGCCATATTCTGTTTGATGACAGTATCTACTAAAAGGCGGTGCAAAAGATATGAAACATAAGCATTTGCCTATATATGGTGCTTAACATGGAAAAAATACATGGTCGTTTCAACCAATAGAATAGGATCGGGGTGCTTCCGAGTTCCTACCGTTTGCTTCTAAAAAGGCTGCACAACGCGGGATGTCACCCTATTGGTGTTTCGAAAGCAACACCACACCTTCTATGGTGAATATTCCCGAAATACCGATCATCTTTTCTACGTATGCCACTTTTGATGATTTCAAGCGAAAGGCAGTACCAAGTATTTAATGATTATTCTCTAAACAGTAGGAAAAATTTTGAAATAGCAATTTCAAAATGATATGTTAGCAAAAGGCAGCACCAAGTATTCAATGATTATTCTCTAAACAATAGGAAATTTTTTGAAATAGCAATTTCAAATGATATGTTGACTCGATAATTAGTTGAGTAAATTGCACCACTAGTATAGGAACTTGGGTGGTAGGAGCATCCTAGTCCAGGAACTCCGAAAACGTGCATCTGAGTCTATAAAGTGGCTTAAGTGAAGTAAATTTAGTCCAAATGAGGACAGCTGGGCCTCTCGGGCTGATGTGGCGTGCTGATGTGGCTTCATCGCATTTTGGAGGGAAACCGACGCGCACGTGCTATGCACGTGAGGCATACGAAGGGGCACGGCTCCTTCCCCACGCTCAGTTTCCCCGTGCTCCACCCCCCTCGTTCGAGCGACCAAGCCGAGGCGATGAAGGCTGCAACGGTGGTGGTGCGATTGGACGGTGGCGATCATCAGCTACTCGGATCTTCAGCTCCGGGGATCTTTGGCTCGACGGTGATGGCACCACGGCGACGAGAACCAGGAGGGGGCCCTCCATTTTATGGTGAGTTCATCTCTCTGGCCATATGGATTGGGTTCGTGTTGGGTTAAACAGGGCAGTTGATCTATGTGGACATTTGGATCTTGAAATTGTGGTTGTCGTGTGGTTGATTTCCTTGTGCATGTTCTCATTTATCTTGGCTTAGGGTTTGTAACCAATGCAATGTAGGGATTAGGGATTTTAGTAGTTGCAAAGATTAAGTTTTAGGGTTTGTGTGGTTTGTTGTTGCACAAAGTGTAAGCGTTTTGTTGTTGCGCAAACGCACTGTAGGAAAATTTGATGAGGAGTTCACTTTGGAGGTCCACCATGGTGGGTTTTTTGTGTGGTTTGGGCAAGAACAGAAAATACTTGGATGGAAAGGTGGATTGGTTTGATTACTGCGAGGTTGACACATGGTCTCTGTTGTGGATTGAAGATTTCGTCACTCAGTTAGGATATGCAAAATCTGATTCGTTGAGAGTATATTGGTGCTTGCCGGGCAGAGATGTTTGTGAGGGATTGTTGCCAATTCAGTTTGATGCCGACACAAATAGAATGATCTCGTGCGTGGTAGAGAACAAGACTCTTATTCTGTACCTAGACCATGTAAACATGATTGCAACAAATCAATGGGACAATGTACTAGTTGATGGGTCACAAGATTTGCCCGAAGTCATGAGCCCAAGGAAAGTAGTAGTTTTGGAATCGAATCCCAGAGAGAAGCTGCCAGAATTCTATGCAGGCATTGTGAGCCCAAAGAAGAATGTACACATTGAAGAAATCGAGGAGGATAATGGACAGACTTCAAATGAAGATCCAGATGAAAACTCTTCAGATGTAGATCCTGATGAATACTTCATGGACAGTGAATATGAAGTAGAGGAGGGTGATGATGATCTTTTTGAAGAAAATGTAGATGATGATGTGGAGAACGGTATGCTCCGTAATAAGGGCAGGAGAGTGGATGAGTCAGAAGTAGATCTTCCAGACTCAGATGAAGACAATCCGAAGTTGAAGTTCAAATCTTTTAATCCTGAAATTGATATGACTGCTCCTGAGTTCAACATAGGGATGGTGTTTCCTAAAGTTGAGGATGTGAGAGCTGCCATAGCGGAGTACAGCATTAGAAATAGGGTTGCCATAAAGAAATCTAGAAATGAAAAGAAAAGGGTTGACGCTCATTGTGCTGAAAGTTGTCCCTGGAAATTATATGTTAGAGAAGATAGCAGATCAAAGAGCCTGATGGTGAAGACCTATGTAAGCACCCACACTTGACATAGGGAATGGGAGATAAAGGACTTGACAGCCAGGTATCTTGCCAAGAAGTTTATAGATTATTTCAGAGATGATGAGAAGATGTCACTCAATGCCTTCTCTAAAATTGTTCAGAGAGAGTACAACATGGTACCTAGTAGGTTCAAACTTGGTAGAGCTAGAAGACATGCACTGCAGCCACTGCAACCAGGTAGATCACAATAGGGGAGGATGTCCACTTCTTAAGCCTGTGGACAAATTGCAATCAAAGAAGAGGAAAGGTGGAGTAGATGAAAGTGGTGATTATCATGACCCAAGTATCCTGGAGGTAATGATTCTTGAACCATTTCCATACATGTTGTCTGTAGATGATAGTCACATGTGCACTCTCTTTGATGCAGCACATCAATCCAGAGCCAATAGTGGCTCATGAATTCAACTCCACTCAGATGAGTGCCACAATGGTTTCAACTTTGACGACAGAAGTAAGTATCAAGTTGTTCATCTGCTATTTCATACCTATGTACGCTGGAGTTGATTCTTACTATTTTGGCAGGAAACAATAAACCAAACATCACCAGGACAACATGAGGCAAAACCAGAGTGTGCTTTTATTGTTGCCAGTAGAGAGAGCATACAACCACCCAGGATGACAATTGCTATAAGAGAAGGAAGGGCCAGAGCCAGGGGAAGGGGTGGTGCCAGAGGTAGAATTGGTGGTGGTGATACAAGAGAAGGAAGGGCTAGAGGCAGGAGGATGGGAGCTAGCAACACAAGGGCTTACCAATTGCTATTTGGCAGTGAATGAACTCCAGCTTTCTTTTGTAATGGAAACTACAATTGTGTTGGCAAGCCAATGTCTGTAATGCCTCTAAAAAATACTTGGATGTTCTTATGCCTGGGACATGTTAGCTGTTGTGTTTTGCATGGAACAATAGATCCTTAAAAAAACTGGTGTGTTGTTATGCCTGAGACAATGATGTCTTGCTCCATAGCTACATAGCATTTCAAAACTCAGGTGAACACAGATTATGTACCTCAAAGCAACAAAACATCCATCCATAGCATAGTCAACTTCATACAGACAAGTTGATGTAAATTCCATACCTGACCTAGACAACCCACTTACAACATAAATTTAGCAATCCTAATTGACTCCATAACAACAATACAAAAGAGCAAGTTTCTTATGTCCTTAAGCACACTAACAATGAGCTTCATCTTCTTCCTCATGTCGTCATCATCTAGCAAAGTTGTCGCCCTTGCATCTGTTCTTGCTTCCTTAAGCAAAGCTATGTCCCTTGCATCTGTTCTTCCTTCTTCAAGAATGGTTCTGCCCCTTGCATCTACAACCATTGGCGGAGCTGAAGAAGAACCCATGCCCACCCCTTCTCCAACAGTGGCCATAGTGCCATCCGAACTCACCATTATGGGGGCAATGCCAATCCCCTCCAAATACGTCTTGTACCTCTTCTCCCACATCTAGAAATTGCAACCCGAATCATCTGTCTAAAGAAATAAACGAAGATTTCAAGGCTCCAACAAGAAATTGGATGACAATCAAGAACAAATCACATCCAGAAATTGCAACCCGAATCATCTGTCTAAAGAAATAAACGAAGATTTCAAGACTCCAACAAGAAATTGCATGACAATCAAGAACAAAAATGAGTATAGTTCACCTGGTGATTTGGGCACTTATAGAAATCCTTCTCCGGGTTGTCTTTCGTGAACGACGTGAAGACCTTGATCATCCTGAACTCGCAGCAAGGGCAGTTGACCAGTGGGAGATGAGGCTTCGTCCTCCACCATCTACAAGATGAAGACCCGGAGCTAGACATGGCGCAATTTTGTGTGAGAGATGCGGAAAGGCTAGGGATTTGGGATTTTGGGGGGAAAAGCTCAACACGGGGAAGGAGAAGGGGAAGTTATGGCTCACGTGCGCGGCTCAGTTTCCCTCCGTGGTGCCATCGCGACATCAGCATGCCACATTAGCACGCCACATCGGCCCGAGAGGCCAAGCTGTCCTCATTTGTACTAAATTTGCTTCACTTAAGCTACTTTATAGACTCAGATGCACGTTTTCGGAGTTCCTGGACTAGGATGCTCCCACCACCCAAGCTCCTGTACTAGTGGTGCAATTTACTCTAATTAGTTTAACCCATTTCCTGCAAAAAAGCACGCAAAAGATTATTAGTACATTGTGACAATTTGATAAGTTTTCTCCCCTTTCAATCCTTCTTTTGAGAAAGTAGGTAATCAAATGGTAGAGAAACAAAACCTGGTATTTGAGGAATCTCTCAAGCAGGGGATACACGGCTGACGCATTTAGCTTGTTGACCGTGTGAATTGACCGGCAAGCAATGAAGGCGTTGCTGTGGTAACTGCACATTTCACAGAGCAATCATATTACAGAATTAGTAAATGTTTTATGAAGTTATTCTTGCTACTACCGAGAAGAATACATAAATTTCCAACCCACCCATAAAACGTAATCTGTGCAACCAAAAACCGGTCGGGGGTAAAAATGCATTTATAAAGATAAAAGAAATAAGTTTTTTGTGAATAGTAACTCTTGTCCTTCTATTTTCGTAAGAAAAATCATTTATCAGAATTTCCTCATTTTAATTACTCTAAACAGAAAGTTAATTTTAACTTGGAGTTCATAAATGCGCAGAGAAAATTGAGAAAAGTTTGTAGATTTTCTTGTTGACTTGGTGCCTCAACTCACTGGGTTGCATGATTAGACCCTATCGGTGCAGTGGCGGAGCTTGAACAATATTGCGGAGGGGGCCAATCTAGTACCTTGTGCTACAAGATCCTAATAAGCTACAACAGAAAAAAAAATCCCAATAAGCTCTTGCCAGTCTAGTCTTGATTGGTAAAAGTTTGCGACATATGATAGTTAATAGTGCAATTTCAATTTATATGGGGTGCAGGGGTGTGCAAGGCTCACCCTTACCCTAACTAAGCTCCACCATTGCCTGTGGAATTAATTGGATATTGTTACAAAAAGGAACCTAAACCAACTATATCTTGGTTAGATCTTGTTCAGTTACAATAAAGCTTTCATAAGAACTACAAGTTTTGTGATGCTCAAATTGATGAGTCTTATGATAAACCGAATTTATTTCCATACAAATGGTTTAGGGCTCGGTTAACCAAATTGATCAGCGTTTAAGTTGAACCATTTTGTTTGTTGTCCAACTCCAACACTCCAAGTTCCTTCCTTCTAAGTTCCGCAATCCATTTTTTTTCAACTTTTAAGTAAATGCTTTAATTGTATGCAGTTTTTGTTAATCAACACATGCATGTGGTCAAATTTTGCATGAAATTTCTGTTAAACAGCTGCTGAAATTCCTATTAAATTATTGTTGTTATGTAATTCGTAAATTTCAGTTAAAACCAAACACTGCGGATACTATATTAATGGGCATTTTCGGTAAACTGAAATATGAAAAAGCTGAAACCGAATACACGTCCTACCTTATATGTTGCCTCATTGTTTTCGCTAATGATTAGGGCAATTGATTTATTTTTGAGTGGAGGGCTATTGAATTGACCTAAGCCAAAAGTAGCTCTTGTATTTTCGAGAATACACAAAAGTTTTCTGCATCATTGCATTGATACAAAAAAGCAGCTCTTATTATGTTGCTTTTCTTTTGACCACAAGGTGCACTCCCTAGTTGGAGAAATAGGTGAGGATGGAACATATATACTAAATAGTTGAGTACTCTAAATAGTTTATCATAACTTGCTCGCTTTGTATTTTAGGAATCCTTATTGCCAATTTTCACTATACTTTTCTTATTTAGGTTCTGTATGGTTTGTTTATCTCCAGCGAAAAAACAAAATCTATCAACCGGCGCTACAATTGGGCCACGGACTCACGGTAGAATTTTATACCGCCGGTAAAAAATTAATCGAGTGAATTTGAATTTTATAGGATAGATGAATTACATGGGCGCAAGCTACGTAACAAATATACAAAACCTTGAAATTAAATGCGTTCCCCTTGTACAGGTTCACAACTTCAAACTCCCAGGCCAGCTATGTCTTTATTAATTTTTGTCCTGGTTACTACTGTGACGTGTCGTGTTGAGTACTTATGCTACCCAAATTAATACGGAGTATTTCCTTTCGCAGTGAATATTCTCTGGCTTTATCCTGAACCTTTTTTCCCTGCGCTGATAGACAGCCTTTTCCACACACCAACCATTATGCATGTGGGGAACTAGAGAGGTAAAGAGAGAAGTATGCAGATAAGAGAGACAATATTTATAGGATAATCCTAAAGTTAATGTATACTCTATAAAATTAGAGTAAATAGCTTTTATTTTTGGTATTAATTCATTCGGCACTAGCTTTATTGGTTGGGAACTATGTCATGATGTCACAAAGCGTGTCAAACCCACTTCCCGAGCGAGTTTTCTGATTTTGATAGCTAGTTTTCGAAATAGACAATATCAACCTTTTAACAACCGACTTTGAAATTTCAAAAGCCCTTTCTTCAAAACCAGACCCCGATTGGACATGTTTTGATGACTTTTTTATACTACATTCTACATTACTGTCTACTGCATTTTATAATGCTACATTTTTCTCTGATTTCATGTCGTCTTATAGTTGTACTGCATATTTTTAGTCATCTACTACGTTTATTTGATTATTCTCTACTACATATATTTATCTATTACATTTTATATGGTTCTCTACTATGTATTTTATCTACTGTATTTTTTATCAGTTGTCTACTATATTTTCTATTATTTTTCTACTACACTTGTTGATGGTTGTCTACTACATATTTGTCTACTGCAATTTCTATCAGTTGTCTATTACACTTGTTGATAATTGTATACTGCATATTTGTCTACTACAATTTCTAGCAGTTGTTTATTGTACTTGTTGATAATTGTTTATTGCATGTTTGTCTACTGTATTTTTAGTTAGTTGTCTACTAAATTTTTTAATAATTGTCTACTGCATTTCTTGGTAGTTGTCTACTACATACCTACATTTTTTATTCTGAGAAACATTGGAAAAACATGTAACAATGGTATAGGAAAACTAAAAAGAGAAAAACCATGGGAAAAACTACGAAATTATTAGATAGAAAAATCCAAGGAAAACAATGGAACGGAAAACATCAATAAATAAAACAATATAAGGACAAACAGTGTTAAACTGAGAAATAAAAATGGTAAAAAGATAAAAAGGAATAAAAGAATAAAGAAAAAAAGAAAAAAAAGAAAAAAGAAGAAGACGACGACAATCCTGGAAGCAGCGCTCCCGCGCTATTAGGGCCTGTTTGGTTGGGCTGTGGCTGTTGACAAAGCTGCTGTTGGCTGGCTGTCTGGAAAAGCTGCTGTGGCTATGAGAAAGTTAACATATGGCTTTTGGTTGATCCAAATCATCTACAGCATTTTGGAAAATGAGCACTGAAGCTTCAACACATTGCAAAAAGTTGGCAGAAGGCAGCTTTTTCAAACAGCTGAATTTACACTGCAAAGCCCACAACTACTGTTGGCAAAAGCTGCTGAAAAGCTGGCCGTTTGGTTGGGCTGCAGCTTTTTCCAGTGAAAAGCTGCTGAAAAGCCCAACCAAACACCCTCTTAGTATCTTTTAAGGGTGTTTACCATGGAGTCCGAGTCCCCGTTTCTAACAAAAAAGTGTACATATATATCATGCAACTTTTAGGGAGTGAAGTTTTTAAACCTTTTCATCCGTAGCAACTAGTTCCTTATTGCTCAAGTTTTCATAGCTGTACGTAGTTGCACAAGACTCTTAAGTGTCTTTGCTACAGACATACTTAAACACAGTTTTATGGTTATAAGGTTTCACAGAACCCTATCCTATTTCCTATGATTCTATCCAAATTTGTACTTCCCTCCGGCTATTCCTGTTTCATCTAATAATCACTAAGGAGCGGATTCGTAGATCTCTCCTCCGCTGTCTATCCGATCCACGAGCGACCACCATACCATCGACAGGCAAGGATTTTGTTAGGACCGCGAGGCTTATCAGTTTATATAAGGTGCACTAGCCAAGAATTGTGCGACAGTCTGTTTTAGAACACCCCAAGACAAAAACCATCACGACATCAGAAGTATTTAACCTAATTGCGCCGCCAAAAATACCAAAAATTCATCTGGTCAGACGTCAAAAGAACCAGTGTAGAGCGTAAGACAGTCACACTCACGGCAGCGGGAAGAGGTGCACGACGACGGAGACGCGGGAGGCATAGTGCTCGACTGAAGTTGCCAAATTGCAACACACTCACGCGGACTTGTGGAAAACTCAGGTTGAACGAACGCACGTGAACTCGAGAAGACTCAGTATTTGTGTCGTGCAAATCCATTGCGGCTTTTCTGGTTTTCATTCCCCTTTATACTTAGCTACATGCAGAAGTGCTAAACATGCTGATCCTAAAACCCCGGCCACGCTGCTCAAGTCGTGCCATCCCACGACGCATGCGTGCCGGAGTGCACGCCCGGGGCGCGGCCACTACACGCCCGTGCCATGCACATACGTATGACCCGGGCTCCATCCAAAACAGAAAATACAAAACGTATATACAAAATATGCAACGACACGATTGACACTAACAAATCACCCCCTCAAGCGTGTCGCTCGAGTTTCTTCACTTCAACGACGCCTAGCTTCTCCCAGAGCTCGTGGAACTTGACTCGCCCGAGTGACTTTGTCAGGATGTCCGCGAGCTACCCATCAGTGCTGACGTGCTGGATGTCAACCTTGCCGTCTTCGATGCACTCGCGTATATAGTGATACCGAGTGTCGATGTGTTTGCTCCGGTCGTGATGCACAGGGTTCCTGCACAACGCAATGGCAGACTTGTTGTCGACTAGGAGCTTCACCTTCTGTGGTGCTGCACCGGTGAGCCCACCGATGAGCCTGCTTAGCCACACTCCCTGACACGTTGCCGAGGCCGCCGTGATGTACTCAGCCTCGCAGGATGAGAGCGCGACGATCCTTTGCTTCTGCGACGCCCAGGTGATGAGGCTAGAGCCGAGGAAGAACGCCATCCCCGTCGTGCTTTTGCGATCATCCGTGTCGCCGGCGAGATCACTATCGCTGTAGCCCACCAGCTCGGGCTCCGACTTGTCACACCGCTTGTAGCGGCACCCATAGCCAAGCGTGCCGCTGACGTACCTCAGAATGTGCTTCACCGCGAGCTGGTGCTTGATCGTTGGCGCCTCCATGTAGTGGCTGACGATGCCCACCACGTAGGCAATGTCCGGCCGCGTATTCACCAGAGAGCGGAGGCTCCCAACCAAGCTGCGATACATAGTGGCGTTGACCGCAGCACTGCCGTCGCTCTTCTGCAGCTTGAGCCGATTCTACATCGGCGTTGAGCTCGAGTTGCACTCTCCCATGCCTGCCATTTCCACCACCTACTTGGCGTAGCAGCTCTGGCACAGAGTGATCACGCCGTCGACCTGAGAGACCTCGATCCCGAGATAATAGCTCAGGAGACCGAGATCGCTCATGCTGAACATGCCCATTATTTGGGCCTTGAACTCGGTGATATCGTCGTCGCTTGAACCGGTGATAACCAAATCATCGACGTACACCCCCACCAGCTGGAAATTCCCACCCTTTGTGCGCCGGTACACCACGTGCTCGAGCGGGCTGAGCTCAAACCCGAGGCTTGTCAGCGCAGTGTCTAGCCTGGCATTCCAGGCCCGCGGCACCTGTCGAAGGCCGTAGAGCGCCTTTCGCAGCTTCAGCACCTTGAGCTTGTCAGCGTCGTCGGCGAACCTCGGTGGATGACAGATGTAGACCTCCTCGGTGAGGTCGCCGTTCAGGAACGCAGAATTCACGTCCATATGGTGAACACGCCATCCGCCGTGCGCGGCCAGAGCCAGGAGCATGCGCACGCTCTCCATGCGTGCCACAGGCGCGAAAACCTCGTCGAAGTCGATGCCCTGCCGCTGCGCATAGCCTTTTGCAACCAAGCGAGCTTTGTACTTGACAACATTACCTTGTGGATCTTTCTTCACCTTGAAGACCCATTTGAGCCTGATGGCGCGATGTTCCGCCGGAAGGGACGCAGGCTCCCAAGTGGCGTTGTCAGTGATGGCGCGCAGCTCCTCGTCCATGGCTTGCTTCCGGCACGGCTCAGCAAGGGCCTGTTCCACGCTCGACGGTTCCTCGGCTGCTAGCACGCACAGCGTACTTTCCTCCTCATCGATGAGCTCGACCTCCTCAGTGTTGGCGTAGATGTCCTCCAAAGGACGGTAGCGCAGGGGTCCACACTACAACAGGACCCCCCCTATAGCAACGCTTTTTTCCGTATCTAAAAGTCCATATATGCGTTGCTAGTGTCTTTACCAACGGTTTGGGATGCGTAGCCTTATCCAGTGTTGCTAGCACATATTGCAACGCTTATGCTGCCGTTGGTAAAAGGGACCGTTGCAAGACTATAACACATAAAACAGACTTGTGCAACACTTTTATATGTTGGTGCTTAATGTACAGGAATCAAAATCCCATTGCTTGGCAACGGAAAATTTGCAACGCTTCAAGTGTTGGTACATATATAATGTGAATAATATTATTTTTTATATATATTGCCAGCAATTAAATTAATGCTCCATGTAATGGTGATAATTATGTATTTCAAGTGAAGAAAAAACAAGAGAATATACTCACGAGAGGAAGAAATCATATATTAGATAAAACTGTTGGATTACAATAGTGGATATTACAGGAGGAACATCATCCAAATGTGATGCATAATCTAAATATTTTCTTGACAGTGAAACTTAAACTGAAAGCATCCATCAACATCCCTACAACTTAACTAAAACTTAACCGAGGAACATCATCCAACTGGAACATCATCCCTACAACTTAACTAAAACTGAAAGCATCCATCATCATCATCATGAACAGGAATCATCATCATCATTGCAATATACTTGCCACGCACCCAAATAATCATCCATTTATCTTTTGAATCTACAAACAAAAAAACAAAATGAACTGTTAACACACAATGCATTGACATGATGCAAGTAGTGATAGAGGCAGGATATTAGTCACATACAAACGTTGAAGGCCATGGAATCTTTGTTTTTTCTGCACTACCGAGAGTATTGCAGTTTTTGCGACTCCGTACCAAATCTTCAGTTTTCACAAGTGCCATATCGACATGCACTACCCAGAATTCATTTCTAATTTCAGCACCATCAAGTTTAAATTTAGGATCGCAACTTACAACTGTAGCAAGAGCTACGTCCCTGTTATGATTTTTCAGGCTCTTCAAGAATACTTTAGTTCCTGCCTGTTAGAGAAAATCAAAGTTACCATTGGCAGAATCATCCTCATCACCCATGACAAAACAGAGACAAAACAGGGGAACATATGAAATGAATTTGAGCACTCTTACAGGTAGTTCATTGGCACCCAACCAACTCAGCGAACCACTTTGAGCACTCTTACTGGCTGCATTAGCACCTTTTGTTGTTTTTTTGGTCTGGACAGCAGTCTAATAGCAAAGAAGAAGTAATAAAAAAATAAACAAGCTAGCACTATAGTTTGAACACAAATTTGTATGTGATTATGAAAAGATACCAGCTTGTTTGCAGCAGAAGTTTTTTCTCCTTGACGTGCACTGACATTCTCAAGCAAAGTTTCTTTGTTCTGAACAACATTCTGATAGCAAGACCAGTAGATACATAAACATTGGAGCAATTTATTTTGAACATATTGTATATGGTAATGGAAATATACCTTGTGTGCAGCAGAATTTAATTCCCCTTGCCGTGCACTGAAATTCTGATCAAAAGTTTCTTGGTTCTGGACAGCATTCTGATAGCAACAAGTAAACACATAAACATGGGAGCACTATAGTTTGATCATAATTTTGTATATGAGACTATGAAGATACCTTGTGTGCAGCAGAACTTTTTTCTAGTTGCCGTGCACTGCCACCATTATGCACCACAGTTTCTTTGTTCTGGGATAAAAGGATACACGTCAAGTTTTGGGTACTGTATATGTAATTGCAAAAAGTGCAAGCGTAACAACTTAATCCTCAGCAATGACAGGTTCCAAAGAGTATTTAAGTACACAAACCTTATCTGGAACAGAATGGTTGTTTGATGCTTGCAAATCTGCACCATTTGAACCACTTGGCTTGTTCTGTAAATTATTGGGTCATTTTTTAACCAGTTGGAGTCCATCAACCGAAGGAGCAAGCACTCTCTACAGATAGCATAACATAAATATTAGTTGAGACCATAATTTCTGGAGTGAAATTTGAGGAATTTTATTGTGTACTTCGACAAGATACAAACTTTTCTGTTTGAGTTATGTCCATGAACCGAAGGTTCAAGCCCAATTGTAGCCATTGGATCCGAAATTTCCTATGATAGAAATATAGAAAGGTTAGTCCACAAAATAAATGAAGATTACAGTTGATAGAAATTTACCTGATTTGGTTGTCTTTCCATTCTTCTTATCTTCTCCTCTAGTTCCATAATTTTAGCATCTTGATTTTTCTTTTCTTGATGTAATTTTTCCATGTCAACTCTAAAAGATAGCATAGCTTCATTTGGTGTATCCTCCACCGAAGTAAAATGTGTATTCTGGAATAGACGTGAAGTAGAAACATCAAAAAGTCTTTTTGGGTTTGGAACTAGTCCCAAACCATGTACATGACCAGGCCTGTCATCTCCTAATACTCTGTTCAACGCATCTCCTTTCCATGCAGTCTTTCCATCGCTGTTATCTGCTAATTCAGGGTTTTTGTCCATAATATCCTTCACCTCTTCCTAAATACATGAACAATGTAAGTAATAAGAATATATATATATAATATCAAATTCAAATACGAATGGTTGAGAGTTGTAAATATACCACATGAGCATTAATGATTTTGTTATTGCAAGTTTTCGGCTTGTGCGTATGGACGAACAAGTGAGCCCTATGAGGGTACTTCTTTTCGGGATCTGCATCTTTCTGTTGATATGTAATGTAAACACGAATTACATTACAAAACATGAATGGAACAGAGATGCATGAAGTTAGTATATAAATTTTACCATTTCTTCCCTGTGACGAGGGAAACTTTTTGTCCCAGCAGTATGTGTAGACTTCCTCAGTGAACAGTTAATCCTATTTTTAGCACTAATTTTCTACCAAAGAATGAGTGAAAACAATTATGTGCATATCTTTCATGGTATCTGCACGGCAATATATAAAGTCCAACAAGGAAAGTTGGAAATGGAATTCTTTTAAGTACCTTCGCTTTCTGGGTTGTCCAATGATTAACTAGAGATCTCCACTGATCCGGAGTCACCCATTTTGGTTTATTGTTGTAATTGGCTTCGGTCCTTTTTTTCTCATCAAAATAAACTGCTTTCAGATCGGACTTATATTGCCTCCATCTGTCTCCAATTGTCTTCAATATATATTTTTCCATGCGAGGAAGGTAAAGGAACCTCATCTATATAACAATTAGAACATAAATAGGGTGACTGCAATGTAAGGCAACATAGAACAAGCTAGTAAAGGATATTGAGTGGATTAAAATTTACCTTTACTTGATCTAGTATAGCCTTTACGTTTATTTCAGTTTTGAGCGATCTCCAATCCTTGTAGCTCAAGCTACACAATGATCCATTCCTTGCAACCGAGCCAAGAAAGTCCCCAAGATGTTTAGCCTCTTTTCCGATTGGCTGATCTAGGTCATTGCAGCGAACCATTATCCTTTTCCCTTTTGGATGGTTCCAAATATATTTCAGCTTCCTCTTCTTACGCTCTTTTATTTCTGCATTTTCAGCTGAATATATAGAACCATGAATTATATGTTACGATGATGAATAATCATATATTGCAATCAGTAAGGAATGAGCAACAAACTTACCATCTTCATTTTCATCCGCATTAGCATCATCACAATCTGTGAAGCCTTCTTCATCATTAGTAGTTATTTCTTGGACATCAGATGATTCGACATCTTTTTCAGCAGAATTATGATGTTCGATCGGTTCTTCCGTCATATATTCTTCATTGGATTCAACAAAGTTAATTCTTGTCCGTGACATATCTGCTGCAACATGACAATGACCAAAAGTTTAAATAAATTATGTAAAATACAATATAGGTTGTTTCGGAAACTACAGTATATAGCACACGGAGATTTGAAAAATTACAATTCAATCTGGGAGAGACACCGAACATAAGAATTTGGATAGGATCCATGGGAAGGGGTAATCTCAGACACCGAACATAAGAATTTGGCTATCTCAATAATAAACAATGGTAACTTTTGCAATGAGTAAACCAAACATATGAATCAATTTCAGATTAAACTAGAATCGTGATCTCTCTGTATATCGATTGGTGGGTGAAAAAAACAGCTGAGAACCAATATGGAGGGCATGAATTGCAGCAATGAGATGGGATAAGGAGCAGGGCACTGACTAGATGAATTCACAGGATTGTTGCCACCACGTACCAGCCGGATTTGGAGAATCTATCAGCCGGATTTTTCTGGTAAGAGAGATGTCAATTGATTAAGAGCACAGATCGGTAGAGTGTGGAGCAAGAGAGGATGAATTGTGGGAGATTAGGTCGGCAACTAACCTTGCTCAGCTCGTGGTGATGCCTCCGCTACCGGCTGCCGGGCGTGCGATGAGTCCAAAATGAGACGAGGAAGGGAACCGTGTTGATATGGGAGGAAAGGTTTCCGATTTTGTTGGCGCAGTTACCTCATCGCGATCTGTTTGACTGATATTAGTCTCCGTCCTGGATTCGTATGACAGGTGGGGCCATGGTAATGAAGCGCGCGTACTTAAATTTTTTTGACCAGATTAGTCGCTATTGGTGGGAGAGAATGGAGGGAAAGGGAAAATTGGAGCGAAACTAAAAAAGAAATACGAGGGAGTGTAAAAATTTAGAGCGAAACAAATTATAAATTTTGGAGGTAATTGTTCGCCATCGCCTCCACCTAGGGCGACTCGGGCCACGGCGGGCCCGCTGGCTCGGTTTTTTTTTCTTTTGATTAAATTGTTTGGTAAAAAAAAACTACATGTATTTTGCTGGTTTGGAGAGAAAAACATGAGCACAACAAAATAATTTTAAAGAGCTCTATATTCATTCTAATAAATTCGTTTTGAACGAGAATAACCTCGTATATTGCATAGAAATAAATAAACTCATGATAATCAACCTCTTCCTCTCTTATGCCTTGGTGGCATATGATCGGAGGGGAAGGTAAACTGTGACTGTGGTATTGGATTGGTCCGGAGATTGTAGGGCGGAGTTTGCTACCTGTCTTGCGGAGTTTGCTCACTGTCTTGCGTAACATCTGGCTGTGTAGGAATCTGGCTGTACCGAAGCTCGTCAGCTTGAAACAAATTATCTATCCAGTGATAGCACTGAGAGCCCTCCGCCATATCGTGGGATGACGCACCCTGATAAGTAGGTCCTGCAACGAGGGACTGATACTGAAGATTTGAAAGAAAACACAGGTCCGGCACAGGAAAGGCACTCTCGTCCATCGGCGGCGAATCGAGGTAGTCCTGCAAAAAAAATAATCGTAATTAAATGTGTAAGATTAAATTTAAGCAAGCAAATAGTTGGTAGGTTAAATTTAAACTTTCGTACCTCTCTGCTTGCACCTCCTTGAGAGCTCTGGTCCTGCTTGTGCATTCTCCGAGGACTTGTACTAGCTCTCGTAGACGGGTCTCTCACAAGTGTCATGTTAGGGCGTATGGACGAATTGAAACGTAGGCATCAAGGTCAGGTAAACATCAGTATGACCACGGAGTATCGTATGTAGATTACATGCGGAGTATCGTTCAGTTTAGATAGCATACCTCCCCAAGTGTGCCTCCTTCAGAGCTCTGGCCCTGCTCGTGCATCCTCGAAAATCCTGTATGAGCTCTCCAAGACGAGTTCCGCATGAGCGTCGTGTCAGCTCGTATGGTCGGCTACGGATGCAAGCAGTATGGTAAAGTTAACATGACCATGAGTAAGATAATCTCCGACGTTTAAAAAGACATACCTCTAGATCTCGACGTCCAGAAGCGGATACTGAACCACGGGCCTTACTTGGTCCTGCCTCACTTGGACGCGCTAGGCTTGATCGTGCCTCACTTGGACGCGCGGACCTCTGCTCGGGTATGTTCAACGCACCGCGTATTATGTCATCAGACCGACCGCATCTTAAATTCTTCAAAATGTCCTTCGCATCTTCGTACATTTGCTTTGCCTTTTGTATAATGGAGGGGTCCTGATTACGGCTTGTGTGAATGATGGTAGCGGCAGTAGCCTGGATGCGCAACGCCCTATCGAACTGCGTGAAAAGATCATCACGTACTTGAGGGTTGAAATTCGTAACTCAGCTAGGTGGATGTAGTTTGGATAAACTACATTACCATGTGAAGTAGGAAACATGTACGCACCGAAGAGGAACAACAAGTACGCAACAAGGTGGGTGCTCACAACCTCATCAGTAGCCCCTTCTGGGCACGTCTCAAACCTCCTAAGCCATTGGTGAGGCACACCTCGTGCGGCAACACCCATCTCTGTTCTGGATATCTGAACACCAAATCTCGCACCCAAGTGCTCCCTCCAGTCAACTCTCCGGGGTGGTGGAACAACTGCCTGTCCTCGTATAGGTAGACCAGTGATCATGGCCACATCCTGAAGAGTTACCGTCATCTCTCCCCAACGAAAGTGGAAACTGTGAGTCTCAAGTCTCCACCTATCGACTAGAGCAGACAACAGAGATGCGTCTAGAGTGAAAGAGCGGCCTGTTGATAACATCCTAGCAAATGGCAGAAGTCCACTCGCCCGAAGACGTGGAACAAACCGCTCGTCCAAATTCCAGTGTGTCCTTGGTCCTCTAAGTTTGAAGGTTGATGGAATGTCCATGGCACCTGCTAGCCAACAGTGGCATCTGTGTTGCTCGTCGTACCGTGGCTTAAGTAATTCAGGCAACTGCGCCATGTCCTGCAAGTAAAAAAATGACGAATTATTTATGTTCAATAAAATTAAATGACAGAACGACCTGACAGTTTGCATAGAATAATCGAGATGCTTCAAATTTAGGCACACTTAGTTCTAAACAAATGTATTACAACTTATCAGAAACATGTGGGAGATGAAAACAAATTACACATATCTGTCACTTCTATTATTTGCAGAAATTACAATATGCTAAAGTTTAATAACATGGCAAATAAATCATCTCATATTAAACTTATCTCTTGATCTGCAATATATTGTACTAAAAGCAAAGCTACATTTAATTTTACTTACCAAATTTTTTCTTCTTTCTATTCCTCTTTCTGTTGCCTCTGGACAGCACAAGAACAGAACAAAGCAGAGGTGGAAAGAAGCACAGACGCCAGAGTGAGAAATGAGCTGCGGGGGTGTTTAGGGGCGCTCGGGTGAGAGTTTTAAGGGAAAAAATTCATACCAAAAGCGAAAGCAACGAATAATTTCACTGTATTCCCGTGCTCAATTTGTCTGGCCAAAAGCGAAAGCAATCCGTGAAAAAGTGACAGCGTGACAAATTGAATGACAAATTGAATAGCGATTTCACAAATTGAACAGTGAAAGCAGCCTAGCCGAAAGGGAAGCCTTTTGGGGGGCAAACGCTAGACCCCTTGGTGTTTGGTTAGCCGCGCAAACGCCGGCGGACGTGGCGTTCGGTGCTTCGGCCTCGGTGGAGGCGACGCTGGCATCTCGCCCTCCGCCGGGGCGACGCTTGGGGGGCAAATGCCAGACCCCTTGGCGTTTGGTTCACCGCGCAAACGCTAGTGGACGTGGCGTTCGGTGCTTCGCCCTCGGTGGAGGCGACACTGGCGTCTCGCCCTCCGTCGGGGCGACGCTTGGGGGGGCAAACGCCAGACCCCTTGGCGTTTTGTTCACCGCAAACGCCAGTGGACGTGGCGTTTGGTGCTTCGCCCTCGGAGCGATGCTGGAGGGGCAAACGCCAGACCCCTTGGCGTTTGGTTCACCGAGCAAACGCCGGCGGATGTGGCGTTCGGTACTTCACCCTCGGTGGAGGCGACACTGGCGTCTCGCCCTCCGCCGGACCCCTTGGCGTTTGGTTCACTGCGCAAATGCCAGCGGACGTGGCGTTCGGTGCTTCGCCCTCGGAGCGACGCCGGAGGGGCAAACGCCAGACCCTTTGGCGTTTGGTTCACCGAGCAAATGCCGGCGGATGTGGCGTTCGGTACTTCGCCCTCAGTGGAGGCGACGCTGGCGTCTCGCCCTCCGCCGGGGCGACGCTTGGGGGGGCAAACGCCAGACCCCTTGGCGTTTTGTTCACCGCGCAAACGCCAGTGGACATGGCGTTCGGTACCGCGTTGGATGGCAAAAGACCATGGATAATCAATCACTAGTTATGAACATAATTGTGTTTCAATTTTTTGATACTAAGAATGTAAATAACAGAAACACATTTAAAGCTGAACTTTATTGAGGTACTGTGTCATCACTTGGCATTTTAGGAGCATCTACAGTTTCTCCCTCTATATCTCTTCTCATCCAATTTTGTTTGTGATGGGCAGTATCAAAAAGCTCGAAGAATTTGCTGACATGATAAGGTTCTGTTTCCACATCATTCCATTCTTCACCCATTTCAAAATTATCTCGAGGCTTCATCTTCAAAACAATTGACCATCCTGGATAAACATGATCATCCACGTAGAACACTTGGTCAACTTGATTGGCAAATACAAAAGGTTCGTCCTCTGCCTTTTTACCAGTGTGAATTAGACGAGAGAAATTCACAAGTCTACACCCATACTTATCTATTTTCATACCTTTTCCTTCGGCAACATCAACCCATTCACATTTAAATAGCACCACTGAAAATTTTCCGAAATAGTCTAACTCAATTATGTCCACAATCCTTCCAAAGTACATGACATCTCCAAGAATAGGATTTCTATCACGTGCAGAAGAGTAGCTTGATGTTTTTGCTGTCACAACAACTCCACTATTTTGAGTTACCTTGTCATAACGCTTCGGTCTAAATCTGTACCCTTGAATATTGAATGCTCTATGTCTCGTTACAACCTCAAGTGGACCACGGGCCAACCATCTAATTTCCTCACCGATGCTATCACTACCTTTCTCCCTCTCCAACTGCATCATCTATATGAACACAAATAATAGAGTGCATAAGCTACATTCAAATCCTAAATAAATTGAATCATTGTACTTACATGATCCTTGAACCATTCAGGAAATTGTTCATGTTGCATCTTCTCAAAGGTGTTTGGATCTATGCGTTTCTTGCGATTCTTCCTTCTCAAATAAGACCCATGTTCTCTACAAAATACAAAGACCATTATTTCAGTTCAAAACTTATTAATAAACAAATGAAGAGGCAGTGGTATGACATTTACACCAAATATGGCTTCACAGCATCACAGTTGAACAACACATATCTGTGGGCTTGTGCTGCCTCCTTATCCTTTAAAGTGTGTACCATTGGTCTTCCCAATGGTTTCCCTACTGGAGGAAACAACATAAATTGTTGTGAAGATAATGAAGATTCAGAGTCCTGTGGGTTGTCATCATTCCTTGATGGTTGGTTATGCTTGGTGGAGAAACCCTGTAGATATCTTGAACAAAATGTTATGCACTCATCCGCTAAATAAGATTCTACAATTGAACCCTCTGGATGAGCTTTGTTCCGAACAAAGGACTTTAGCTCACCAAGATACCTATAGCACATATATATCCAATAAGTTATCAATGTATATGCAAAAAGAAAGATTGTAATAAGTTTAGGAGACATTATTACCTTTCAATGTAGTACATCTACCGATATGCAACTGGTCCAGCTATTTTACATTCACTTGCTAAATGGACAACTAAGTGCACCATAACAGTGAAAAAACCAGGAGGGAATATCATCTCCATTTTGCAGAGTGTAAGTTTGATTCTTTCTTCCAAACGGTCAAGCTCATCAACATTAAGAACTTTTGAACATATGCCTCGAAAATATGATGACAGTTCAAATAGTACTGCTGTGACATCATCTGGAAGAATACCTCTCGCAGCAATTGGTATAAATTGCTGCAATAGGACATCACAATCATGTGTTTTGAGCCCATGAATTTTTCCTTCAGTACAATTCACACATTTCGATATATTTCCACAATATCCATCGGGAACTTTTATACCATGAATAACTTTGCAGAATAATTGCTTTTCTTTTTTAGACATGGTAAAGATAGCTGGTGGCAAATAATACTTGCCTGAAGGTTTTTTCTGTGGATGGAGCTCCCCTCTAATTTTCATATCTTCAAGATCTTGACGAGCCTATACATTATCTTTTGACTTCCCATCCAAATTGAGAAGTGTGCCATAAATATTATCACACACATTTTTCTCTATATGCATCACATCCAGATTATGTCGAAGGAGATTACTGTCCCAATATGGTAATGTGAATAGACTACTTTTTGCTTTGTAAGTTTTTGAGGTACTAAAATCTCCACATGCAGCTATGTCATCTAATACGGAACGACCGTAATACGTTATAGGCTCTGTTCTATTCTCAGTTGTTCCATCAAAAGCAGAAGCATCATTACGAAATTCATGATCAGGTGGCAGCAATTGCCGGTGACCCATAAAACAAGCTTTCTTGCCATATTTCAAGCGCTTGGTCCATACATTTGCACCGCAAGGTGGACATGCATAATCTCCATGCACCATATATGAAGCAAGCATTCCTAATGCTGGTAAGTCATTTATGGTCCACAAGACAGCTGCTCTGAGTTTAAATGTTCTCTGTTCGGATGCATCATAGGTTGTCATCCCATTCACAAATAGATCTCTCAAATCTTCTAAAAGAGGCTGCATAAAGACATGAATCTTATCTCCAGGGCTCCTAGGTCCAGGAATAATTAAAGTCAATGACAGATAAGATTTCTTCATGCATAGCCATGGAGGCAGGTTATACATGACTAGCACAACTGGCCAACAACTATAGTTATTGCTCATCATCCCATATGGATTAAATCCGTCAGTTGCTAGGCCAAATTGAATATTACGACAATCATCTGCAAATCCATGCTTCTCATCAAATTTCTTCCATGCCTCGGAATCTGCTGGATGCCGTAGCACTCCATCCTGCTTGGTGCGCCCTTCATCGTGCCATCGAGCTAGAGTTGCTGTTTCTTTGCACATGAATATCCTTTTCAGCCACTCTTTGATTGGAAAGTATCTCAGAACTTTCATTGGCGTAGCTCTCTTTCTTTCCTTTTTAGTTAACTTGGTTTCGGGCATTTTATCTTTCCACCTAGAAGCCTTGCACTTAGAGCAAAAATCATCATTTTCTGTCTCTTTCCAGAACAATTGACAGTTATTTGGGCAGGCATGAATTTTTTGATATCCTAATCCAAACTTCGATATGATCTTCTTGGCCTCATAAAAGTTTTGGGGCAGATCTTTTCCATTTGGAATAGCCATGTGCAGAATATTAAGTAGATCTCCAAATGACTTATCAGACCATTTGTTCATGGATTTTGTATTGAACAAAAGCACAAGTAAGGATAGCTGAGAAAATTCACATTCTGGCCACAAAGGCTTCTCTGAATCTTGAATTAATTTGTACAATGCTTCTACTTCTTAGTTTGCTCCATCTGGAAGTGGATTTGAAAAATCTGTACTATCACTCGTAGGCACATCACCATCATATATTTTCCTAATTGAATCCATAATCATTTCATGCATATTAGCATTTCCTTCAGTTTCAGGTTGTGGTTGTTGATCATCATTGTGTTCAGATGAAGACTCACTGTGAAAAACCCATTTGTCATAGCTCTGAAGCATCCATTCCACATCAAATGGCCACGGACATCATCCCTTGATAGTACTAAAGTGTGAACACAATCTTCACATGGACATCGGATCATTGTATCTGCTGGTATATCTTTATATGCAAACTCCAGAAATTTATCTACACCAACTGAGTACTGTGTACTTTCTCTAGGAAATCGCAATAGTATTTTGGTGGATTCTAAATCCATTACACACTGCATAAAAATAACAAATATTACTGCAGTTGTAACCATGAAAGAATTGCAAAAGCTTAGCTTGTAAATATCTGATTTGCGATTTAAGTTCCTATCGTCGTACAACAGAAATTCACAATTATATCATTTTTCGACAATACATAAGAAATGTATACTTGTTTCTAGTTCATAAACTGCAGGCTACAGGCAAACATGATTGCAAGTTATTTAGGCTACAAAACTAGTGAAATCATCTGAATATATCTTTGGTTCAGGCTACAGGCAACCAGATTGTTTCTTTCTTGGTTGACTGAAACCGGCAAGGAGCTGAGCAGAGCTGAACACAACAAACACTCGAGCAAAATAAAACAAAAGCATTGATCTTCTAGGAAACAGAGAGGCTAAACAGAGAGGCATTCACGTGTTAAGGGAAAGAAATGGAAGTCAACAAGAAGTTTAATCAAGGTAATACAGTAGGTTGTTGTTAAAGCCAGAAGCTCTGAAACTGTACAGTACCGCCACCACTGAGGTGGTACAGTACAGCTCTGAAATTGTAACAAGCCCGAAGCTCCTCTCTCTTAGATGATTTGATCGCAAAGACAGGGGGAATGGATCCATCTCTCCTATCTGACGATCCATCCCCTTCATCCTCTACCAAATCCCCCTACATCCCACGGCCTATGTCTCGAGGTGCCCACGAAAAAGGTGACTGGATGAGAGGAGACGGGAAGGAGGGAGGGAGAGAGGGTTACCTCGGAGGTCAGTCTCGGGTTTAACGAGAGGAGAT
Organism: Stipa capillata; assembly: GCA_019208055.1. Taxonomy (NCBI): domain Eukaryota; kingdom Viridiplantae; phylum Streptophyta; class Magnoliopsida; order Poales; family Poaceae; genus Stipa; species Stipa capillata. The sequence continues at coordinate 141,395 of JAGXJF010003139.1, read as the reverse complement.
TGGATGATTGATTTGTGTCGTAGTTGGAGGCAGAGACCTAGATCGATCCGGATATGAAGGCGAATATCAATCTGGATCGGAGAATAAAAGAGAGGGACTTCGCGCGATTTGGTTTTGCTCGGATGGTTAGCACAGATTTTTGCGCCACATTCCTTATGTGTACTTGCGTGTCTAATTAATTTTTATTTTAATTATGTATATTTGTAGTCTTATAACAGATATAGTTTGCAACCAATACATGACAACATATAAGATCTGTTGCAATCTATGTACTACAATAGAGTCACGAGCTGCAAGTCTGCAACGCATATGCTGCACCACTTATATGCGTATCTATTGTGAATTTTGCAACATATAGTCAAAACGTTGTAGAATTTGTGTTGCTTTACAGGGGTATCCTTGTAGTGCCATCGGAGTCGTGCGTCGACGAAGAGACAGGTGCTGGGATGCCAGTGCCGACCACAGTAGTGTGTGGCTCGCACACTTCACCCCCCGACTGTGGTGGCGCTGGCGCCTTGCTTGCTTTCGCTGATGTCGCCGTCTCCGGCGCGACGACGGTGTACTCCACTGTGAACGTGGACGCGCCCTGTCCTGTAGCATCGGGGATAGCCTCCCAGTCCCATGGACGCTCTTCATCAAACATCACATCCCGCGTCACGTACACCCTATGCACCTTGGGATCATACACCCGATACGCCTTGCTCCCTTCCTCGTAGCCTAGGAACACCATGGGCGTCACCTATCCGCAAGCTTGGTGACGCCGGGGCCGACGCGTTTGACGTAGGCCACACACCCAAACATCCTAAGGTAGGACACGTCCGGGCACCGCCCATGCCAAGCCTCATATGGTGTGCGATTTCTCAACGCGCGAGTCCGAACGCGGTTGAGTATATGCACCGCCGTCTTGATAGCCTCACCCTAGAACGTCGCCGGCACGTGCATGCTCTTGAGAAGACACTGTGCCATCTCCACCATGGTTTGATTGCGGCGTTCGACCATGCCATTTTGCTGGGGCGAGTAGGGAGCCGTGGTGTACCACTTGATGCCGTGCTCGTCGCAGTACTCCTGGAATGGATTGGAGTTGAACTCACTGCCGCGATCACTCCGGAACGCCAGCAACTTGAACTTGCCCTTTTGATCAGCTTTGGCAAGTCCCTTCACTTTACGGAACGCTCGGAAAGCTTCATCCTTGCTACGTAGCATTTGCACCCACATGTATCTGCTATAGTCATCAACAATGAGCAGAAAATACTAGCTGCCACTCACCATCGCAGGTGTTATCGGGCCGCAAAGGTCGCCGTGCACTAGCTCTAGCCCACACTCCGCGCGATAGGAGGACGCACGCGGGAATGGTGCCCTGTGCATCTTGCCCAGCATGCACCCGTCGCAGAGTTGCTCCACCCGGTTGATGACCAGCATTCCATCCACCATGCCCTTGGCAGTGAGCTCATGGAGGGCACGGAAATGGAGGTGCCCTAGACGAGCGTGCCAACGCCATGCCTTGTCATCTGCCTTGGCCAGCAAGCACACAGGCTCGGTGATCGCGAGCCCGAGCGTGTACAGCCGGTTCGTGGTTTGTGTCACGCGTGCCAGCAGTAGACGCGCGCGATCGAAGATGCACAGCTCGCCGTCCTCGATGACAATCTTGCAGCTGATCTCATCGAGCTGTCCGAGGCTCACGATGTTGCTGCGTAGACGCGGGAGATAGTAAACGTCGGTGAGCACCCGGTGCTCGCCGGTCTTGCAGGTGAATATGACGGAGCCTTTTCTGTGGATCTCGACCGTGGAGCCGTCGCCAAAGCGCATGGTGCTGCGCACCATCTCATCGACAGATGCGAGCATCACGCGGTTCCCTGTCATATGGTTGCTGGCACCTGTGTCGAGGTACCACACCTCCTTGCCAGCATCGATGGGGATCACCTTCTCCTCGTTGAGGTAGACGTGCTGCGGTCCACCATCGGTGACGGTGGTCAGCTCACAGCTCTCAGCCATCAGCAGTGCTGGCTGATCCTCCTGCGTTCACGTCGTGGTTTGCGACATTCACACGCCCAATGCCCGTACTTGCCACAGTTGTGGCAGTGTCCCTTGCCACCGCTCGACGAGGAGTCCTTGGCCTCGCCTGATGCCGTGCCCTTTGTGGCCTCCTTGCCATTGCCGCAACGGTCGTCGCCGCCCTTGGCGGCCTTGGAGCTGGATCGCCCGCCCCACGAACCGCCGCCACGTTCACGCTGCTTCGAGCACGCGTTCCACGGCTCCTCACTAAGAAGGAGCTGGCCACCAGCAGCCCCACTGGCTTCACCATCAGAGCGCTCCTCCGCCGCCTTGAGATGACCCGTCAGCTCCTCAACCGACACAGCGTCGAGGTTCAACAGTGTCTCAATCGCCAGCGCGATCTGCGAGTACCTGGGAGGCACCACACGTAAGAATTTCTGGACTATCTTGTTCTCGTCGAGGGTGTCACCGTGGAGACGCAGGTTCTCAACAAGACCATTCAGCCGCATTGCGAAATCGTCAATCGACTCGCCATCGTGGAAACTGATCGCCTCAAAGTCCTTCTGCAGTGCCTGCGCTTTTGCCTTGCGCACACGCTTGCCTCCCATGGGCATCGTCCGGATCGCATCCCACGCTGCCTTTGCCGTCGGCTTGACAGCAAGCGTGGCGATCATGTCCGGCAAGACCACACGAAGGATGGCCTCCAATGCCATCCGATCCGTTTGGTGATCTGCATCACCGAACTCGACAGCCTCCCAGAGACCGCAAGCCTCGAGCATCACTCATGAGCAGCGCCCAGTCGTTGTAGTTCGACTTCATGAGCGTTGGGTACGACGCCACGCTCCCGGCCTCCTTCACCTTGTGTATCACAACCTGTTGCCCAGGGGAGCAGCCGCGCCTCGGCCTGCTCACACTGCGCGCGCAATTCCTCAGAGGGGTTGCAGAGCGCATGCCGTCGCCCTACCATGAACACTTGCCATGTCGTAAGGATCCGTTAGTGGCTCTGATACCACTTGACGTTGCCAAACTGCAACACACTCACGCGAACTCGTGGAAAACTCAGGTTGAACAAATGCACGCGAACTCGAGAAGACTCAGTATTTGTGCCACGCAAATCCATTGCGGCATTTCTAGTTTTCATTCCCCTTTATACTTAGCTACATGCAGAAGTGCTAAACATGCTGATCCTAAAACCCCGGCCACACTGCTCAAGTCGTGCCATCCCATGACGCATGCGTCCCGGAGTGCGCGCCCGGGGCGCAGCCACTACACGCCCGTGCCATGCACATACGTATGACCCGGGCTCCATGCAAAACAGAAAATACAAACGTATATACAAAATATGCAACGACACGATTGACACTAACATCGACGGCCTTCTTCAGCGGTGGCCAGGCGTCACGGTTGTCGAGGCAGACCGGGTCGAAGAAGGCCTCCACCACGACCGCCTCGCCCCATGCTGGCGGCTTCCCCACCCCGTACACGAACCTGTCCGTCCTCACCGGGATCGGGATCTGCGCATTGCAAACGGAATAGCCAATCACCAGCACTAGCACCAGCACGAGCAGCGACACACGGCGGCGCCTGGTCTCCATCTCACTTTCACACCACCGATCTCTCTCCTCTACTTGGCTTCTTGTGTTTGTTCAACTAACACTTATGCACAGCCTTGTGCATGCTTGGATAGAATAAGCTGATCGATGAGTCTGAGAATATATAATGGTAAGCTAATTGATAAGATAAGAGATACATTGAGTGCAGCTGAGGTGCGTAGACACGTCTCCGAAAGTGAAGCGCGGGGTGACGGCTACCTGCCAATGACTTCATGGGAGCGGGCTGCGCATTCCAGCAAAGTGTTGGAGATGGTGCCGCGTCTCGGAGGTGATGACATCATACGGATGTTAAGATGATCACCACCACAGAAAAGTCATTGCACACGGTTTTCTAGTCCGTATGCACGGGCTGGTCAGCGATGTGGGGGGCACATCGCACATGGGTCCAGAGCCGTATGCGATGATACGCACATCGCACACGGCTTTTCAGGCAGGCACGTGTGCGATGAGTACCCACATCGCACACGGTAAATGTGATAGAACCGTGTGCGATGACTAGGCACATCACACACGGATCAACTCTCCGGACCGTGTGAGATGAAGTGACACATCACACGCGGTCAAAGCATCCGGCCCGTGTGCGATCAGTACCCACATTGCACACGGTCATAGTATCAGATCGTGTGTGATATTTGGCCACATCGCACATGGTTATTCGCTCTTAACCGTGGGCGATGACTGTTCCACATCACATACGGCCAGAAGTTCAGGACCGTGTGGAATGATGAACCACATCACACACGATCAGGTGCTCCGGACCGTGTGCGTTGACGTGCACATCTCCCACGATTCGGGCCGCCGAGCCGTGTACGATGCTAGGAATGCAATAGTAACGACAACAGGAAATCTCAAGCAATAATATCATTTCACAAAATTCATCAGTCACATTCACAGAATTCATTCATCAGCCATATATATATACAGATTTCATCCATCAGGCAAATACACGGATTTGATCCAAACACAAATAAATAGAGATCACATAGATTTCACAGCCGACTATATAAGCAAATTGAATCAATTGAATATGAGTTGACCCATTCACAGCTACATAAACAAGAGTTCATAGCCAACATTCCTACAAGTTTCCATCTGACAAGGTTGATAGCCAGCAGAAAGAAAATAAATACCTCACACTCAAGGTGATCTGAATTGTCCATTCTCCGGTATGACATGCGTGACGAAGAAGTAGGCAAACTGTCCTCTAACTTCGACAATATCAGTTTGACTCAACGGTTTTTTGTCCATCAAACTCAAAATCTGCACGAAGTAATTAAATTCAGATATAGGTGCATATAGGTGAAAAGTAAAATCTTGAGTCTCACATATAGTACTAACCATAGGGAAGCCAGCAGTGTCTTTTGTCCTCGAACTCAGAATAACCCTCATCATTTGCTTACAAATGTAAAAAGCACAAAGGTTGGTTCCTTTTGGCTATTGGTTACACTGAAAAGTTGTTGAGGAATTACGGCATCAATTAGGGCATCAATTAGCATTACTTAGCACTTAGGAGGAATGTTGTACCAATTGTTACCTTCACCAACTCGTCGTCTCCGTGTCGCAAGCCTGTCAGTCTCCCTTTCATGAGCACCTCCCTCCACGGTTGACGTACTCGGTGAAAGCACTATCCAAGAATTTCCTTATCGCCGAGTAATCCTTACGTGACGCTTTGAGGGAATCAAGGTGGACGGCTTTGCTCCATTTAGGTATGATGATAATTAAGATCCAATGTTCACTGCAAAAAAGATATCACAACCCGTGTGGAATAATAACAATGGAGGTACAGCTAATGTATAAAATCAGACATACTCCTGGTTGTATGGAAGGAGAATGAACTCTTTGTTCTGTTGAGCCATCAACGCGTCGACAACATAATTAAAGACCATTTTCTCATTCCCCTTGACTTGTTGCTTCGAGACCAACTGTGGGTCCAAGAAACCCACCGGTTGTTTCCGAGCGTTGCATTCGGTGATCATGTGCCTAAGCATAGGAAAGAAAAGAGTTATCATTTACGAAACAAAAGAGAGTTGCCAGAATGTGGAATTTCTTGTAAAATACTTACAATGTGAAGCATCTCATGAGGGAGGCATCGAGGGCACCCAGGTTGAAGAGGAGAAACAAGTCCTCGAAGCCCACCGTGCAACAATTATCTAAATCATGAAGGGAATGCTCCTTCTTGAACCACACCGGAATGCTCGACTCATCGGCTTTACATAGTTTCATATATTGTTCATGTAGCTTTCTGCATAACATACCTGCGGCCGCCAGGTCTTTGGGGAGTAGCAATGGCTCTCCTTTGACATACGTGCGTGCGAGCTCCGCTGGGGGGAACAATTGGCTGATTTCTTTGTCGCTCATTAACCCCTTGCGCTGGCCCTTGGGCTTGCCCTGTCCCTTGCTTTGTCCCTTACCCGTACCCTTTAGTGGCGCTGATCTCGTACTTTTAGTCTTCACTGGTGGGGGCGGTGGCGGTAAGTCAAGATTTGGTGGTGTCAGAAGCACCGGCGCTTGCTTGGGTGACTCTTGAGCTGGTGGGCACGAAGGCAGCTCAGACCACGTGCTCATGACGGGATGTGCTGCGAAGAGCGGCTCAGATTCAGCAGCCAATGGTGGGGAAGCAGGAGGCAGTGCCGAGTGAAGGGCACAAGGAGTATGTCCTTCTTCTGCCACTGGACGAAGGACATCTCCGACTGTCCCAAGGTCTGGAGTTCGGCATCCTGACTTATGTGGAATAGCGGGAGGCTCTGGAAGCCAGGCTCGACTTTATCGACGGTGCACCTCGCGAACCCTGGATGTATCGGTACACCGTGCATGGTAGCTCCCTCAGTCGGTGGATGAACCAACACACTAGCTGCCACCAACGGAAAAGCCATGTGTGCCGTTGGCACTTGTAGCTTGCACTTCATCGGCCCCGCGATGTTATCGATAGGAGACTTGCCAGCTATTTTCTCATGGCCTTCAACCCCATCGGGAGCTGACGCACAGCTATTCCTGCGTGCACCGGGGCTTGGGTATGCAGCAGCTTCAAACGCTTGTGCTCTGTACATCTCCTCCCACACAGCTCTTTCTTTTGCAAGCCTTTCCTCCATCATGCCTGCAAATTGGGCGAGTAGCTCTTGTTTCATCTGTTCTTTTTTTTGCTTCGCTCTCGCCCTTTTCCTCGCACGCATCTCCTCCGTGTCTTGAGGGAAGGCCTTCCTATGGGCAACATTAGTCCCGATCGCCCTACAACGACCCGAGGGCTCCTTGGTTCCCAAAGCGGCCGTGAGAATGTCATTGCACCCTTGAGGCTGAAACGAGCCTTGCGAAGCCTGGACGCTTAGCACTTTCTGCAAATAAAAACCTATAATTAGTAGGTACGTAAGCATTGACGTCGTAATTATAGACCGATGACTGAATGAGGTAGTCGCTCTTACCGTAGATTGGTACACTTCCTGGTCTGCTGGGTTGGGTAACACAACCTGACCCGAGGAATCAGTTGTAGACCTCGCTCTTAGGAAATCTCTTGCCCGATCTACCGCAACAGTAGGAAAAGGCACATCGGCTCCCCAAAGGCGTCGGTTCTCGTCCTCCCTATCCCAAATCTTCCGCTTCCCATAGTATCCTTTTACCCCCATTCTATGGGGGGTGTTTGTTCTTCGCGATTAGAGCCTTGCCTGCCTCACTCTTGGCTTGAAAATCCGGTGTTCGCCGCATCTCCACAAATCTGGCCCACTGCTCGGGTAGAATGTGTGGATACTTTTCGAAGGGATCCTTATTCTGCTTCATAAACTTTTTGTGCAACACATACTTAAAATTCCGAAAAGCATCCTTTGCCTTTGAGAGGACACATTCTTCCACCTGCTTTTTCCATTGCTCCGGCACCCTGAAGTGTTACATTATCTTTAGCACTATGGCCTCGCACAAGTCCTTACTAACCTTTGTCCAATCCTCGAAATGAATGGGGACCCTTTCCCTTACCACTGCCCCGCACATAGTTCAAAACTTCTTCTCCGTTTTCTCTGATTCGGTAGGAGCCCCGGTTCTGTCGTCGATGGCCTCCACTTGCCATACTCCTTGGGGCTTTTTGCTTGGTTTTTCTAATTCCTCTTCCCTTCTTCACAATTGATAGGGTTTCTGCTTGATCAGTGCTGATCCCTTCCGACTGTGATGATGAGTTCTCTTCGATCTCTCTCGCAAAAAAGTCCCGCGATTCATTACCGGACGTCATAGCTAATTAATAGGATGATAATGGCAGAAATAACAAGAAGTAAAGGTAGTGCGGGCACAAATAATCCTCTGCACACAAATATTAACAATCAGCACTGAAACATACGCATTGATATAGCCCTATCTTGCTACTCGTTGTGAGGACACGGAGAACCCTAACCTGTCGGAGATGTTGAGGCAGTCGGGAACAGGGAGGCGGCGACCGGAGATGTCGAGGCGGCGCTCGGGGAGGCGGAGGCGACTGAAATTCGGGCGAGGCGACGCGCGCGAAGCCGAAATGTTTTGATGACCGGACGGGGTGACCTAGGTACTAGTTGTACCGGGGCCAGCCATCGCACACGGTCGCGTACCCACGCCCGTGTGTGATGCGACACACATCGCACATGGGTATTTGATCTTAACCGTGTGTGAAGTGTTGTAATGCCTGTGTGTGATGTGAGTCACATTGCACACGGGTATTGATCCACAACCGTGTGCGATGTAAGTGCGGCGCGCAACATGAAGAGTCGCCCCTATAAACCGCCGCCTCTTCGGTTTCTCATCTTCATTCCTATAAGCCGCCTCTTCAATTTCTCATCTTCATTCCTATAAGCCGCCTCCTGCTCCATACTTCATTCCTCCAAACGCCACCTCTAGCCATGTGCTCGGTCGATCCTCTTCTTCTTTACCCCACTAGGCCAGCCACACCTCCTCGATCTGTCGTAATGGCCGCTGCAGGGAGCTCTTCGGAGAAGCGAAAGTGCGAAGCGTCGCTCATCCGCGATGACCACGTGCAGATGACCATGGCTATCTCCCGTGCCACTGCCAGGGCACTAGAGTTGGTCGAGTATGGACCCACCGACCACACCCTCTCTGTGCGTACAACGCCAACCCCGTCAATTACTCTGGTGCGTACGCCGTTCGGTGTATCCTGGAAAAGAAGTTTCCGCGGCACCTCGGTTTTCTCCTCGAAGCTCACCACGAGCCGGGGCGTATCCTCGTTCGCTGCAGGAACAAAAGTATCGTCCAGTGCCTCCACGCGTAGTGCTTCCGGTGGGGTGCCGACATGGTGAGCTTCTACATAGTTGCTAAAGTCTCCGCTTTGAACCCTGACCCTATGGATGAAGATCTGCCGCTGGAGTCGATTTAGATAGTTTTTATTTCCATTTGCTTCACATTATGAATGTACACATATGCATGAACTAGTCTTTTGTTATGTAACGTAATGTTTCCTCTTCACAACAATCGGAAGAGGCCTTTTGTTATGTAATGTCTTGTTAATCGGTGTTGGAAATGTCTTGTTAATCTGTATTCGAAATGTCTTCTTAATCTGCGTTCGAAATGTCTACTTTCTGTTTGTAAATGTCTTGTTACTCTGTGTTAGAAATGTCTTCTCTATCTATGTTGCAAATCACATAGCACACGGTCAGATGCTCTGCCCGTGTGCGATGTGGGTCACATCATATACGGGCTACAGCTTCTGACCGTGTGCGATGTGACTCAGACCACATCGCACACGGGCTGAAGGAGTCCCACCGTTTGCGATGTAAGTCACATCGCACACAGGCTACAGGTGTTCACCGTGTGCGATGTGATAGGAGTTGATCATCTATAGTTCAACCGATTACGTATTCGAAATGAATATCAGAATCAAAATTATGCGATGACTCCACAAGATAATTTGCTAACTTCAACCGATTGCATATTCAAAATGAGTATCAGATTCAAAAATTCTACGATGACTTTTTGAAACATAATTTACTTACTTCAACCAATTACATATTCAAAATGAGTATCAGATTCAAAATAAATCATGAATCCACTACATGATTTCCTTTGTATACTAGCCCATCGGAATGATCTTGGCGTACGTAGTAGTAAGTTTCCCCTTGGTCTTGCTCGTCGATTCTTATGCGTTCTCCAATAGGTGGCAAGTCATCGAACTGATTGCATTCATCCTCGTCGACAACATTCTCAACTCCTACGATCCTCCTTTTTCCATGCATCACTACATGGTAGTTCTTATGTGCGAGGTCTTTCACATAGAAAATTTGGGTAGCTTGGGAGGCTAAAATGAAGGGTTCATTTATGTATCCCAATTTGCTGAGGTTGACATAAGTCGAGCCGTAATTGTCAACTTTGACATGTCTGAGATCGACCCATTTGCACTTCAACAATGGAATCTAGAATTTCACGTAGTCAAGCTCCCAAATCTCCTCTATGATCCCGTAGTAAAATTCATTCTGTCCATCTGTATCTATGGCTTCTACTCGGACAGAGCTATTCTGAAATGTGGTCTTCTCATCTCGATCCTTCGTGTAGAACGTGTACCCATTCATGTCGTACGCTTGCCAACTATGAACTGTAAATGCTGGCCCTTTGGACAACCACGTTAGCATGTCATCTGTCGGCCCGTCTATGATATAGTTGTGCAACCATTGACTGAATGTCTGGTTGTGCTTGTTCAAGATCTGACTGTATGACACTTTTAGAAACTCTTGCCGTAGCTTGTTCACATGTTCTTCTATATAAGGGGAAACTATTGTCATGTGCTGCAAGATTGTAAAATGGGCAATGTCAAATAGATGAGTATCCTTCCAGCTAACTTCTTTTCCGACTATCCCTTTTCCAGATAGCCTCCCCTCATGGCGAGACCTGGGCACACCAATAGGCTGTTGGTTGTGCATGTAATCGGTGCAAAACTCAACCACCTCCTCCGAGGTATATCCTTCTACGATACTGGCCTCGGGCCGATACCGATTCCGAACATAGTGCTTGAGTATTCCCATGAACCGCTCGAACGGATACATGCTGCGTAGAACACAGGCCCACACATCTTTATCTCGTACACAAGGTGTGTAACGAGATGAACCATGACATCGAAGAACGAGGGCGGGAAGAACATCTCAAGCTGGCATAGAGTCTTCACAACCTCCTCTTGCAGATCATCCAGTGTATCAGGATCCATGACCTTCTGAGATATCGAGTTGAAGAAATCACAAAGCCTCATGATCGCCTCTCGAACTTTTGTGGGCAGTATATTTCTGATTGCCACCGGGAGCATCTGTGTCATCATTACATGGCAATCGTGTGACTTCATGCCAATTAGTTTCTTGTCTTCCATTGAAACAAGACTCCTGATGTTTGCGCAATGACCAGAGGGGACTTTGACACTATACAAGAAGCCCAAGAACTCTATGATTTCCTTCTTGGATAAAGTGTAACAGGCAGTGGGAGATACGTCTGGCCCTTATCTTTCTTTACTGAAGCTAACTCTGGTCTGATGCCCAAATGGACCATATCCATTCGTGACTTGATGCCATCCTTCGTTTTGTCTTTCATGTTCAGTAATGTACTAAGCACGCTGTCACATACATTCTTCTCGACGTGCATGACATCGATGTAGTGACGTACATCTACATCCTTCCAGTAAGGTAAGTCCCAGAAAACTAATTTCTTCTTCCGCACGCTCTTCTGACGAGGGCGTTTATGTCCCATGCCAAGCACGACATCCATATCCTTTACCATCTCACTGACCTCTTCACTGGTAAAAGGCCTTGGTTTCACGCCTCTTTCTGTATTGCCGACAAATTGTTCCTTCATGTTACGATAAGGGTGATTTCTTCTCAAGAACCTCCGATGACGCATGTATACGGTTTTGCGCGAGAACGGAAGCCAGACACTCGCGGTATCATCTATGCATGTGACACATGCTTTGGCTCCCTTTGTACTCTGCCCCGAAGCATTAGCAAGTGCTGGATAATCCTGGATGGTAAGGAGTAACAATGCACGTAGATCGAATGACTCCTTCTTGTACGCATCCCATGCCCTTACCCCTTTCTCTTTCCACAATGTTTGTAGTTCCTCCACTAGCAGCCTGAAGTAAACGTCGATGTCATTTCCAGGTTGCTTTGGCCCTTGGATAAGCATGGACATCATGATGTACTTCTTCTTCATGCACAGCCAAGGAGGGAGGTTATACATACACAGAAGCACAGGCCAAGTGCTGTGTCTGCTGCTCATGCTGCCAAATGGATTCATTCCATCTGTACTCATTGCGAATCTTACGTTCCTTGGGTCATCGCCGAAGGTTGGGTACTTCGCATTGATTCTTCTCCACTAGGCAGCATCAGCCGGGTGTCTCATCTTTTCATCATTCTTACGTCCCTCCGCATGCCAATGCGTCAGCTTCGCTTCCTTCGGGTTTGCAAACAAACGCTTCAACCGAGGAATTACAGGCAAGTACCACACAAACTTATTAGGGACTCCCATCTTGATCTCATCATCGGCCTTGTCTTTGTCTTTTACAAACTTACGCTTGTATCAAGGAGCTTTGCATATCGGACATGAACGTACATCTTTGTACTCATTGCAATAAGGCATACAGTCATTCTTACATGCGTGTATCTTCTATACTTCTAGTCCCATGGGGCAAATCACCTTCTTGGCTTCGTAGATATTTTTTGGCAACTTATTTTCATCTGGAAGCATGTCTGCAAAAAGATCCAACATCTATGTGAAGCTCGTGTCCGACCATCCGCTTTCTGCCTTCAATCTCAAGAGGTCAAGTGTCGCTGACAACTTAGAGTGCTCTGCCTTGCAGTTTGGATACAATGGTTTCTCGGCGTCTTCCATCAAGCCCCTGAGTTCCCTGTATTCTAAATCATCATGGTTGCTCTCGAAATCATGAATCATTTGTTGCAGATTTGGAATAGCAGTATCATCACCATCGAAATCACAATCGTCGCCATCTGGCTGCCCATCATATGGGTTTGGCATATGATGATCACCGTCTTTGTTTTCTACATGCATGACCGGCTCTTCACCATGCTTGGTCCAATATGTATATCCCATCTTGAAACCCCTCCGAAACAAATGTTCTTCGATCACTCTTGGGTCCTCCCACAGTCTACAATTTTCACATTCAACACACGGACAGAAAATCAGTAGTTCCCCCTTGTTCCTCATGTCTGCCTCGGCGACTTTCATGAAACCAATGACGCCACTGATATATGCTCGACTTGTACGACTCTCCGACATCCAACCTCGATCCATTTACAGGATTTCAAACAACAGAAAAACTACATGGCATGATTTTGCTAGCACTGCATGCAGAATATCCAACCTAAAAATTAACCGCACCGAAGGACGACTTGATGCGGATTGTACGCGTACTGTCTTTGCTAGCAGAGCTCACATACAGCCGCCCCGACCCGCCACTGCCACTCCAATTAGCCGCTGTGCGCCACCCCTCCCGCCCTTACAACAAGCCGCCGTTCCCTCGAACCAGAGCATTTAGGAGGACCTCGGTACTGATTTTAAGTGATATGATATCACACACGGGTTATCAAAATTAATCGTCACGATACTTACAACATCGCACACGGTCATCAAACAAAATCCGTCACTGATGCCGGCTACGTATGAAAAAGTTTAAGAATTTCCAAAACGAGACATCACACACAGTCGCCCGAAAAAACCGTGTGCGATGTGGAAAGTTTAAGAATTTCCAAAACGAGACATCACACACAGTCGCCCGAAAAAACTGTGTGCGATGTGGATCCACATCGCACACGGTTCGTACGAAGTAACCGTGTGTGATGTGCGATGTGAGGCACATTGCACACGGTACCTGTGAAATATGCATATGCGATGTGAGGCACATCGCACACGGGCCTGGAATGTGACCCATCTGTGATGAGACTGTTTCCTGCCTTCATCAGTTTGTTTTGCTTGCCACCTCTAAAAAATAGAATAACATCCCAGCATGCACAGGACAATATATATCACAAGCATCCACAACACAAATTAAAGAATTTTCTACATCTCAATTCCACATCTCAAATTTCACAAGTCCACATCTCAATATATATATATATATATGTACAACACATTCGACATCACACAAGTTGGTAAAGAATTTTGCACATCTCAATTTCATATGGAAACGAACTATATCTAGGGCTTGGTACATGGTCAGGTGCTAGCTAGAGTGTTTACACACTGACTAGAAATGGACGCATTAGAATGTGATGACGCATTAGAATGCGACATCTGTATGTGCACTCTCTCTTATGCTCGGGCTTCATCCTGACCTCTGATCGAAGCACACAATCATGTCAGTCACAATTCACAATTTAGCACGGTATAATCAGCGTATAACAAAGTACAGAGGTTCGGAAGGTAATACCTAGAGGAAGGCGTCCACCACGTCACGTAGTTTTCTTGTGCAGTGTAACCGCAATAGAGCGTCGTCACCATTGTGACATTACGTTTACACTACACAAGACACTCTTTCCAAAAGAAGTGTCTTGTGCAGTGCAGCACAGTGTCACAAACGCGATGGAAAACAGCGGCCTCCACCAGCGCCGGCGCTGCTGCAAGACGGAGGAGCGGTCACCGGCCTCGAGGAAGAGGCGGCGACCAGATCTGGCCTCGAGGAGGAGGCGGCGGCGGCCACAGTGCATTTGCGAAAGAAAGCTAGGGTTCCAACGCGGCAAAAATGATTAGGTCCCGTATTTATACACAGAATGAGTCGAGTTGATATCGCACATGGGCTATCAAATTAAGACTTACCACATCGGACACCGTTCCTACGAAGCAACCGTGTGCGATGTGAGTGAAACAACCGTGTGCGATGTGAGGCACATCGCACACGGTAACTATGAAATAACCGTGTGCGATGTGAGGCACATCGCACACGGTTATTAGAAAACACCCGTGTGCGATGTTCCCCACACGGTTTCTCAGAAAAAAAATGTGTGCGATGTGCCTCACATCGCACACGGCCCAGTTTGCCGTGGCAGATCACACACGGGCCCTGAAATGTTGACCATCTGCGATGTTCACATTGGTGACGGGTTTCAGCTAACCGTGTGCAATGAGGGGTCTTAAAAGACCTGTTCTGTACTAGTGCGGGTTGGTGCCACTATATGTAATCTAATCTACAGTTCCACTTGTCAGTGAATTGTTACCACTATGCGCAGTGCAGTGGTAGAAGAGTCAGAGTAGCCTGACCAAAGAAAGCGTGCATCCCACTTAGGGCTTTTTTGGATTCAGAGGGATTGGCCTGCATTGCAGCCCAATCTATGTGGATATATCAGCCTGGCCGGGCTTAATTTTCATCAATTATTTTTTATATATTTGGTTTTTGGGTTCACCTGAAAAAAGCCCACCTAATCCCTCTATAGCAGGCCGTTTCCGCAGGGCTAAGAAGCATCCCCTGCCCCCGTATGGAAGTTCCTAGCCCAAGCAACCAAGGGCGACGCGACGCCGCTCTTGTCCTTCCCATCGTGACACGAAGTCGCTCCTCCCAACGGCGCCGCTGTCCTCTCCTCTCTGACGGCTACATTCTCCCTAGTAAGCTTCTACTTCTACTCTCCCTTCCACTGTCATCCCCTGCGTTCTAGGGTTTTGGATTTCTTGACTCCTGCCCCCGAGCTTGTCCGTCATTGCTTGCTTGGCCAAGCTCCCAGGCGACGGCTACGGCCTCCGTGACACTCCGGGACCTCGACGCCACCTCCGTGTCCCCGAGCGACTAGGTACGCCAGCTTGACCTACAGCCCAAGGACCTGATCTGCACCGTGCACGCCACCATAGTTGACACGAAGCCGCTGTTCAACCTGCAGCTCAAGATCCAGCACCTCCAGGATTCCATCTTCATATTGGGGAGACTTGAAATTTAGTTATTTCTTGTTACTGCAAAGTTCTAGAGTACATCCTATAATTTGTTTTCATTATTTGGTTGATCGGATTGTTTCTAGAGCAACAGTTTGATAACGCAGAAGATGTTGTTTCTTATTGTGGAACCACAACTGGTCCAAAATATAAATCAAATGGCCATTTTCATTTATTTAGCTGCAGCAGAGATTTGTTAAATGATGTTTGGCTGTTCTTGCATTTTTCACCAGTGAATTGTGAATGTTGCAATTGAGGCATCTAAATTTGAAAATTGTCGGTGGTGGAAATTGAATTATCAATTTAGCATAGCTTGTGATGTATGAACCTGGGACGCATGCCTCTTATCATTTGATTGGATGGTGAATACTTAGATTTTCCTAAGATTTTTCTTCCTCACGGCTCTTACGTCTACCTGTTATGTTTTTTTAGAATGTAGGAGTTTGTATCTTCAATTTTGTGTTTTGGCGGTTGCTGTAGTACCATCTTCAGAAATTACATCTGCAGCTGATCAATTTTATGTATATATTTTTAAGACTTTATTTACAAGAATTACTAAACCACTTCTAAAATCTTGTAGAGCTCTTTTGGATGTGTGATTGTAGCTAGACTCTTTTTCGCAACTTAGTTTCCAATGAGTTATTGGCTATTGTGTCCTGTTTTTATTGTAGCTAGACTTTTGTAGAGCTCTTTTGGATGTGTGATTCTAGTATTTCTTGAATTTGTTGCCAACTCAATTCTTTGAATGTTTTGCAAACTTAATTCAGTAAATTGAACTTGCTTTGCTTTGCTCTTTCCTAGATTGCAGTTGCCTGGGGTAGAGAAGGAGAGGACGAACCTCCGCCGTCGTGAGATCCTGTCATGACACCGAATCACCTTCAAGTTGGAGAACAGCGACATCATCAACAATGTCAAGGCCAAGGTGAGTTGTGCCTTCTCCCCTTCATGTTTCTTATTTAGGTTCTTTATTGGATGCTATAACAGATCATGATGTCAATTTGGATTAAGTGTTAGTAGCCTTTTAACTATTTTATATTTTTTTAGTGCCGAAATGAATTTGCAAAGGATAGATCAAATTAGGAAAAGGAGGGAGGAGGAGGATGACAACATGATGCTCTTTACATCTCTTGGGTACTAGAGGACAATGAGAAAATAGGCCACGTTATACATTGATGCTATCTGGCAAGGATCGCCTTAGGGAAATCCTTTAAGGGCACATTAAGGACTGCCTGGTAGAATTTAGGATGGAGCCTCAAATTTTCACGTCTTCAGCAAATTAAGGCGGGAAAAGCTATTACGTGATACAAGACTAAAGGTGGAGGAGAATCTAGCATTCTTCTTGTTCAAGCTATCACACAATGCATCTTTTGAAGACCTTCATATGAGTTCAAGCATAGTGGAGAGATTTTCCATCGCCACATCAAATCCGTCTTCAAGATAATCCCCACACTCTCTCGTCAATTTCTAAAACTTCCCAATCTTCAACAACCAGATTAGAATCGAGTCAGATCCTTGATTCTTCCCTTATTTCAAGGTGTTTACCTTAACGCTTACATCAAAATCTACTATTTTAAAATTTTGAAAATCACTTGTACTTTCTTTCTTTGCAAAACTGCATTGGAGCCATCGATGGCACTCATGTCCCCACAACAATATCAGGAGATAAGCTGCACCTTTTAGAAATAGAAAGGCACATTTAGCCAAAATTTCATGGTGTTTTGTGATTTTGACTTGAACTTCACTTTCATATCTTGTGGTGGGGGATCTGCTACGGATACTAGGGATCTTAGGTCTACTATGAATAACGGTTTTCAAGTACCTCAGGGCAAGTTTTATCTCGTTGATGGTAGTTATGCCAACACTCATCCTTCCTTGCACCGTACCATGGTGGCCGTTATCATTTGAAGGAGTCCAGGCATGGTCACCGTCGACCCCAAAACCACAAGGAGTTGTTTAATCACCGGCATTTAGTATTACAGAATCATGTTGAAAGGGCCCTAGGAATACTGAAGAAGTGTTTCCCCATTTTCAAAGTGGGCACATTTCACCAAGTAAGGAACCAAGTGAAGATACTAGCAGCTACTGCAGTCTTCCATAATATCATGAGATTGCATAATGGCGATGAGCACTGTCTAGATGACCAACCAAAATAATATACCTCCAGCATGTTTTGTTGATCTTCCTAGCGGTGATATTCAATACCATAGGTGGGAACAATGAACAACATGCATAGTAGTTAGTGGAGTTTTGTTCCATTTGATCTTTTATCATTTATTAACTAGTAATGTGAACTCTT
Source organism: Stipa capillata (assembly GCA_019208055.1). Taxonomy (NCBI): domain Eukaryota; kingdom Viridiplantae; phylum Streptophyta; class Magnoliopsida; order Poales; family Poaceae; genus Stipa; species Stipa capillata. The sequence goes on along the minus strand of JAGXJF010003139.1, from coordinate 123,629 downwards.
TGTTGCTTATGTATAATTAACATTTTGGTCTCATGCTTGTGTTATGAATGAATACTTATGTTTAAATTTTGTGTTGAATTTGTATGTTATTAATAGCAAGTAAAATATTATTGCGCTCAGTAGTTATGTTTGCAAGAGGCTCTCCTCGTATGAGCTTACTACAAGCTAAAGCTATAGAAAATAAGGCTTTAGTTGCAGGAAAAAAAGATTCACCAAAAGGTTTTACTACCAATAAGCCAAGGGCATCTTCAAGAGGTATATTTGTAGTTACTTATATTATGAACTATGTGATTTGTGAGCATGTGCTTTTTGGTTGAGCTATCTATAATTTTAATTGAGTTGAGCCTTTTCTATTTTGTACTTGGTTACGTTGTGTAGTGGAGAGATCTAGAGCTGAATGGAATCTAGGACTAGAAAAGGCTTTTGTTGATTCGCTCCATGAGCACAATGACCCTTATCATAGGGGTCAGAATGGGGACTGAAACTTTGAATAAAATTGTGAAAATTTTCCATGAAAGACATCCCCTACGTGAATTTTACAGAGGAACAAATTCAAGAGAAAGAAAAGGATCTAGAAAGGTACTATAGGACGTTGAAGGAAGCAAGGAATCAGAGTGGAGACCTCATGGAATGATCAAAGGTGTATGATAGAAGCCGAGCCATAACTTTGGAACAATATTATCATCATAAGTTGTTTCTGTGAACATTGTTAAGTTTAGTAGCAGGTTATGCATGCAATCAATCTCTTTTTCACTCTTATTCTATGCAGTCACATCCTAGAGCTAAGAAATTTTGCAACAAATCTTTCCCTTTGTTTGATGCTTTGGGAGAACTATATGATGGTGAGTTATCGATTTTTAATTTGTGCTTACCTCCATATTGTACTCTAGAATGTTTTATTTTGCTTATCCTTCCTTGTACTTTTAATTGGTGTGTAGGCCAAACAGCTGAGGGTAGTTATAACTTCACATCATCTGCTGAGCCATCACAGTATCCAGTTGTTACACAAGTAGAGACTGGTGCTGAGTTTGTTGAGACTGAGGTTAACTTTCTTGATATCAATGACACACCCATGCACAATGACGATCTGAGCACACAAAATGAGCAAAGGATGAATGGAGAGTCTGAACAGAATCTGCAAAGCAAGGATGGAGTAGACCATGAACAAATGATGCAAAGGAAGCCTAGTACTAACTCAAGAAACAGACAAGGAAAGAGCCAAAAAGGCGTAAGCATAATGGAGATGTCACTAGAATGATGGAAATATATCTTCAGATGAGGACTGAAAAGGTTGAGGAGGAAGTTGTGCAGTTGACTAGTGAAAGAATCGAGGCAACAAATGTGGATGACTTCTCTATCAAGAGATGTATTTCTGTCTTCAAGACAATGGCAGAAGTGTCACAGCAAGAAAAAAAATCAAAGTATTTGGTGTGTTCAAGAATGAGCAAAACCATGAGATTTTTCTTAGTGATGATGAAGAGGATGCTCTTATGTGGTTAAGAAGTGAGATGGCTAAGACAAGTACCGGTCAATTCCTTTGCTCTCATTATTTTATTACACATAGTAAGAAGGCAAAGGGTGTCAGGCTCTATGACACATGTTCTTTCTATATTTGAACAGGGTGAGGTTAAGAGTACGCTGAAACATCTTTCAAGTAATTGGCAGGATGACTATCCTGATTTGGTGAGCAACCAATGCATTCCCAAGTTGTCTTGTTCTTCCTATGCACCTAGATGCACCACCTTGACATTTTAATAATCTCAAAGTGGGCTAATTTCCACTCATATAGATAGGTTCTGTCTTGAGCTTCTCCTGGAACCATATATTCAGTATATGGCATTATGTCACTCTTCCTCTTCTCTTTTTCTCTTTCTTACACCTCCTGGTTTGCCCTTACGGTTGTAATTGTTGTCCTGCTAACAGCAACTGCTTGCATGGGGCAGTGACTCAGCTTAAGGGCCTGTTTGGTTGGGCTGTGGCTGTTGACAAATCTGTTGTTGGCTGACTGTCTAGAAAAGCTACTGTAGCTGTGGGAAAGTGAACATATGGCTTTTGGTTTATCCAAATCATCTATAGCATTTTGGAAAATGAGCACAGAAGCTTCAACACATTGCAAAAAGATGGCAGAAGGCAGCTTTTTCAAACAGCTGAATTTGCACTGCAAAGCCCACAGCTACCGTTGGCAAAAGCTGGCAAAAGCTGCTGAAAAGCTGGCCGTTTGGTTGGGCTGCAGCTTTTTCCAGTGAAAAACTGCTGAAAAGCTCAACCAAACACCCCCTAAAGAAAAGCTAGTGGCTATCTGCAAACTGCTTGCTAGGAAGAGCTATTTTTGGGTTCCGGTGTGAATTGGGTTGCTGGCATTTTGACTTATCCAACTTGATCTTTCTTGAACTAACCAGGTGCTATTGGTTTGATTTTTGTGAGGGTCCAACTACTCAACTAAATGGTGGCTGCCACTTTATAGAGAAAACTTCCCAAATCTTTTTCAACAGATAACATTCTGCATGGAGACAATCTAGAAATAGCAAATGTAAATTGTGATTTGATAATGTACTTCTTACTCTTTTCTCCTGTGAAGATTATAAAAATATAGGAAATGAATTGCAAGGACTTTTTTCTCCATTCGTAAGCTGGTATACTCATTCAATTTTACCCAATATGTAAATGTGTAGAATCCCATTTTCTTGTACCTTGTTTGTATATGATCATCTAATTGTTCAATTAAATTTGGTTATTTATGTTTCTAAATGCCTAAAGTACCATAGTGCACAATAATAATGGACATAGTCTATCATCGTGCAGGCACCTGCAAGAACAAAAGCAACAGAGACGCTTGTGGTGGTAATGAGGACTATAATCTGCTTGTAGGAAAGCAGATCATCCTACAAAGTTTTGCAGTGGACTTCAAAATTCTGGTGTTTCATTTCTCATGAACCTATTAACTAAGACTTATCTTGTAGTTCTGTCAATTTGAAATTCAGAAATTGCCAATGTTTGGTAGGTAATCCATGCTACCATTTCCGTAAGTTTCTTAGAGTGATGTTTGATTGAGCTATGTGATTTTAAAGATCGCTTTGTTGGCAATATGAGAATTTGTTGGAACGAGCCTGCAGTGTGCTAATTTGTCTAATAGTTGTGCTAATGTAGGGAGTTGATGTATTAGATCTATTTGTTTGGATAACAGTGTTGGATCTCTTGAACTCTGTTATCCAAACAAAATATAATGTGGAGGGATTGAGGTGGTGGGGAGGGATTGATCCCACTAGGGATTGGGTGATGAGAGGGGGATCAACCCAATCCACTAGAGGATTGGTTCCCCTAGTGGTTTGCTTCCTGCCTCCCAAACATGCCCTTAGTGTATTGATCTCGCGAATTGCATGTCATCCTAGGAACTCCTCGTGGATCATCTGCAATGAGCACTTTAGGCGCAGCAGCCCATTTTACCAGTATCCACACTTGCCTCAGCGGAATATCATATCATTCAGAAACATTAAGAGAGCAACTTGGGATGCCTCCTAATCCAGGCCACATGGCCATTTTGTTTGGCTGTTGGATCCTTCGTATGGATAGGTATCTTAATGGCTATGATTTCTTTAGATGGAAGCTTGAGTAAGAGGAAATAAAATATGACTGCTTACATATATGCAAATCCCAAACATGAAATGCTCACTCTTCTTCCTCCCTCTCCTCCCCTCCTCTCTCTACCTTGCTAGACTCCTAGCCTCCCACGCTTGCCCCAGTTCCCCAGTGCCATCCCCTTCGTGAATGATGTGTTGCTACTCCAGCTTGGCGATTGCGGAAGCCCCACTCCCGTAGTAGAGGATGAGCAGTTCGCAATAGTAGCAGCATCCACGACAAATTGGCTGTCCTGGACCGAGCGGCAAAGGTGGCATTAGCGACCAAGGCAGTTGTAGCCGCATCGCGCAGTTCAACCCTGGTAGGGGTAGTGGTAGAGGACACAAGTAGCAATGACAGCATCCTTGACAACTAAGTAAAAGGTAGCCATGATGTGCACGGTGTGAACAGGCTCCACGGGAGGCCATCGGCAAAATGTTCCTCTTGCTAACAAGCGAGGGAACAATGAACATAGCACGTGCTGTAGCGACCGTGGCCTCCATCTTTGCTCTCGTGAGCTCTCTCTTGCTCATACCTCATGTTGATTCCCCTATCGAAATATCTTAACTTAGCTTTACAGTATTTTTATGACCGAGCAGCATCAACGTTGTGTGCTAGCCTTATTGGATGAAATGCACCGAAGGAATCGCTGTAATCAATGGTCCTTTTTGTGCGTGGAGAGTGCAACAGTGGACTCATTAGAAGATGCATTTCATATATTGTTCCCTCCATAGTCCATCATTATAGCTGGTGTCCATGTGCATGTTAGAATAAAAATGTTATTTTAGGTACAAATGTGTTGGCTCTTGTGGCATGGGAACCCTCAACATTCATGACTTAGGGCATCTTTCAATTTTAGGAACGCAAAACACAGAAATATGAAAAACGTAGAAACTTGATAGGAATATAAGTGTAAAATGGAGGATTGCGAAACACATCGCCTCACCTTGCTGACCATGGCATCTATTGTGCACTGCTAGAACCTCCTCGCAGTTATGGCCAGCCTCGCGGAACCAATGTAAGCTCCTTCCTATTATCCCCCTTCTTCCTATTATCCCCTCTAGGTTTAGTCCCTCTTTCCTTAGCTCTAAAGTTTAGTAGAGTTGGAGTTAAAGTAATTGTAGATGCTTGTTAGAGTGTCCCCCATAGACACTTGATGTTCAGCAGTTTAATGCGAACTTGCATGTTGTTATCAGCAATATTTTACTAAATAGAATAGTCATTTTGGAATCAGAATAGCACAATAATTTCCCTGTACAAGTTATTTCTTAAACTGCCTTTGGGAATTGGACTCTTGCATTACAAATTTGAGATCTTTTCATTTATGGAGCCTTTCTTAGGTAACGCACAGAGATAAAATGAGTTCATTCACTCAATATCGTAGAATAATTTGGTAATTCACTCCATATCATAGAATAATTTAGTAATTAGCATTTCTTGTTGATGATTATTATGAATAATGTATTAATTGACAACAATAAACTCTCTCCATCCTCATCATCAAACGGAATCAATATTCGCAACTAGTTCGTCGGTGTGCTAGCACCAACACACACACCTAGGGTTGCTCCACGTTGGCACTAATTGCGGTGACCTACATATTACCCTTTCGAGTAATATGCTAGTCTTTGACATGTCGCAGACGAAGTGCCTTCTCGTCTACAGCATATCACACAGAGTAGCACGACAGAAGCATTGCAGCGGTCCATAAATCACAAACTTAATTTACAAACTCAGAGAACAAGATACAAATACATTCCCAAAAGTACGGGGAATTTAAAACCGTTCCAATTGGTTATAGCAAAAGACATAACTATACTCTTCTCTCCCACATCCTATACTTGTACTCTATGCTTCAGGGTCTTCATCACGGTGGTCGAAGTAGTGGTTGATTCCCTCGTCCTCCTTCGTTGCTGTTGACCCCTTGGAGACTTTATCTTTAGCCCCGATGTCGACTACATTTTGATCTGTTGTCGGCTCACCTCCTAATCAAAGGAATTAAAATAGAGGGATGAGTACAGAAGGTACTCAACAAGTCTAGGAATAGCAAAGTGGTGTTTGATGCACTATCTACTGAGAACAGCAATGCTCTCCAAAAGCAATTCAAATTTTGTAAGGTAAGAGAGTCAAGTTTTAATTTAAGAGACTAATGACCTCATGTCTCACAAGCTGCTAGGATTCCCGATGAATCCCTTTCTTGCAGAGTTCGCAGTTCCAACCAGGAACATGGAGTGACTCAGCCACACTTTTTATACTCTGCAGAGGTGTGCAACTGTACCCACAAATGATCATAAACATGTATCCGAGGGAGCGACCTCCAAATCACGTATCCATGATCACAGAGCCGTTTCGCCACCCGCTCGGTCATACTCCGCGTCATAATCCCGCACAATCGGGCCAAGGACTACCAGCCATGCCGTTGATCCTACAGATTCAACGCTTTGTGGGTAGCCAACGGCTAACACCACCTTCCCAACAGTTGATCTTATAGATTCAACTTTGAGGGCTTCCTTTCCCGGGGACAGTATGACCTAGGGCAAAGGTACTTTAGCTCAGCCCCGCCCATACAGGGTATGTGGTAAGCGCGATCGCTACGACCCTTAAGCACACTCGATCATTGGTTACATTAACCTTATATGAAATATTCCCGTGTGATGAAATCCACCTTCCAATGTGCCTCCGGCACCCTTTCCAGGATTTCAACACCCACCATGATCACGCCCAAAAACCAACGATCAAACAATTCCAAAGTTGATTCAATTTAGAAGATAGGTTTTCATTTTGTGCATGTTATAGACAAGAAGGAAATTTTAGAAAACGTTCTCAATGGATATGAACAAGAAACTGGACTTGCCTGGTAACGGATAGGTAGTGGAGTTCGACGGTTCTGCTTGTTGAACTCCGGCTTCTGATAAAGAAAACCGATAAGGTCCGATAAGGACTAATCCAAAAGATTCCAAATGTGAATGCGATGACATGACATCGTATGCATGAAATGATGCATATATTGAATTTATCATCAAAATCTTTAAACTTAAACCTTCTTAATATTCTCTTAAGGATTTATAATTTTCTAAGAGTAACTCGAGCGTTAAATATCTTAAACCCTATGTTCATCTTTCGCATGTCAGCATCCACTAATTTAACTTTTGTTTTCTTCACTCAAGATTTAACATGTTCTATTTAATCCAATGTCCTCAACTTAACAATTTAGTTAAGTTTTCAAGAAAATTAACTTAGGGTTCAATCCTTTTTTAAAGAATAATACTTGTCACTCAGTTTAGAATAATTCATAGCTTAATCAATCTTAAATTTTCTTCTGAAAAGAAACCCTTTTGAAACTAAATAATTTTGTTCAAATTTTCGGTTCATTCCCTAATTCACATATGTATATCTACCATTTTTTTCTCATATCACTTTCATTTTCTGACTTTAGGGAATTAGAAACCTACATATATACTTTTTTTAATATATCCTTTCTTTTCATCTTCATGCCGTTTTTTTCTTTCATTTTCATTTTATTCATCTGGTTTTTTTCCTTCCACCACCCTCCGGCCGGCCTTTTAGGCTCAAACCGGAGCCTCCCTCAATCCTCATTCACCCGACTGAATTCCTTCCTTGCCTTCTTCACTCCCCCTGGGTTCCACTCGGATGCCCCGCCGCCGCCTGTGCTCCTCGCCACCGCCGACGCCCCTTGGCGCTGCCGCCACCTCAACCCAGCGCTTCCTCTTTCTCCCCGCGGTCTCTCTCTCTCCGCTCCCTGATACATGCCGCCGCCTCGGGCGGGTGTTCCGTCGGCCTTGCTCGGGATCTCGCTGCCCTCCCCATGACCTCGGACACCGCCGCCTCGTGGCTCAGAACGCCACCGCCACGAGCCTAGGGCTTGGATTCGGCCGGCCCCGTCGCCTCGGTGCCTCCGCCTTGGCCGCCGCCCGGGACGGCTGAGGCCGATGTCGTAGCTCCGCCGCCGGAGCTCCGCTGGGCCGGCCTCCCGTCGGTGGCGTGCCGTGGCCCCCTATACCGCCGCCACTCTTTGCAGGTGAGTGCTCTCCCCTTTTTCCCCTCTACTCCTCAGTTCTAGGGTTCTTACCTCGCTTGGTCCAACATGAGCTTGATTAAAGCTTGACTTTTGTGATGCTGATGCTCTTGCAATTTCAACTTGCTTAGCTCAATTCGAGATGAGAATAGGTTATTGCTCAATCTTTTAATACTGTTGCCAAACATATTTGTGCTCTGCTATAATTGGTTTAGTTACATTTGACTGGTGCGGTCTAACAAGATCATAACATTCAATTGACTAACTAACTTGATCTAACACCAACTGATAAGAATAGGGTTGCACTCAATCTTAACCTCTTATCACTGGTTCCATGTATGCCTTAATTTTGTCAAATCAAATGACCAAGGTTATACTTGGTCTTAATTAACTAAGGCTTATGTTAAAATCTGAGGTGTTTCTTCACTAGAATTGGTAAAACAGACACTACTTCTTGCTTCCTAGGCTAGTTTATGCTGGTGCTTTACTTTTGAGTATTTGTTAACAGAATTGATAAAGCAGATACTACACTTAATCTCAGTTATTTTTGTTTCCCATATATGGTTATGCCTATTTCAGTTCTTCGAATTGAAAAAAACAGATGCTACTAGTGTCTACTCCTGATAGAGCCATATTTGGACTTGTATACGTGCTCTTTAGTCCTAGTACTAATTTAAACTAATGTATGTGCTTCTGGTATGTGTTTAACCTTTGCCTCATTATTTCTCCTGGTGGTCCAGATTCTAAATGATACCAATACTGACTCTCATATATGCTAGTTCATGTTTTAAGTACGGCTGTGATGCTTAATCTGGTGCACTTGTTTTTCCAAGGACATGAATCTATTACTACCTAATCTTTGTCCTAAAACTTAGTATTTATATTTTCTTGGATGAAGCCTTGGTTCCAGTGGTCTGGACCTATAGCTATACTTGACTATGCATATCAGTTTATTCAATTGAAAGAACAGGATGCTAGCTTGATGTTAGTCTTAATTCTGTGATGGTTTGTTTACTTGAGAAAAGGGTAGAGATGGGTATATTTGAATAAGAACAGAGAACTACTATGCTGCCTATTAGCTGCCTTTACTTAAATCGTGATGATTTCTCTGAGAAAGAATTTGAGAAAGGTGATAAGAAATAAAATCTGATAAGAACAGATTCACTACACGCGCTGCCTAAACAAAAACCCGATGATGATTCTAGAATTAGAGAAATGGTTTGGGAAAAAGTATAACTTGATAAGAGCAGATGCTATAGATGCCTCACTAGAAATCTGAGGGTCCTTGCTATTGCTACCTATTAGGTGTGCATATGTAAGGTTATGATTTGCAATAAGCTTTACCTTCTATTGGATGGAACAAGAGTAAGCTGGCTATGCTGGTCTGTTGGCTTTTCTTCTGGACCTGCTTCTCCTAAAGCTTGCTAGAGGTTTGCTCTTCCTTTCTAGGCTTCCTGGCTCCTCTGCTGATCCTGATGGCCTTCTCCTCCTAAGTGCCCCTGGCTGCCTTTGGTGTTCTCGAGTTCTAGGTTCCCTGGAGCTTGCTTCTTGGCTGCTCTAGTGCCTAAGTTTGGTGGTGACTACTATTGTGGTACTGCTCAGCTCAATTGCCTTAGTACTATTCCTATTGAGCCTCCTCTAAAGTTCTACGGTGGCAATTCTCTTGCCACCTCCTGCTGCCTTAACAGTCTAGTCACTAAGGGATGACTACTGCAGTTCGGTTGCCTTGCTTCTATTGTACTAGCTCACTTGAGCTATATGGTGGTGATCTTTTAGGCCACCTCATGCTACTTGATACGTGGCTGCACAGATCTTTTACAACACTGGATAACTGAATGGCTTGATTATTTACTTGGGTTGCCTTACATGCTAAGTTATTTGACTTAGGTCAAACTTTGTTGGCTGCTGGATGTACATTCGATGGAATACTACCCTATGTTCCAAGGAATTTGACTTTGGTTGATTTATGTGGGCTATTGGATAATTCACTCGGTGAATTTGTTGCCTTATTCCACAGTTGCCTTTTCCATTCGTTTTGCTTTACAAAATAATTTCTTTTCCAAAACAAAAATCATGGAGGTATTTTAGATTAGGAAAAATAAAACTATTTTTGCCTCTCACCTCTTTTCTCTCTAATTTATAAAATATTACATTTTGTCCAATGAGGGTCTTAGCCACGTGGCCCTCGGACATTTTCAAAAACAAAATTGTTTTTCAAGCTATTTTCAAAACTAGAAAATTATTTAGGTCATCGGCGCTCTTTTGCCCCCGCAGCTAACCCTGCGGATGTCGGCGGAACTGTGCCAGTGACCACTTGTATTTCAAAAATATCATTTTCAAAAAAATTTGCCTCCTACAGCAACGGCGCGATTCCATCGGTCTCGAGTGCCCATACTCGACGACCTCGGATGACCACCAATATTTCTGAAGATCTCCCCCCTCTGACTCATGGTGTACCACTTCAGCCCAAGATTCGAAGACCTAGGGTTTAGATGTTGTATAGGTAGAATCTTGATCATGTAATTTTTATTTTTTCTTCTTCTTATTCTTTTGTAACAACATTGTATCATGACATTGTAATGTTCATCATTCAATAAAGTTTGAATGTTTATTATATTCGAATGTGTATGAATGATGAATGCAATGGTTCACGAGTATGCCATGAATGCGCAACAAATTCCTTCCCCTCTCGACTTAGCTCTCAACGTAGTCCGGTAGAATCGGGTCAACTCAGCGACGCGAGTTGCTCCGACTTCCACCTCACGCTCTTAATGACTAAGCCGAAAACTAGAGTTCTCACACTAATGGGGTGTCATCTAGGGTTTCAGAATGTCCCACACATGCATGCCTAAAGACGTCCCCCAAATAGAGGCTGCTTAGTGGAGCCTTACATAGAATTGCAATAAGGCACTAATTAAGTCATCACAGAATCCCAATTGAATTAGGATCATATCAGGACCATGGGCGTGGCTATTGTATGGTCAATCATTGGTGTGGTTGATTTCCGACAGTTACAGTACATTGTCGGAAAGTCACCGCTCGCCTAGCTCTTCTCCTTTTTGGGTGATGCAACGATTCTCCTCCAGCTCCCCTCTCTCCCACCCATTGTTGCCATCCTTACTGCTTCCACCTTCCATTTTCATTATTGAACGCTACCTGTTGTCAACGATGGATGTAAAAAAGGAAGATAAAAATTCAAGGGAAAAAACATAGCATTCAACTGTGTGATTGCAATTTTTTATGATTGGACTGACAAATGGATGAAGTGAAAGTTTCAACCAAATGAACTAGGGCTTTCAACCTCATGAACTAGAGCTTTCTAAGTAGATCAATAGCTTTTTGCCATGTGTAACATGGCTTTCAACCGAACAAAATTGAAGTTTTAATCTGAAAAAAAAATGAGCTTCCAACCCCCGGCACACAACCTTTTCAGTAGATGCATCAGAACTTTCACCCAAAAATTTTGAAAAAAATTGAGGATAAATCAAATGGGGAAAGGTCCAAATTTGAGAGATCACCCCTACCTCCCCCTACTTGCCACCATGAAGGGACAATAATGGTGGTGTGACTCACCTGGCGGTGGGTCAAGTCCAGTGGAAGGAGATAAGGGAGTTGCTGACGGCAATGAGTAGTGGAGGCGGCGGCGACCAATATCTTTCCAAGTTCTAGAAATGCAGTGGAGCGCAGGGAAGATGGAGGGCAGCCACCCCTCGTGGCAACGGATGGCACGGTGGTGGATGGGGAGGACCAAAGGATTGTCTGTGGTGACTAGTATTGTGGGGGAGAAAGGACAAGACAATTGAGAAAGTGGAGGATGAGGCTGGGATCGATTGGAGTTGGTTGGAGTGACATGTGTTCAGAGAAGTGGTCCCATGCAATGCAACAAAGTGCGAAAGAACAATGTAAACTAGTGTTTTCACAGGATCATTATGTTTCAACCAAGTACGTGTGATCTTTCGAGTTCATATTGTACTCAGCCGCAATAAATTCCGATCTACGTGTTGATAGTGGCCGGATCCACAGCAGGACATAGGGACTTTGAATTCCCGGGCTTACATAAAAGAACCACTTAAATGAACCTATATACTGTTGTCACATGCTGATCCCTTTGGCTAATGATAACAAAACAAACTCAAAGCAACATGCAGCACAATCATTAATTAACTCAGTCTTGTAGTTGAACATTAAGTTGCGATTTGATTCCTCAAGCACATATTTGTTATGACCAGACACTTCCCTAATCTAACCACATCGAGGGTCTAGAGATATTAGGTGAGCGGTAGATTCTATCTTCATCGTTTATTTTCATTCGCACATTTCATAATAAATCTGAAAGCAGCCAAGTTACACAGTAACATTTGACAACACCGAACCATATAATCATTATATGAGACCAATTGATGATATTAAGAATATAATATATCTAGTAATTTCTCAATCTAACAGTATGTACACTATAACATGTTTTCACATTATTGATTTGATTTTAATATCCTATATCAATGATCTATTGATCCATGAAACATGATTACCAATCAACATATGGGCTGATTTATAGTCTGAAGTGCTGTACAAAATTATATAATACTAGTAATCATTTAGAATATCATCATGATGTGAATAAAGAATTCCATACACAACTCACGTACTTCATTAACATTATAGTTTTTTCAAGGCAAACTATACTATCGTTTATTCATGGACATATTGATCAAAAGTTCACTAATAGAAAAGTGACACAATCATCTTTGTTATTGCTGTAGAACGTATCATTAACAAAACAAGCACCCTGCAAAAATTCAAAACAAAACGTGAGTTACTTTAGGAAAACGGAAAATTGACCCCATACTTGCATACTTCCATTGCTTTTTACGGGTACTCACAGGCCATTCTTCCATCAACGCCCATTTTGTTTTTGACGTCCCGTTTGTTTTCTCAATTAGTGCATCATGAAAAGATCGTAATGCCCCTAGCCTCACCTATTAAAGGCTTCTTCCTCCCTGATCTCCTTCCTCCTAAGCTCACCATTCATGGTTGTCTTTCTCACTCTTCCATGTGAAGCTTCATCTCAAGCCATAGCATCTTGTGCCACCATCTCCCTTCCCTTCTCTCTCCTCCCTCACCCTCCCCGCCCATGTGACACTCGAGGCCGGGGTGGCATGCTCCCTAGGCCGAGCTCAATTCTGAGTGGTGGGGGCACGCCGCGGTTGGGCAGGAGGATAGGGAGGGGAGAAGAAGTGGAGGGTGGCACAAATGGCTGCCGCGCAGTAGACCGAGCTTGAGCTCAAGGTCATGGCCGTCGCGCACCAAGACGAGCTCAAGTCCATGGCCAGCATGCGCCAGGCGACCTCGAGGCCAAAGCACGTGTAGGGAGGAAGGAGGAGCATTAGCCATAGTGGTGCGGGAGAGGAGCAGCAGGGGCTTGGCCAGAGGTGAGCTCGAGGTGGGAAGCACCATAGGGCTAAAGAAAAGAGGAAGACATGGGAAAAAATGTCTTTTTGGACAAAACCTGATAGATTGGGCTGGTCAAACCCTATTGACCAAACAGAAATGGCTGGGAATACCAAAAACAAAATGGATAGAAAATGTCATTTACGAGCACCTGCAAAAAGCAATGGTAGGTTGCAAATATGGGTGGCATTAGTGGCAAAGGCACAAAATTCCCTTACTTGGTCTTCTCCTTTGTTTTGCTGTTGAGTAAAAGTTTGTTTTTCTTGTTCCTCCACGTGTAGATAAAGTTTGGATTTCAAATTTTGTATCATCATAGATTGAACTTATGACATTGCTATGAAATTTTCTATAATATTTTATAACAAAGGGCAACAAGCAAGGATGGAGGCTTAGGCTGCTTTTGGCATTGCAGTGGATTATAATAATCCCGTTTGATTGAACTGTTTTTGCATATTTTGCCGTTTGGTCAATTGCTTTTGATATAATCTAAAAAAAAAGAGTTCCAAATTGCTTCCGGGCTGTCACAAAGCCAGAGTAGATATATCCATCTTGTGGTAAGTGCAGTTATTTTGTTTTTGTATATTTTAGGAGTTAATTAGATCTAGTTTTATAAACATGATGCTAACTTTTCATCAACCACTTTTGTACATCAACATAGAAAATAAGTTCAGCATATCACAATTCAATGGTCAAAAACTAAGCCTTAAATGGGCTTCAAATCACACCCCACATTCCATGTCTCACCACCTAGGCATCTCACCCAAGTGGCACAGAACCCGCACTGAAGTGCCACACATGGAAGGCACATATGTAACTAAAGAGGTAGAGAGAAAGAAACATACTAGAAATGCAATCACTTATACAGTAAACTGCGAAGTGACAATACCCAATTGGCTCTGTGAGGCTGGAGAGGCTACCAGGATGCGTAATATTAGCCTCCTATGCTGTTTAGAAGGATTGCTACAAGTTTTACTATGATATTTTATGAAATCCACACCATATTTTTAGGAGAGATGGCACTAGAGCACCCAAAGGTTCAGATGCACATAACACAGCCACATGGAATAATTGTAACTATAAGAGTGGCAAACTTGCGTTGTGAGCCTCTCCTCTCATCCTTCCCGTGTTTCTTTTGCTCTTTCTACTTTCTTCTCCGCCACCACCTTTACCCCTCTCCTCCAAAAGCCTCGCCAGTCGGAGCGGAGGGGAAGGGTATGTTATGCTAGTACTGAATACAGTTCCCTATAAAAGGTTATTGCCGCTATGGCATTCCTCGAACTTACAGCTGGTGCAACCGGGTTTCCTCCAACGAGTTGCTGATGACCTACAAGTGCACATGATCAATTGTAGTGTTTTCGATGAGAAAAAGTGTTGAACCAACAATAAATGGTGATTGGTCTCACTTGATCCAAATCTAAAACAAGTAAAAAGTAAAGGTTGAGATGCACAACTACATTTCTCAAATAATTTTCAACCTCGAGGATGCAATAAATAATAAAAGAAACAATTACTTGACTTAAAAGTAAAAAATATTTTTGGAATAAATAAAAATAGAAAATACATAAATATTAAAAGTGCTAAGAGATGTGTTCTAATAGCTAAAAATGATGAATGGGTATACACGTTCAATAGTAACAATCCTCATAAGGATATTGGGATTCTAGGCTAACATAAAACATGATTATGGTAAATATATAACTAATGGAGGAACCTTTTGGTTGGAGAAAATTCTATGCACATTTATAACTAATCCAAGTTTATGCCACTATCATTATGTATCGGTTATGGAATAATGTAATAGGCTTTATACCTTCTCTTAGTAGATTGGATCTTGTAGCTCGTCCATCGGACCTTCTATCACTCATCCATCAAGCATCATTTCCTCCCACCAATATTGCCTAGTCTAGCCAAGGGAGACAACAAGGCAAACAACTACTACTATGATCCCCTTTAGGGAGTTAGACATATATTCATAATCAATCCCAATAAATAAATTAATAGTGCCGAAGATGGAGGACAATCAAATAATGCCAAAGATGTATGGCCATCACAATAAGTAGATAAATTGATGCATAGTCTTGGTGAGACTACTCACACATCATGCAATTGGTCGAAAAACATAGCATAAATTGAATACATATATTGATGTGAACCAAGATTTATAACCAATCTTGAAGTCTGGACAAGCATAGATGAGATTCCATTGAGGAATAACTAGTTATGGAGGCTTGTTGTACAGGTGAATCTATGGTGGAATCTCATGGTGATGATGAAGGTAGAAAATTAGAGCATCCGACGGACGCCTAGTGATCTGTCTTGTCGCCTCTCTCTTCCATTTGCAACGTGAAGGCTTCTGTATATATAGAAAAAAAACTCAGTGAAATTATTTTAGGGACGGATATGGATCTACTCGTGAAGAGATCCCACCAACTGAGCCTCATGGAGCCCACACGGCAAAGGGTGCCGTGTGGCCTACTAGATTCCCCCCTTTTGTATACAATGCTCCTCTTCCAAAACATTCTCGAATATACTAGATTTTCAAATTTTATGATGTTTTTTGTACGTGTGATAAATAAAGGAGATAATTCAACTGTCTGGCATTTTGTCAAATGATACTCCCTCCGTCCACAAATGTAAGGCGTGCACGGAATTTAAGGTTCAACTTTGACCAAAAATTAAACCAATAATATTAAATTATATGACACAAAAATGATATCATTATATTCATATTTAAACATATTTTCAAATGGTATCACTTTTGTATTATATTATTCAATAGTATTGGTTTAATTCTTGGTCAAAGTTGAACCTAAAATTCCGTGCACGCCTTACATTTGTGGACGGAGTGAGTATAAAAAATATTTTTTTATTGTAAAAAAATTATAAAAAGTTATTATTAAACGTTGAATAATACGACACGTTTTAAACTTGCAGTTGCCACGTCCTGCTTAACACCACCGTCCTCGTCGGCCTTCCCACCGTCACTGGCGAGGGAAACATCGTTGAGGTTAGCGGCTCTTCTTAGGTCATGTACAATGCAGGGTGTTTATAGACCGGTGCTTAAAGAGAGAAACTAGCGTTGCGTCCCAAAAAATATGTGACTTGTAATGCGGAGTGCTTCATATGGGTGCTTAAGTTGCTTTAATATTCGTGTAGCACCTACTCTAGCACCTGTTATCTCCAATGCAGCACATTTTTAATCTCTTGATTTTGCTGCTGAGATAGGCACCGGTTGAAGCACCTATCATCCGTGTCACACGTAAGCACCAGTCTAGCACCGGAAGCTAAACTTTACTTCCGTCGTCCTCCCTAAGCACCTATGCAAACCGATCTCATAAAAAAACCGAGTTTTTTTCCTAAGGCACCTGTCTAAGCACCTGTGTTGTATAGGGCCTTATAAGCCTCTTTTGGATCTAGTTTTGCCTGCTCTCGTCCAGGCCTGAGTTGGTCGGATTTGGTTCTCTTCTAGTTTGCTCGGCGGCGTTTGATTCTTGTCTCACGCCGCTTCCGTCTCCTTCCTCCGATGCTTGCTTCATAACATTCTCTGTTTTATAAAAATCACTCTCTTTTTGGTGCTTCATTCAAATATGGTAAGTAGAGGACCGTCTCTGTTTTCGCCGGCAATGAGGCAATCTTTTTCCTCATTTTGCAGCCATCGATGTGCTTCATCTCTTACATATCCGGCCGCTTCCAGGCTAAGTGTCTTCACTATTTGAAGCTCTTCCTCAAGATCTGAAGACAATTAGAAGAGAGGCCTCCTCCTTAAGTAGGTGATGGGTGCGGGCGATGTGCATGCGAGGCCTCCTACTGAACTCATCGATCTCAAGCTACACTTATGGAGGCCCAGTACCTGATTCATGGGATTCATGGGTATACGGTGGTCTTGCAGTTGCCGTTCCTGCTAACTTGAGGTGGTCCTGTCTTGGGTGGGCCGGCGTTAAGCATCATCGACATCATCAGCGTCGGCGCCAGCTTCTTCCCTACGTACGCGCGCGTTCAGTAATTGTGATGCCGGGAAGCTCTCTGGTGGCACTCCATCAACTTTGAGTAGGATGCTGCCATTGTAAACCTTCTGGCCATGCCGCACGTAAGGAGGCCTTTCTGCGATGTGCATCTGCATCACCTTCAGTTCATCGCCGGCGGTTAGTCATCACCATTGTCAACAACTGTAAAGGGGGCGGCGAGTGTGCATCTCGCCACATTATTTCCTAGTGTCCAAGCCTGGTGCGGTTTTGATGACACGTAGCAATAGGGGCATGAATGTATTTTTCCTTTCTTTTGTTGCCTCTTGGCTCCGAGAAGGTGTTTCTGTAAGCTTCCCGTGGGATCTACGAACCCTATATTATCTTTTAATTAAAGCAGGGTCTATCTTTAAAAAGCTTGACAAGGTCGACCTTGAATTCAGATTCTGATGAGACTTGGCAGACCGCGAAGTAGATGGTGGTGGCAAGCTGTTGACTGACTTCATGGAAGAAATTCCATTTGGATGTTAACATGACGGAATCGTCTAGCGGTAAGGATCATTCACTGAAATTTAAAATCTTCGACAGCTGCACTTGTCGGTGAATTTTAAGAGTATGACGAAATAAGAAGTGCAAGCATATCACCTGATCAGAATGGAACAGAATAGAAAACAAATAAGAAGTGCACATTACTAAAGAGATTTTGCAGAAAGCCAGAAAGTGAAGTCGAGTGGGATGGCAAGCTCTGGACCGGCTTCAGGAAAGAAATTTCAATTTGATGGCCAAATAGATGCTTCTTAGGGCGAAATAATTATTTTATTTCGTGAGAGGCTGAAATGAAAGTCGGACTAGTCCAAACGATCAGACATGATGGTGATATTGTACAAAACTAGCACGGTGTCTCACCCGATTATGCAGGAAAAGTTTTTTATTATCTTTATTTTTTTACATGTACGCTAATATTAGATCGCTACAGGAAATTTAAATTCGAATCACGAGCCGAACCTCTAGTCGTTGTATTGAGCTATCTATTTAGGTGTAATTATGATGATCTATAAGATGTGATCTATTTAGGTACAATTATGATGATCTATCAGTTGTGCTCTGTTTGGGTGCATTTATGAATATCTATAGCATGTGATCTGTTTAGGTACAGTTATAAAAATCTATCGGTTCTGGTGTATTAATAATAAATAAAATAATCCACTAGATTAATGGTCTGTTTAGATACTGATGAGGACATGACCCCATGGATGTACCCACTGCCAACTCTACTTTCACTACATCAACTACCTCCACCGGTCAACCTATAAAGGATAAAAGAAGATCCGTGAAGCTCGTCAAGAACAAACGAGGAGTCAAGTTCAAGCTTTCAGGAGGAGGAGCAAATGAAGTTCATGTGACCATAAAGATGTCTCACATGGATTTGTGCTGTACAAGGAGATCTCCCATGTCACATTTGGTCCAAGAAGAGTTAGAGATCAAGTACAACAAGTTCTGGACTCTGATTCAAATTCCTGAGATAGTCCTGACCTCAAACTATTATATCTGGAGCATACGGACTCCGATTTGGATGACCTTGGACTCTTTGGAAAGCTTATCTCGTGCTCTTTCCAACCTGTCCAACCCCATCTCCAAATTCCTTACGAGCACGCGGTACTTGCCAAAATAGTCCAAAACTATCTCTATAATAGATCACCTCTTCTCTTTAAATACCCCTAGGGTTCTCTCTTTAGCTTCGGGTTTTGTTTTGTTAAGAGTTTGCTACCTTTGCAACTTCGTGTATCTTTGTTTGTGTCCAACGACCAGATCAAGACCGCTTTTCGGAACCCCACTCTATCTTGTTCTTCATCCATACTTGTAATTTTAGATTGTTTTATCTTAATTCTTGCTAGTTTTTCGATTGCTCGCAGGGATTACGAACCTCGTGTTCAGGTTGATCGTGCTTCCAGCATCGTCAATAACCTACTGGAGTTGGTTTAGCAATTGCTAAGGCGCATCGTCGTCGTACAATGTAGTCGAATCATCAAAGTCATCTCCACAAATCGATAGTTACCTTCTCATCGAAAGATCGGGACACATTTTGTTCTATCAAGTGGTATCAGAGCAAACCAAGTTGCTCGTTGAGAAAGTTGAGTGTTTTTTACTAGATTAATTGCATCTTTTTACCTATTATCTACCTCAGCCAAAAATCAAAAAAATTAGTCTAGGTTACCATTGTCCAAACCAATTTGAGTCTTGCAATTTTCATCGTAGTTCTTGCATTATTGAATTTTTGCTGCATTAATTGTGTCGAGTTGCTGGTTTAGATTGGTTCGTAGTTGAAATTTTTCTACTAGATCAAACCTCTTTTTGTCGCTTCTAGTCCTTGCAGAAATCAGAAAAAGAAAAGGGGAGAAGAGCCACTGCCGTGGCAAAGGTTTTTGCTGCCACTTTTCTTCCACGACAGCCCCTACCACTCTCCGCTGTTGCTGCTCATCCATCATCTTGTGCCGCCACACTTGCAGCCCCTATCGTGGTATCAAGTTTGTTGCCATGACGGGCTTTGCTGCCACCGCCGCTTCCCTTGCGGTTTAGGCTTGGAGAAGAACAGGAGAGGCCACTTGTATCTTTGCTTGACCACACTAATTGCAGATTGGATCAGATCTACAAGGTTTTGGAAAGTCCAACACAACAAGAAAGGTTTTGAATTGGAGTTCAAGTTGAACTAGGCAAAGAATTCATCTTGTAAGGCTTGGTCTTCTATCTCTAACCATTGGGAAAGGACTTGACTGACCCAAAGGGCTCCCCCATGTCCTTAAGAAGGTCTCTGGACAGATCTCCCATGAAGAATCGGACTGGAATTCAAGTTACAACTCGTTTTGGATTTGGATTCAAACTCCAAGTCAAATTCGGACTGAAAATTCAAATTGATTAGAAAATTCTGAAAAATTTCTATAAAATCAGGCATAAATCCAGGAGTCTACTGGTAAATTTTCAGCACAATCCAACCAGTGGTTTGGGAGAAAACACCAATTTAAGTTTTGGCCTCCTGCCACGGCAACGTTTCTGGAGATTTCTGCTGCCGCGGCAGCCCTGTGGCAAACCCTGTTTTCTTGTGTTGCACATATCTTTTGCTCTGTTTGGGATTTTTCTAAGGTGTAAAAAAATTCAAGAAAAATAGAAAAAGAGTAAGAAGCCACATAGAGGGCCAATACAAAAAAAAACTCAGAAACTTTCCTCTTGCTTTCTCTTTGCTTTTTTAGTTCTATCACTTCGGTATCTAGGTTTAGTTAAATTTTGTTCGTTCTAGTCTAAGTCTAGCAACTAGAACTAGTATTTTTTAGCATCTTTTCAACTTTGCATAGCTACTTGATCATTTGCCATCCTTGCTATTCACATAAGCCTCCCAAGCTCCACTTCCTACCTCGTACAGGCTATTCAGTCGCCCGACAGTCGCGTCATCCAATCTTCGGGAAGACTTTGACACCGCCAACGGCCGACACCCCCTCTTTTGCATTGTAAGAACTTGTAAGAGTCTTGATTTGGCTTGAGAGTTGAGCACCTTGTAGCCACATCCTAGTAGTTGATAGGGACATATACTTGTGATTTGTTTCCTTGTCTTCTACTAATAATGACAGGTTCTGGAGTAATTAGTTATTGGGCCAGATCTATAGTGGGAGATGTGACATACCCTAAGGCGAGCATTTCTTTATCACCACCGCAGCAAGTACGACTACCTCCACAGAAGGTACCACAACGTTAAAAGGTACATGATGATGTTGTTTCAATGCCAATATTTGAGGGTTGTAATAGGCCTGATTTTTATCTCGATTGGGAAATAGAGCTCAATGAAATATTTGCTAGCCATGTTTTTCCTAAGCATAAGCAAGTATGGGCTGCTATTAGTACATTCACTAATTTTTCTTCTATTTGGTGGGATAAATATTGTCAATTATACCCTAATTATATACCTGCTATTTAGGATGATTTAAAACTTGCAATGAGATACCAATTCGTACCATCCTCTTTTATACTAGCAAGCTTCGAAAGTTGCAACATTTAAAACAGGGTAGTAACACCGTTGATGAGTACTATCAAGACCTTCAATATTACTTATTTTGTTATAATATCAATGAAAGTGAGAAAGCTACTCTTAATAGATTTTGGAAAGGTTTGAATCATGACATTCAGGATGAACTTATGTGTAAGGACTGCTTTTCTATCGATCGTTTGTTTCGTTTTGCTTGCAAAGCTGAACAGGTGATCAAAAGACAGATAAATGAGGTCAATAAACACAAGGTACAAGTTCCCATATTGTGACCTACTAAAGGTACTAGTTCACATGCTTCCCCTGATGAACTCTACGTGTCCATTACTCATGCTATTTTAGTGCAACCTAGAGTGGAATCGCTTGTTACTTTGCCTTTACCACCAGTTGAGAATGCCATTTGCAAAGAATTACTTAATATTCCTTGTGATAAGGAAGAGTTGTGTGATAACGCTTCACTTATATCTACACCACAACTAGATGATGAACATGCTACTTATGTTTTAGAATCACATGTTAGTACTGAAATAAGTTTCCATGTGCTGGAATTGTTACTAGTCCTCATGAAAAATTGATTAAACATGCGAAAATTGTTTCCCAAGAATCACATGATAATTTTTCTGGAACCAATGCACTACTTGCTAATTTGAGCTTGTCATTTGATCAAATAACTCAAATACCTACAGATATATGTGCATCATGTGAAACTCATGTTTTATATACTGATTTGGGTGCACCAAACATTGATATGGATAAAATGAATTCTAAAATTTCAGATTTGGGTGTGTCTAAAGTTCCTCTAGATGATAACCACACTGTTTTAGGCCTCCCAAATGGTGATATTGACTCTACTGCTTTGGTTACTACACATGCTGAGAACGGTTGCTATGATAGTCTAGCAGCGCCAAAAGTTGAGCCTGTGAATTGAATGATTCTAAGATAGGTTGTGATAAGTTAGTCGCACCTGAAAAAGAACTTGACGCCATATTCTCTAATTTATTGTGCTATGTTAAGCTTGACACGCCTATGCAATTGTCACATGCTCTAATGAAAGTTTTTGAACTTGTAAGTTTGTCTTCGTGGAATTCCATCTATACTCCGTGCTATCAAGTTAATGTGATTGGAGAATATAGTGCAGATTGTGGAATTTTAATGCATATATTTTGCATCACCCATACTGAAAATTTTGATAAACTTACTCGTTCCGACGATGATCATTTGCAATTGTTTATCTCGTCGACTTTGCAATGTGAGAATTTCATTCAAAGGCTTATGTTGCATGCTGCCACAAATTTTTGTGTTCCTCCACATCTTAAAATCCAACATGCTAGTGATAATCATTTTATCTCTTTGAATGTGAATTCGCATCATTTTCGTTGGCACATGTTTGAGCAATATTATGATGAATGCTTCAAGTATGCTTGCAAAAGTAGTCGCAATATTTGTTGTATGGATAGTTTTGATAAGCTCATCCCTTTTGCTAATGCTCATCACAAAGACAAGTTATTCACTTATATTTGCAAATTGAGTTGCAATGCTTGCTGGAAATCTAAGAAGGATATAGCACTAAACATGCTTGTCAAATCTACCATGACGTATCACATTTTCAATTCTGGTTTGGATGTAATTGTTAACCACGAAGAGCTAACCATGATGGATCGATACATATATGTTGTATACACGCTTTCTTTGCTCTTTGATGGTTTTCAGCTTATGCAAAGCCGAGGACGGCTTTATTTTCAAGGAACGGAGGATGATGAGAACATGACCCCCATGAATGCACCCACTGCCACCTCTACTTCCACTACATCAACTACCTCCGCTGGTCAACCTATAAAGGATAAAAGAAGATCCGTGAAGACCATCAAGAACAAGCGAGGAGTCAAGTTCAAGCTTTCGGGAGGAGGAGCAAATGAAGTTCATGTGACCATGAAGATATCTCACATAGATTTGTGATATACAAGATCTCCCACGTCACTTTTGGTCCAAGAAGAGTTAGAGATCAAGTACAACAAGTTCTAGACTCTGATTCAGATTCCGGAGACAACCCTGACTTCAAACTACTATATCTGGAGCATACGGACTCCGATTTGGATGACCTTGAACTCTTTGGAAAACTTATCTCGTGCTCTTTCCAACATGTCTAACCCCATCTCCAATTCCTTATGAACATGCAGAAATTACCAAAACAGTTCGGAACTATCTCTGTAACAAATCACCTCTTCTCTTTATATACCCCCTAGAGTTCTCTTTTTAGCTTTGGGTTTTGTTTTGTTAAGAGTTTGCTACCTTTGCAACTTCGTGTATCTTTGTTTGTGTCCAACGACTAGATCAAGACCGATTTTTGGAACCCCACTATATCTTGTTCTTCATCCATACTTACAATTTCAGATTGTTTTATCGTGTTCAGGTTGATCGTGCTTTCGGCATCGTCAATAACCTACCGGAGTTGGTTTAGCGATTGCTAAGGCGCATCGTCACCGTACAGTGTAGTCAAATCGTCAAAGTCGTCTCCACAAATCGATAGTTATGTTCTCATCGAAAGATCGGGACACCTTTTGTTCTATCAGATACAGTTATGAAGATCTATCAACTGCGATTTGTTTAGTTGTAATTATAAAGATCTATAGGTTGTGGTCCATTAATAATAAAAAGATCCACTAGAGTAACGGTCGGATGTTTTACTTTTTTGTGGAAATATTTAGCATCTTTTTATTTATTTTTTATTGTAGTATAATAATAGATAGAAATAGAAAGAATAGATGGATTACGACCAAGCAACAAAACGGAAATTTCGAAGGTAATTTTCGACGGGGATGACATGTGTGTACAGAAGTCTTCCCTTGCAAGAACAATTTCTCCCGGTTAACCGCGCAGAGCGGTCAATTTCACTGGCCCCATCGATCACGTGGTCCACCTCTTACTTCCTCTTCTTTCCCCTTACCTGTCTCCTCCCGTGACTTCTTTTCCCCTTCTTCCTCCCACAGGCACATGATCTCCTCCTCCCTATTTCCTTTCTCCCGTAGATGCACGCTTACTACTACACATGCAAGCCTACTGCTCCACACCTTCTTCATTTTTAGTCGCTGCATCCCTGCTGCTGCTCCCAAAGAAGGTAGGAAGGGAGAGAAAGGACATTACTCTGGTGTTTTTTTTAGAACTTTTTTAGACCTTTTTGGTTTTTAGTTGAACGAATGTTGTGATGTATCTTTTTGAGAGCTGGTGCATTTGATTGTTGAAAGCTCAAATTCCTATTATTTTTAGGCAGTTGAAAGCTTTAATTTCACATGGTGGAATGCTTTGATTCACATAGTTGAAAGCTTGATATTGTATAGGTGAGCGCTCTCGATTCATACAGTTGAAACATCTGATTTGTATAGATAAGAGCTTTGATTCACAAAGTTGAAAGCTTGACTTTACAGGGGTGAAAGTTCTTTGATTCTTATGCTGAAATCTACGGTTGAAAGGTTTAATTTATGTAGTTGAAATCTTTGTTTTTTTTGGTTAAAAGTCTTTTTTTTATGTCTCTACTCTCCTGCCACTTGCCGACAACACGGGCAGTCACGGAGGAGTAGCAATGGAAGGGGTCATCGGGAATGGGAAAGATGGCCTATGAGCTGAGAGGGTCGTACGTTCTGACAAGGATTTAGAGCTGTCGAAATCAATCTTTCCGACGATCAACCCTAAATTAACAGTGCCCCTTCCCTTGTCATTCGCCTCGAGGAATTCATGTATCGAGACCCCCAATATGATTTCTGAATCACATAGGGAGTAATTTTGTGACCAGTCTCGTGAGTGCGTCAAATATGACTGACCGGACCAACACACACCTAAATGCCGACACACGACAAAACCACCCTGTTACCGGCAACGACCGGTAATAAAATATCAGTGCGAAAACTGAGCAAAAGAGTCGAGTTTCACTAGATGAGCAGTAGTTCTTGGCAGAAACACGCCGCTAACCGGCTGAAAACTGTCCAGAAGAAATCCAGTTACCGCCGGTAACCTGCACCGGGGTCCGGTATTTTTTCCGGCAACCGGTGTTTGAGTAATTGTGTATAAGTCAAAGAATAACGGACAACAGGCAAGCAGCAATTGTTTCAGCAGATACAAAAAGTAATGCCTCTACGACAACAGCCCAGCTCGAGCACCGAATGAACATAGAAATTCCACTTGGCAATTGGATCACCCAGACCAGTGAACAGAGAAAATGAGCTTGGCGATCTTAAATTTGCCTTCTTAGCAGCAACCAGCTATTTTAGACAATAGTAATCGTGCCAACAAATCTATTCATGGTCTATTGGATGCAAGCATTGTAACCTAGAAAACTGCCCCCCTTATTCTGATCTGTTTCTTGCATCAGTCCCACTAACTGGGCATGCAGGCCTTACAGAAAAGCAATAGCAAAATCATCGTGAAAATAGAACAATCTATGTATTATGCCTTGTAGTGCTCTGCACTCAAGTCACCCCATCTGACGTTGTACTTTGCTGCAAGGTAGTGGGCGCCCACAGGTCCACGGCTTCCGTAGGGGTATAACTCAGGGGCGGTCCGCTTCTCTTCCAGCTCCTTCAGGAGGGGCGTGAAGAGTTCCCATGCAGCATCCAACTCATCAGAGCGGATGAAAAGTCTTCGCTCTCCTTCTATGGCATCAAGCAAGAGCCTCTCATAAGCATCTGGTATCTCCTTCGAGTACCTAAGGCAATTTATACAACACTTTTAGAGATTGCAAGCAAGTGGTTGCAGATTGGTACTCCAATCACTACCGTGCAAATCACTCAAACAAGTACCATGCTAAGTACCTAAACATTAGGAGAACTGCACATTTCCAAGGAAAAATATTGCACAAAAAGATAATGTTGTGTACACGTCGAAGCATTAGCCATCTCGATGGAAAGCAGAAAGTCTTGGCGATTTGCATTCACAACGATGCATACAGGCATACCTTAAGTTGTTACCAGTTACCACTTACCAGACATAGAAATTGCATTGGGAGGACTTACAAGGAAACATTTGCACAGATAGAGTTGCAATAAATTTGGATCAATTTAGTTTTTATAATTAAGATGTTTATCCAGATCATGGAATCGGATCAAGAAGCTTATGCTATTGGATGTATATTAAAAATGACGTACAGGACTCATTGGATAAGCATAAGCTTGGGCCACCAAAAGGAAATATATGTTCCATTGGTTCGTAATGGTCATTTCACCAACACCAAACTTTAAAGAGAAACAAATGACACATGGCTAGATGTTATGCATATATACACGAGCTTAATATTGACTTGTGAACTAGGTTCACAAGACATATGGACATAAATCCAACAGACATCTGATACTACACATCTCACCCATGGTTACAAATACCAAGTCAGCCCAAGCCTTAAACAAACAAACAAAACAAAGAAACAATGCTAGAGCTACTAATTTTGTCTAATTACTTGTCATCATGTGAAGAGAGAAACATTTTGGGTACAGCATCAAAACTAATGCTTAAATTCTTCAAAATAAACACAAACCCCTCTGGACCCAAAAGTAAAATTGCTGGAAACTTCATCTTACCTTGCCGCATAGTGCAGATTTAAATTACTTCTATCTAGTCTCATACCGAGACCAGGAACTTTGTTGTTAATCTTTAAGTAGATAGCTTCATCCGGTTGCACACGTATCACAAGCTCATTAGTAGCCCTGTCAAGATCGGTCCCAAAACACCCCTTGTAGAGATTTCCAGGAACACGCCGGAACTGTACTCTAATCTCAGCCCTGAAATTTGTTTATTTTTCATGTTGCAACATGAGTCAGGATCCGTGGCATACAAAAACCAAAAAAAGATTTTTCTTCAGAACACACAATTTGTGTGATGGACCCACGATTAATAGGAAACATACTTCCAAGTTATTTCTTGTTATTTTAAAACAATAATGTACTCAGTGATAACATTTTACATATACAGAACATGCTTTATCAAGTTGGTATAACTATATAACACCAAAAAATAAAATAAAAATGCACAAAGAAAGAATGAATGAGAACAAAAATGCCTTCAGGGTACTAGTTCAAACTTTCTCACAGAACTCCTAACACATAAGCAAAGTGATCATGTGGTATAGTTGTTGGCATCATATGATAAGGATAACTATTTCGAAGGGCACATACCTTTTAGTATGCAAAGCTTTCCCAGCCTTCATGAGAAAGGGAACTCCATCCCATCTAGCGTTATTTATAAAAAGTGCAGCTGCAGCAAATGTTGGAGCCAGACTACCCTTGGGCACTGTCTTATCATCAGTGTATCCGGGGTATGTAATACCACCCCTTTTATGACTTTTGTACTGTCCTATTACCACATCTTCCAGTTGCAAGGGCTTCATGGAGCGCAAAACTTTAACCTGAAAGAAATGGAAGTAATATAACACGATCAGTGAATGGTGATTTTAGAGTGTGTTCCCTGCAGGATATCTTTTTAAACATGGAGCTGCTTTTAGGTATACTTTATTAATAAAACATAGATAAAAATCTTTTTGAATAGAAGAAATTAATTGGCCCTATCAAACTCCTGTGCATGTGCAGGTGCCAACAGTGTTTTGCTCAAAACAGCCTATCACGGTAACTTAATATCTGTTATGTCCTACGTTCGGTATCACTGAAGGAACATGCACGAACCTTCTCATTTCGTATGTCCTCTGCTTCCAAGCTAATAGGAGTTTCCATTGCAAATAGAGCTAGTATCTGAATAAGATGATTCTGCATTATGTCTCGGATAATACCATAGCTGTCAAAGTACCTGAAAAATTAAACAATAAGGTAAGAAACAATCCAAGGGAAGTGTTGTGGCATCATCGAAGTACCAAGAAAATCATACCCTCCTCTCCCTTCAGTGCCAAAGTCTTCTGAGAATATCAGTTGCACATTCCTTATATATTGCCTTGACCACAGAGGCTCAAAAACAAGATTCGAGAAGCGAAGGACAGATAAGTTCTCCACCAGTTCCTTTCCCAAGTAATGGTCAATCCTGCATAACAAACAGAAAGGAACACACCATTCATTGGTATCCCCCTCTATGAAAAGAACTACGACACATCTCATGCTCTTGAATTGCTAACGAATCATATTTTTTCTGACCGGGTTCTAACATATCACATTTACAGGTTAAGGGGGTGAGAAATATATTTTGAATTAGTGATACCAGAAAATATGTACCAATTCTCATAATTTCAACTAGATGCCTGTATCACCTGAAGATTTGGTCCTCTACCAGGTACTGCTTCAGACCCCTTGTTAATGCAGCAGAAGACTCCGAGTCCCGGCCAAAGGGTTTCTCAACAATTACCCTTGTCCAGCCACTCACAGATGATGCTGATTTGCTTGCACATTTTACAACATCCAGAAATATATTAGGAGGTATTGATAAGTAGAAAAGACGGTTAGAAACTCTGGAACCCTGCAGATAAAGATCAAGAATTTGATCAGATTATAAGTACTTGACTTTTTGAAATGGAAATGGATTTAGTAGTATCAAAAGTTGCATAATTTTGAGTTGTTTACAAGACACGGGGTTTCAATTTGTAACACCAATAAGTGCTGGACTATTAGATCATATTTTTTCCATCTTGCTCTGTACATGCAATGTGCCAAAAGTTTACCAGTAGAGACTAGGGACTAGTCTATGTACAGTTTTGAGACACTAAGTTTTAGCAAGATGGAAACACAAAATTATTCTTAAGCACTTATACAGATTGTAAAATACTAAAACGAAATGATGTTGATCAAGAAGAGTGGCAGGCTTAAGTCAGTGAAAAAAAGGTTATATGAAGAATTCATCCAAACAAATTGAAGTAGTGTAACCTCATAATTAGAACTTAGCAGTAAAATCAGTGGTTCATTCTTGTTTTGACTTGAAGTACATATACAAACCTCATGTTGTTTTAGCTTCTTGTCTAGCTCCATGAAATGTTCCTCTGAATCATATTGGCCTGAATGGTAGAAGCATCGTTTCAGAAACTCTTCCATTTTCTCACTACAGTTCTCCCTGGAAACAAAGAATAGTTTCAAGCAGCACCAAGGAAAATGGATGCCTCTATGAAGCCTATATTTACTTTAAGAATGGTCAGAAGCTATGGTTACAGGTCCTCCCTAGTTAAGCACCTTTTATCTATTCTGCAAGTCAGTGTTTTGCTGACCATGTCTCTCAGTTCAGCATCTGTCATTTTGCTCCGTGCATAGCCAAAGATGGAGAAATGCTACAGAAGAAAATACTTTAACTTAGATTTAACAAGAGTAGCTGAAAATTCAAACGTAAGTTAGAGAGAGAGAGAGAGATAACAAACCTTTGGAAGACAATCTTCGTAGTAAAGAGCAAAAAGGGCAGGAAATATCTTCTTCTTGGCAAGGTCGCCAGATGCTCCAACTACAGTGATGCTAACAGTAGACTCATCACTTCTCGCTAGAGCACTCAAATCTGCAAATTCCTCCACAGTGATTGCTGAAGGAGTGCCATTTTCCACCTTTGATGGAGCAGCAGGTATGACAGCGTTCTCCACACCAGAATCCATGGGACCTTTCACTAATGATTAAGTGTAGGATAAGTGAAAATAGTCATAGTGTATCATAGCTAACTAACAAGACTTCATCACATGAAACACTCACTATGCACTGGAAGTTATACATGAATTTAAAAGAAGGCAAAAATTTACTCTGTGGTTTTGCAAACTGCAAAAAACAAAGCATTCTATCAGGGTGATGCATTAGTTGTAACTTATAAGATTAGTACTGGAAGTATATAAAAAAAGTGTATCAGAGTAATCAAGTAGTGACAGCAATATAAGAATCATTTCCAGTTCTCCAATTTGAAAACACACAAAAAAAAGTTCCACTATTATTAATTTTCTACAGCATTCTTAGCTAACTTTAACTGAATACATAAATTAACAACTCTTCTTTTAGAACAATAATAGAACAGAGGTGGCTTTACAAGCTGTTTGGTCTTCTCAAACAGAGTTCCTTCAATGCAAGGAGATTTTTCAATTCTCTGACCAAAGTTCAATTTCAACAGATAAAAACAGAAAGAAGCTATTACAATCCAAGGCTCTAATTTATGCTCGACAAAACTAGACAGCAATACTAAAATCGCAGGCTATTGTGGCTCTGTCACATTTCCAGAGCTTGGACGTTATGTGCCAGACAAACTAACTATTACAGCTACAAAGACTACAACGGTAATGGCGATAAGGTACATGCGTGATGTGTTATTGCAGAAATAGTTGCTACCATGCCTTTTTTAGCCTTTAAGGCTCATGATTGGAGTTTTGTCCCTAGAAGGTTAGTAGTCCTCTCAAAAATAACTCTTGGAATATATAAAGCCTATATTCTATTACTCATTTTTCGCGATAATTGATTTCAAAAATCTATGTGTTAACTGCAATTTGTTAGAACTCATTCACAACACATACAACCCAACTTAATTACTCCAAAGTTACCAAAGCCAATGAATCATCTCAATTTTATAGACCCACTTCATTTCATATAGTGAGTTGTTACCTGTGCACGAAAAATGTAGGATTCAGATATTGGTGGTAACATATTACGGATTGCATGGCACAACGTGGAATCAATGCATAAAAGTCAACTACGAGCACAGACACTTTGAGTATGTTCAATTATACGCCAGATATATAGGGAACCGGACAAGACATATATGTGCGCAATTCAAATCGAAGCAACCCATCGCCTCACGTAAGGTATCTCCCTGAATTTCCGACCGAACACTCAAAAGAGCAGAGTGACTCGAACCAGGACAGGACATGACATGAACGAGTCCAGAAAAGCGCGCACCTCCCTTCCCGGCGACGGCGTCGATGCGCCACCGGGCGGCGGCCGACCCCCCGAGGCCGCATCTGGCGAAGGAGAGCGCGACGGACGACGGCGGCGCCGTGGGCCGGCGGACGACGGGGGCGGCCGCTGGGCACCTCATGCAGGAGAGCGCCATGGGATGGTCCTTGCTCGCCTCCCTCCGTCCTCGCGCGCTGTGGCTGCTTCCGTCGGAGGAGACGACGAGGCGGGGCTGGCGAAGGGGCGATAGGACGGGACAGATGGGGAGGGGGAGAGAGGGAGGTTTTTATCGGGGATATCGAAGCCCCGGAGACAAAGCCAGAGGGAGGGGTTTCGGGCTCTTGAGATCGCCGAAGGGCAAGGTTGGGACGGGGCAATAAAATACTTGGCACGGAAACGCAAAGAGCTGTGTGGCCTTTTCGCCCCTTGGCTGCTGCCGCGCCCGGTGGGTCGGGGATGAATGCTGGGCTCGGCCGCCGCCGCGGCGGCGGCGGCGGCGGTGGCGGCGCGTGTTCTAGTTCGGGTGCGGTGGCCGGTGGGGCATGGTATCATGGTAGTACGTACGTACGTGACCGTCCCAGTGCGGTGCTGTTTGGGGTTGGACCGGGCGCTTGGAGGCTGCTGAGGCGGCCGGTTGGGCCGTTCGGAGCATGATTTGGTTGCGATGGTCTAGCTGCTGATGTGCCGTCACGCCGTCAAGAGGTTTTTGGCCCTCTTGGTGCGCCAAAACCTACGCTCTTTTAGTCAACGCGTGTTTCCTCTCTTAATAAAATGTCAGCACGCGTGATCAACATCACCGCTGTGTCGTACTACCAATCGATCGGTTTCCATGATCCGTGCAAAAATCTTTGCCGCCCCAGTATTGGTACTAATCTATAATTTCATAAGAACGTACCAAGACGAAAATCTGCAATAATACACAATTTTTACAAAACTTTTAGTATGTCACAATTACTATTGCCCTTTTAAAAACCTATTTGTAGTTTTCAAAACATACAAAAGGGATTTTTGAAAACCAATTACACACTATACTAACTACCAATTTTGTTTCCGCCGGGAATGGACTGACTATGACATACCATGATTTGTTTTAGTTCCACATAATTAGATATGCACCCTTGAATATCTTTAAATTCTTAGTGTTCATTTAATTTAGAATTTTATTATAGATGTTAATTTAGATATGCACCCTGGAATATCTTTAAAGTTTTAGTGTTCATTTAATTTTAGAATTTTATTGTAGATATTCTGCTTTCCAACATTACAAGATTTTTTCTATTTTCTAAATATAAAATATAAGTCACCTTTGCATTTACCGAGCTACTTCCTCGTTTGCTCCCCCATAGGGGCACTTGAGAGGTTAGACTATTATAAATCTAGATTTTTCTGGCAAAGTGATAACCACAAGCATAAATATGGGTTGGCCAAATGGGGGATTTTTTTGTCCCTTCAAGGACTAGGGAGGCCTTGGGATTTAGGATCTTGAACTAAAAAAATAAGTGCTTGATGAGCAAGTGGTTATTCAAACTTGTAAATGAAGCGGGGACATGGCAAGAATTGTTAAAAAACAAATACCATAAAGGGAAATCTCTATCATCTGTTCAGGACAAACCTGGTAACTCCTAGTTTTAGAGCGGGTTAGTGAAGATAAAAGATCAGTCCCTTCAATTTGGCTCCTTTTCTGCAAACTGGGAAACCGAGGTTAGGTTCTAGGATGACAGACAGTTAAATGGTCCCACTTTGAAAGACCAGTTCCCCACGCTTTATCATATTGCAAGGGAAAAAACACATCACTATGGCGGAAGTTTGAGCACAATTCCACTTAATATCTTCTTTCAGAGGACCCTCCTGTCCAGAAGTTGGTCGCCTAGCAAAGGTTGGCGTTCAAGGTTACCTTTTTTTACCTATCAGCTAAGAAGGATATTTTTCCTTGGAATTTATATTCGAATGGGCAATTTTCAGTCCACTCAACGTACTCCACCCTAGGCAATGTCCAATTCCAAGTTAGATAAAAGCACCTCTAGAAACTAAAACTTCCCCTCAAGATAAATTTTTTTATACTATCTATGTAAATGGGTGACCCTTACAAAAGATAACCTAGTGAAGAATAATTGGAAAGATAGCAAACTTTGTGCCTTCAGTGGTCATGAGGAGATGAATCAACATCTCTTCTTTGATTATCATTTCACTTGTTTTGCATGGTAAGCGATCTTCATAACTTTTGGCATTCGCCCACCATGTCGTATCCCTCATATGGGAATTGGATAAGGGGCTTGGTAGATCCTTACACTCACAACTTTTAGTTTATGCATCTGGTTTATGTTAGTCAATTTGGCTACGTAGAAATGACATTATTTTTTAGAAAAAATAAACTAACGACTCCTTTGCAGGCTACTTTTTATGTATCAATTGGTTATACTCGTGGTCTATACTACAACGACAATCATTGGAGCAGGTGAGGCTCGTTATTGGTGCCAGGAGGTTGGGTTGGCTACTAGAGATTTGTGTCCCAGTTTAGGTGGCGTTTTAATAATATGTTATGTAATGGTTGAGTTTTTCATTTAGCATGTCGCTACCCTTTGCTACTGTTGAGTATGGATATTGTATTGACTAAGCTATGTGTACCTTTCGCGTCTAGAGGCCAGAGAAGTATCCTCTTCTATTGTCTAAAAAGAGCCTTTCTCCTTTGCTATATGCCTTGCTTCTTCTTGCTCTACAAACATGCCTACCTTGTCAAAGGTCGTAGCCTCCTTGGCGCTGGTGCGAGGTTCAAGGGGAGATGGTTTTCCTTGTGCTCCCCTAGCCCTAGAGAAATGGACAAGGCGGCAGGTGGACCAATGGTAGTGGAGATTGGATGCGGCAGGGTGGCTAGGCAGTATGGAAGCGCTGCTAGCCGAACACGATGGAATATGGCAAAATGGAGAAGTGCTAACGAGCAGGTTATCAACGAGGAGTAGAGGACTGTGGCGAGGCATGAGGCAAGAAGTCAAGGGGATTGGATTTTGTCGTCATGACGTTACAAATCATATAAAATTTGAGCTAGATATATGTGGCGACCCGTGCCGTCATTACCGAAAATGACGACACTAGTCTATGGATTATTGCTTGACAAAATGTTGTTTTGTCAAATAATAACCCACATCAGAGAGTAGCTAGAACATAGCTAGAGAAATCCACAATTATTACAATACCATGCCACGTAGTGCTTTTAGTCTTAATAGGCTCCACAAATTCTGCTATTCATTACACCTTCCTATAGAGGAATTTCTAAACAGCCTTGCTAGAAAAGAGGTAAAGCCTCTAAACATATGCTTGGCTAATAAGGGATTTTACTCATCTCAAGACCCATATGAGGTCTCCAGATCATAAGTATCTTCGGCTGGTTTCGTGGTGTCCCAATCTGCATAGTAGTAGGCATCTCTAGTATATCTCTCATTTTGCTCATTAGGATTTGCATGCATGTTTGCCTCTAAGAAAGAGGGATTTAATAGCAAGAGTGAGTACAAAGTACCTAAAAAGTAATAATAGCAGAATGAATACAATGCAAGTGTATCACCTATCGGTCCTCACACTTTGTATAATACATTTGTTGCAGAAACATTTGCAGGTAATTAATTTAGAATTGTGTGATGAACCACCAATAGGCTCCCTTAGCTTCCAGTCTAGGAGACAGACATGATCACGATTTATTTTAGCACTACGCATGCTGTATCACTTACCCATAGTAACTCTGATTTTAAATGTCCTCGCAATTCCTCATATGCGAGACCAGTCAGAGTTCAAAGCATTTTCTCTTATTTTAGTGCATTATATCTCCACCTGGCTAGGAGTTCCCTAGACGTTGTGTAGAGCAAAGACACTTGACACTCCACCTGCGCATAAATGTAGGCGCCTAATGCACTTCATCAGCATCAATATGGGATCTTCATCGCCCAACCTAGTACTACTTACCCATGTGGAGAGTAAATGACTTGATAAGATAATAGGCTCCGGCCGTCATTAGACAGGTCCATGGTCAATACTCTTTTTTATATGGCACAACAATACAAGTGAGAGTGGATTTATCCTTATATTATAACCTATGTAAAGGGTCCCACTTCTCAAAATCATTCCATCCAGTCGCTCCTTCAACTAAACCCTATATGTACATCTTATCATCAATCATCTATACACAGATTAATTCCAAAACATTTCATGCACGTTGATGGTAGTATAATAGTAGGAAACAATTTATAGAAAATTACTTCTACTCTAAATGACCAAGGGAGCCTGAGTTTGAGTTCTCGTAGACAATTGTTGTCTCAAATTTGCTCACTAGTTGGTCCCCCTTTGGCACTTGTTCGTTTTCTGCAGTTCAGCAAATATATATACCGAGACTAAGTCAACTCTCAAATTTAAACAAAAAAAGCAGCGTAACAGTTTGGCAATCCTACAGTCAAATACAGAGTCAAACTTCTAGTATTTGTGTCCAACTTGCATTAGTTCGTGTGTTAAAAATTTTGGAATATATGTGTATATACATGTGTACTTGCCAGCATTATTTATCCTAAGAATCAACTAGCATTAGTCTGGAGCTTCCTCAAGACATACACATGTCGTCTGGTGTCTTTCTCTCACACACCTGTACAATATACGTGAGCAGAGCTGGCCACATGGGCCGGCCCGGCACGGCATGGCACGGCCCATTTATAAAAAGGCCTGGCACGGCCCGGCCCGTGTAGGCCCTTTTATAAAAGGGTCGTGCCGTGCCGGCCCAAAGGCCTGGGCTGGAGGATCGGCCCGGCACGCGACCTAAAAAGGCCGGCCCGGCACGGCACGGATGCGGGCCGGCCCGCGTTCCATTTGGCCTTCTGGGCCGTTTCGGCCTTCCGGGCCTTTAACATTTTAAAAATTCAGAAAAATATAAAAAATTAAGAAAAAATACATAAAAATCAAAAAAATTAAGAAAAAATATAGAAAAATCTAAAAAATCTAAAAAATTAAAAAAAATATAGAAAAATCTAAAAAATCTAAAAAATTAAGAAAAAAAATCTAAAAAATTAAAAAATTAAGAAAAAAATACAGAAAAATCTAAAAAATTAAAAAAATACAGAAAAATGTAAAAGAGTCAAAGTGTCATATGGATAAATATTGAGCTTTATTAGTAGCTGCCATAGCTGCCCATTAAAACCTGCCAGGTAAACTCCCCTTGGAGATAAACCCTGGTAAGGAAAAAGAGTACAAAGCTACTTGCTTGGAAAAGAAAATTACAAAAGAAAAAGAAAATTACAAAGATTACAACTATTCTTCTGATTGTTCATTGTCTAGATAAAGATTTTCGAACGTGCATGACAGATCTGTGTTATCCGCAGTGTGTTGGGCTCTCCGTCTGGTTAGTTCCGCATCTTTCACGGTCATTAGTGTCCTCACCATATCACTTGTGAGACTGGTTCTTCTCTCGTCAAGTATTCTTCCAGCTAGACTGAAAGCAGACTCCGATGATACCGTTGAGACGGGTACCGTTAACACATCTCGTGCTAATATGGAAAGCACCGGATATGTAAGCTTGTGGTCATGCCACCACTGCAATATGTTGAAGTCATCATCAGTCTGTTCCTGATAGCTGATTTTGTCGCTGTTGAGGTACGTCGCTAACTCCCCGCCACCAGTCACTACGCACGGTGCTGTTGCTGTTGTTGTTGCCGAAGAGCTCGAGGAAGAGGAGGAGGAACCAAATATCTTTCCCCACGCTCCTTTCTTCTTTCCAGCCGTTGGTGCTGGTGGAGGCCGTTGCAGCCGAACTCCGGCATACTTTTCATTGTACTTACCGTAAATTTCAGAAAGCTTATCACGAACATTAGTGAAATAAGCAGAATAATCTACATTTACGGCATCACTTAAGAGTGAGAGAACATTACCAAACCCTGCAAGTTTAGCCCTAGGATCCAAAATAAATGCAAATGCATACAACATTGGAATTTCTTTCCAATATTTCAAATATTTGCTTTTCATGGCAACAACAGCATCACGTAACAGCAAATCACTTTCGTATGCTTTCATGTGAGTAGCAATTTCTAAAATATGATGCACCATTAAAGGAGATGTGGGATAATAAACCCCAGACAAAGCAACGGTTGAATCATAAAGAAGCTCCAAAAAACTTAGCAATACTTCAGCAACATGCCAATCATTAGGGGTGAGTAGGGTTGATCCATCATTGGCAGTAGGGTAATTTGAATTAATAAAGACAGAAAAACAATCTTTATGTGGAATAAGATGCTTAAGCATCATATATGTGGAGTTCCATCTAATAGGCATGTCTAAACCAAACTTACGAGGACGTACTCCTGTAGCAATGCAGTACCTCTTGTAGCTTGCAATTCGTGTATTAGAAGCATTCATAAAAGAAATTGCAGTTCGTAAATTGTCAATGTAGGGTGTCAATCTCTTTAAAGCACATTTAGCAATAAGATTAATTATATGGCAAGCACAACGTTGATGCAGTAAAAAAGATGCAGCATAAGAGTTAAACAAAGGAGTGAGGATACTCATTGCACTAGTATTTGATGCAGCATTATCCAAAGTTATTGCAAAGATCTTGTTCGTGAGACCAAAATCTTCCACAACTTTAACTATAGAACCAGCAATGTTTTCACCAGTATGTGATACGTCAATTAATTCGAATCCTATGATTCTTTTTTCTAGTTGCCAATTTTCGTTAACATAATGAGCAACCATACTAATGTAGTCTTCCTTAGCCCGACCACTCCAGATATCAGATGTTAAGGAAACAGAAAAAGTGCATGTAGT
This sequence comes from Stipa capillata, assembly GCA_019208055.1. Classification (NCBI taxonomy): domain Eukaryota; kingdom Viridiplantae; phylum Streptophyta; class Magnoliopsida; order Poales; family Poaceae; genus Stipa; species Stipa capillata. The sequence continues at coordinate 85,919 of JAGXJF010003139.1, read as the reverse complement.
AAAGTCTTCTTTTATTTTCTGAAGACCAATTTTGCATAACTTTTTCATATCCCTAGTTGTAGTTTGTCTAGAAACTAGAACGAATCTAGGATTATGAGCAGTTTGAATATATTCAAAAAAAGCGGGAGACTCACCAAAACTTAATGGTAAATCATTAGCAGCAATTAAACGACAAAGAGCTTCTCGAGCTTTTTCAGAATCATAGTCCCACTGACTTACCGAACCGTCGGGGTTGTATTGGAGCTGGGTCTGTCTCCCCGCCCTCTCACCCTCCTTCTTCAAGTGGCTCTCGATGTGCCTCTTCAGGTGGCCGATTCCTTTTCCGGACTCCCCGGTCAGCTCCCTCTTGCATCCTTTGCAGACAGCCTTCCACCTCTGAACACCATCCACCTCATATGGTTCTTGATCGAACTCTTGCCACACACTTGAGGTCTGGCGACGAAACCTTTTTGCACCGGTGGTGGAGCCAGTGGCCGCAGTGCTGGCACTACCGGAATGAGATTCTGTATGAGGAGGTTGCGACTGGGGGATATGAGAAAAACTGTGTAGATCGATGTCGGATATCTCAATCCCGAAATCTTGTGGGTCGAAAGAATGGAACTGGTTGGGATCACCCATGAGAAGGTTGGTGAATGAGAGATGAGATGCGGTGTTTGAGTGTGGGAGATGAGGGGGAGGGCAGCCCTATTTATAGCAAAAATTCAAAAAAATTCAGACCATTTTACCCCTCCGAAATTCAAATTTCAAGTTAAAAGGGCCAAAACAGTGCTAAAAAGGCCAAAACAGTGTTAAAAAGGCCAAAAATTCAAATTTCAAACCCGCGGGCCGCCACGGGCCGCCGCCGGCCTTGCTGCCACCCCGCTCCCCCGCGCGGGCCGCCGCATGCCGCCTGCCGCCCCGCTCCCCCGCGCGGGCCGTGGCGTGCCGGGCCGCCGCGTGCCGCCGCGTGCCGCCCCGCTCCCCCGCGCGGGCCGCCGCGTGCCGGACGGGCCGCGTGCCGCGCCGGGCCATGCCGGGCCCGTGCCGGGCCGGGCCGGCCCGCGAATAAAAAGGTCGGGCCGTGCCTGGCCTTAAGGCCTCGCCTCGGGGATTGGCCCTGTTCCGTGGCGGGCCGAAGGCCGGCCCGGCCCTTTTATTCCCGTGCCGTACCAGGCCAAAAAACCGTGCCCGTGGGCCGGCCTTTTTGGCACGGCCCAGATGGCCAGCTCTATACGTGAGCTACTAGTACTACTATGCACACACTGCTAACCTATAGTATACACAGCAACATATCTTCTCTCTAATCCCCTCTCCTTTCTTCTACCTTGCCCAGGTTGCTCCCTTCTAGGACGCTGCTGCCAGCGGTGACTCGTTGTAGGCTACAAGATTCTGAATGCCCTTACTACCTGGGTGGTATTTGTTCAGCTCCCCACTTCCATTTGACTCCCTAGTGCTCCTGATTTCTAAACTCCTAATCTTTTGATCTGTAAGTCTCAAGTTCGGATCCTCCACCTTGGCTACAGGCTGAGGTCGCGGGCCGTGCCTCAGTGTGCTGCGACGAGGTGCCGGGGCGGTGGATGGCTACGAGCTACCGTGCTGTCGAGTTCCTCTGGCATGAAGCACAACTAGGTTTTTTTTTCTGAAAATCCATCCCCAAGGCCTCTACTTTCTAACACTAAACTGCTTGTCTGCTAAATCAAATCCTACTGAAGGTTCTTGTTCTAGTACTTTGCCCCTATGAATTTTACATTGATTAAAATTAGTAAAGGTGGTTCTAGTAGGTTGTGCTTCGAAGTGTTCTTGCTGGTGTGGTGAGGAAATCTTAGTACTGAGACATGAGACTTTTGCTAGTATAATGGGTACAAAAATACAAGTGCAGCCACCTTTCTTGATGCAGATATTGTTAGCTTCTACCTTGGCTCCTTAACTGACTTCTTTTCCTCCTCAGATCACCATCTTGCTTGATTTTGGCTTGATTTGGAGAAAATGAGGTGGAGAGAATGAGAAGGATTTGGCTCTCTGCTCTGCTCTTCCAGGTGCAGCTACTACGTGAGTAAAATGTGTATCCCTCCTTCTTTCTTGCCTCTGCTCATATTTTATCTTCGGTCTCATGATATGCTCGGCCATGCCTTGGTCCAGGTGATCCTCAAGTCCCATTGGTTGAGCTCCTATGCATGCACTGCTCAAGACTTCTTTTGTGTTTTCCATTGGGTAGGAGTTGTTGCCCATATTGTTTTCACTATGCCACACTCTCACCATGGGACGATGAGATGTGGTCTTAAAAATGGTGGTCAAAAAATGGTGTCCATGTGAGTTATTGTAATTAGTTGGTCTACACTTGTACTAGTTCAGGATGGTAGTCGATAATTTCATATGTTGCCTCACTTGTAGGTGGTAGACATTAAAGTCTTAACTTATTATTGCCTAATAAGTACTAATTTAAATGACATGTATAATACCTCTTTTGTGATATACATATATGTGTATACCTGTGATACGAGATGTGTATGCTAAATATAAAGTACTATTTTACTTAGTCGAGTATTTAATTATAATTAACTATAGAAAACACACTTAAGGTGTAATTAAAAATAGTAAACTGTGGGTCGTTTCAGTATCCTCGCGCCACGCCACCTTCCCCCTTCCGTATCTAATGACTGCGTTCAACTTTTCCATGTGCATATTTTCTATTCCATCGCAATGTACGTCCATTTAGGGTCCATTTGGTTGGAGGGACATAGCTGGATGGGTTGGGGCCATCCCTGTTTTGGGGGCTATTCAGCTGTTTGGTTTGAGGGATGGACTGGATAAGGGCAACTACAAAAAAGAAATATTCTCCTTAGATGCTGGACGGACGGACGCAGAAAATTTACTCGGACGGTGCGGCCCGTGGCGCTCGCCTCACCTCCCATTCCCCAATCCTCCAGATCTGAGCACCTCCATCCGCTGCTCCGCTCCTGCCGCCGTGCGCCGCGCTGCCGTCGCCCCCCGAGCCCGCTCTGCCACCGGTCTGGTCCGCCGTACGCCGCGCTGCCGTCGCCCCCCAGCCCGCGCCGCCACCGGTCTGGTCCGCCGTGCGCCACGCTGTCGTCGCCCCCTCCCGAGCCCACGCTGCCGTCGCCCCCGAGCCCGCGCCGCCGCTTCGACCGCCCATCGCTCCCCCGCCGTCGACCTCCGCCCCCGCTGCCCCGACCGTCGCCGCCGGGTCACTCCCCCGAGAGAAGCGGCCACTGGACCGCTGCCGGGGAGGCCGGGCTGCCGCCGGGGAGGCCAGCGCCGGCGGAGACAGCCCCAGCAAACCTGCCGTCCCCGCCGCGGCATACATGACAGGGAGGAGCTCAGCGTGACGCGGCAGCTCCTCGACCTCCTCCCGACGCTCTCCCCCAACGCCGAGCTCACGGACTGGCAACAGTGGCACGCCATCCTCGTGCTCTCCAGAGCCAAGGTAGGGTTCCTCGCAAAACGATCTCGTCCTGTGTAGTGCTGTCACACCCTGTTTTTCCGATTCGGGATTTCCTAAAATCCAAAACCCTAAGCGCGTATATGCGTATATACTCCCGAAACTATTTTCCGAATCGTTTGAATCTTCAGCATCCATACATGCATATCATCTCATGTCATCATTCGAGGTTGCATCGTCATCACATGCATAAACCCTAAACCTAATCGGAGCACACGCGCTGTATGTGCACGAGCTCCGTTCAAACCCTAACCCTAGCGGCAACTCGCCCATTCTCGTTCCCGACCTCCCAAAACCCAAACCCTAACTCTCCTGTACCCTACCACACCCCTGCCGTCGTCAGAAAACCCTAAAAACCCCATCTGCCGCTTAAAACCCTAATTAGGTTTTCCTTCCTCAGAAATGAAGAAAGTGTTATCGCATGCACTTTTATTTCTCCAAAGGGCCTAGAATTTTACCAGTAACCCCTCGAGCATGTTCCTCACCAACTTATGCAATAAAATTGGGATGCCCAGTTCAGAAATTTTGAATTGTATTCAAAATTCCAATTAGGTCAAAATCCCCAATTGAACTACAGCTACACCACTCCTTACTCAGAAAATTCTACAAAAATTACACAGCACTCATCTTTGCAACCTTATTCCAATTATGTAAAAACACCATTGCCTCCAGTACAAAAATTTACCAGGGATTCGATCGAACACCTTCCCTCTATTCCCTTTTTCCCTCTTAAACTCAGCCAACTGCCAACCACCTCTCCCCATGAGCTGACCAGCAGCACCACTTTACCTCTGAGCCCTGTCTACTCCTTCATCTCTCAGTGCCAAGCCACCAGCCATGGGAGTCAAGCTCTAACAGCAACCATGCCGACATGAGCCAGCTCTATTTTCTTATCTTCCATCCATCTACTCGAGGTCCCCTTCCTTTTCTGAGCTCCACAGTCTTCAACGACCAGCAGTGGCACGGTTGACACGAGTTGACACGATGGCCAACACCAGGGACGCCCAGGCACGCGTGGCACGCCAGTGCACGCGCTCTGGACGCGCCCATGCCGGTGCCAGACATGCCACGCGCGCACCCGAGCTCATTCCCCACCGTCCACTGCCTCGCCTGGATTCCGTCCACGCCGCCGTCACTTCTTGCACCTCCCTGAGCAGGCCACGCCGCCTGGCAAGTCGCCGCGCCACTGGAGCAAGGTCCACGGCGGGGACAACGGCCCTGGCAACCAGGCGCGCTCGACACCCTCTGCTCCCTGCCTATATAAAGGCTGCCCGAGCTCGCTCTTCCTCCACGCCAGCTTCTTCCTCCCTAACTCCGCCCTAGCCAAGCCCTAGTTCAACACGAGCTTCCTCTTCCTTCTCCAACACCGAGCGCCACCTCAGAGCTCCGCTGGACACCGTCCCTCCCTCTCCCCAGCAACCGCACAAACTCCCCTATAGCAAAAATGGAGTCTCCTTGAAGCCCTGAACCCAACAGTACCCACCGTTCTCCCTAACTCCCCCTAGAACCGCCGGAATTCCTCGCCGTCGAGTTCACCGGAAACCCCACCAGAACCCTAATTCCTCACCGGAATCCCCTCCCACGCGCGCGCCCGCTCTCTGCTCTCTCTCTGATCTGACTGGTGGGTCACCCCTGTCCAACCGGTACGCCGCCCCAGCCACTGCCAGCGGGCCCGAGCAACCGCCGCGGCCCACTGTCAGGTTTAAGGAAGCCGGTGCCGACTTCGCCACGTCACCCCCCCCTCTGAACCAATTAAACCGGCCGGTTCTTCCTTTGTTTAAATACACATCTCCACTGGTCCAGCCGGTTCACAGGATTCTAGGCCGATTCTTCACAAAGTCCCCAAATAAAAGTTTCTTAGAATTTCATTTCCAATCTTTTTCCTATAGAACACATTTCGAGAATCCCAATATTTCTCCCTGTATAGCTCAGACCAGTAGCCAATTCATATTCAAAAGCCGTTTTTAAATTTCTTTTGAATATGGGTTCAAATCCTAGTGGTTCCAGCATATGATCATGAGTATTTTTAGAGCCTAACCTCAGTTCCATACACATGCACTCATGTTGCTTAGCTCCATGTTTGAAAAGGAGTAGATAGGTTCATGAAACCCTAGCTCATAATCGCGCATATATAGCGATATGCCCTCTTCGGATTTAGATGATTAGATGATGCATTCCATTAGTCCAGTAGGTTTGCATCCCAAAACCTTGTCAAGAATCTCAGTGGCCCATTAGTTCATGAGATGCATGAGTCCAAGAGCCAAAGAAAGCATGTGCTCACCCTCAAAACCCTAGAAACCCTAATCGGCATTTCATGCATTTTTATTCCTCCTAGTATTAGCACCATCATGTTAGGATCTTCGAGGAAATATTAGAGCCTAGCATGCATGCATATTGAACTTTATTAATTGTTTCTCGTGATGCTCGGTTCTTATCCAAAGTTTTCCGAACGTGTAGTTGACGGTGTGAGGTACGTGCGCCAGGACGAACCCGAAGCATCTCCGCATCCGGAACCGAGCCAAGACCTGCCAGGCAAGCTCTCCGCCATTGATCATGTTGAATCCCAGTTTTACGAAAATATTATTTTGTTTTCAAACCATGCATGCTATATTTTATTCCTGCTATTTTATATAGAGTAGATATCACCGATGATAGGAAACCCTAGTCCGACCCTGTAATCCTTGTCGCCCATAGGACTATTATATTCCGAAGAATTATCGGAACCTTAGGGTAGTGTATGTATATATGCTTAGCCCTGCAGTAGATGAATTAGGTTTTCAAAAAGGAAAAAGGAAAGCAACACCCCATATTTCATGTGATGGAAATATCGAAACGGACCGTCGCGTCCGGTTGTAGAGGTGCATGGAAGGTAGGATATGCATGGGTTGGGATATTCTACCGTGAAATGGTTCTGTGGAACCAAGTTAAAAAGGAGAAGTTTTTGATCCGGGTTGGTAATGAAGGGTGTTGGAAGGGAGATGTTAAAGAGCGAGGTAAGGCCCGTCGTGGTTCTCGCTGCCCGTTTACGGGAGTGGAGTGGAGTCCTTCTCGGATCATCTAAGGACCTGTCTTAAGTGCCGTTTGGCCAAGTCTTACCGTACGACCACATGTCCTTTGTGGGAAGGACTTGATCTAGTAGCCGACCTGGACTAGCATGAACCCGTGGGCAGTTAGTAGAGTGCAGATGGGGTGGGGTACACTTCGAAGAGGGCAAACCCGGGGATACCGAGTTTTCGCCCGCCACAAAGATGGAACACCAACCTCCTCGTAGCAGGGGTACTGATTCGGGCTAGGTTTGGGACATGTCTATTCTGACGGGTTCGTGGCTGGGTTCACAGCGGTGAAGAGTCTCGTTGTACTAGCTCTGGTAGTATGCAGTGCACGGTATGCCCAGGGTGAACTACATCGTGTGGGTAAAGTCGTACAACCTCTGCAGAGTGTTAAAACTATTCGAATAGCCGCGTCCGCGGTCATGGACGAACTTGGTCGGGCCACACTAAAGTAGTTTTGGCTCTCTGAGCCCCAAAAAGGATCTTTGGGTTATGGGTTTAAGGACGCGAACCGCCGTGTTCGCAGGGCGTCATGCCATGTCAGGAAATGAGAAGGAGGGATTGACCCGTACCAGTAGGGCAACCCTGGAGTGAGGGACTGACCCGTACCAGTAGGGCAACCCTGGAGTGAGGGACTGACCCGTACCAGTAGGGCAGCCCTGGACTGAGGTATTGACCCGTACCAGTAGGGCAAACCCAGTGTCACCGTAAGTACGAGGCGAGCGTCGTCTCCCTGAGGAACCGGTGACCACCAGGCCTTCCGGTGAAAAGGAAGTGCATAGTTATGAATCCCGTTGTTGTAGGGATGGCGGATTTGATTTCCCGTTGCAGTAGGGAAGTCAGATGCCGCGAGGTTTACGAAAACTGCTTTTATATCTATTTACTTATTTCAAATGCAAACTTACTTTCTCGCACAACATGAAACATAGGATAGAGCTTTTCCGTTGATAATTTCCCAAGCATGTCATTTCCGTATTAAACTCCCCGGCGGAGTGCTTGCGAGTACATTCAATGTACTCACCTGGCTTGTTATGTGGCCAGACGATGAGGAGGAGCACCAGTCTGGCGATAGCGACAGCGACTTCGATGCGTAGGGTTTTCTCCCCAGTCTGTTGCCTGTGGATCGGCATACTGATGGGTTATCCACCGTATTTATTTTCCGCTGCTGTTTTTATTCGGCCAATAGGCCTGGTTTGTAAGAACTAAAGACCAAGTATGGTCGATGATTGTAATAAACGATGTATGGCATGGTGATGTTATCAAGTACTTGTGTGTATCGACTACTGATCCAGGGATCGATACAGTAAACACAAGGGTTTATCCGGCCTTAAAACCGGGTAGTCCACAAGTGCCCACTTCTCCGAAGAAGAGATGGTTTTGAACTGTGAGGTGTGCTTCGTGCAGGAACTCGCCAAGATCCGGTACGATCTGTGCCCACGCGATAATCACTTCTGGAAGATATACTTCCTGCTCGCCAAGACCTACATCTTGCCGTAAGCTCTTGCCTCATTAGCTTTGCATATGTGTGCGTTGTCCCAGTCTCAAGAGCTCAATTAACTATTTTGTACGCTTCAATTTCAGTTGGTATGTGCACCGTAAAAAACTTACATTTGTGTACAACAGAGACCTCGTATAATTTTTATGCCGTGGCTGTTCTATTCTTTCTTGCATATATGCAATAATTGTGCAATGCCTAGTCTAGACAGTATATTTGTGGCACCCCCGGTCAGTTACGACGACCTCCGGGCGTGCGAAGGGACAACGAGCGAGAGCGCAAACGCGTGAGGCAGCCGACGACGTAAGTCGGTGTTTGTATTAGGGCACGAAAATGAGAGCTTACACGTGAGGAAAATGAAAAATGGATCCCCTTCTCTCCACCCCCTGGGGGTATTTATAGGGTTTGAGAATGAAAAATGGAAGATTACAATTTTGCCCTCACATGAGAGGGAATTTACAAGGGCATTATGGTCATTTGCCCACTCTTAAGGAATCTTGGGAGAATATTCTCGGGCATCTTTTTAGGAGAATCTTCTTGGATGGCGAGATAGTCCCACGTGCGGGCTCGTCGGAGTCAACCCTGACGCGGGGCGCGGACTTGATGGAGATAGCCCCGACGCGGAGCTCGGGCTCGTCGGAGTCAACCCTGACGCGGGGCGCGGACTTGACGGAGACAGCCCCGACGCGGAGCGTGGGCTCGTCGGAGTCAACCCTGACGCGGGGCGCGGACTTGACGGAGACAGCCCCGACGCGGAGCGTGGGCTCGTCGGAGACAGTCCTGATGACGGAGAGCGTGTGGGCTTATCGGGGGCAGCCTTGACGTGAAGATCGTCGATGAAAACTTTAACAGTGTCGCAGTGATTCTGAACAGCGTCGATTCGGGGTAGCGCGGGAACCCTCCTCCAACAGTGACATTACTTATTCATGGTTGTTTCAATCTTGCACTGTAGATGGACAAGAGGAGAAAGATGTTAATTTATGGAGCTGCGGCATACATGACAATTTCATTGATGGCATTGGTCGTTGAGTCTAGAAAAAGAAAAAGGAGAGAACGTATTACATATGGGCCAATGGAAGAAAGAGATAGGATGAGAATGAACTATCTCAATAATAAAATATGGAAAAATGATACAACTTGTGTGAATATGATTAGGCTTCGAAGAGCACCCTTTTTTGGGTTTTGTAAACTCTTGAGGGACCGTTCCTTGCTTGAAGACACTATACATATGTGCGTTGAGCAACAAGTAGCAATGTTCTTAAACACCATTGGACACAACCTTTGAAATAGGTTAGTTGCCACAAACTTTGATAGGTCCGGTGAAACCGTTAGCCGTTATTTCAAATTGGTCCTTCATGCCGTTGGTGAGCTACGGAATGAACTTACTAGGTCACCTTCATTGGACATCCCAACCAAAATTGAAGGAAACCCTAGGTGGGATCCATACTTTAAGGTATGCCATTGAGACAAAATTATCTTTTCTCTACTTTTAGGCATGAATCTATATGGTTCCTAATAATTTTGGGTTTAATTGTTCACCAAATAGGATTGTGTTGGAGCTATTGATGGTACGCATGTCCGAGCATCTGTTTCTAAGGACATGGAGCCTGCCTTTCGTGGTAGGAAATCACATGCTACTCAAAATGTGATGGCGGCCATAAATTTTGATCTTCAGTTCACATATGTGTTCGCCGGTTGGGAGGGGACAGCACATGATGCTCTAGTTTTACGTGATGCCTTAGAACGTAAAAATGGCCTACGTGTTCCAGAAGGTAATAGATTAGTTATATAGCTCCATATCTAAATTATATTTATTTGCATAAAGCAATGTCACCCACTTGTGGCTCATATATTAGGAAAATTCTTCTTGGTTGATGCCGGATATGGAGCCAAACCTGGATTCTTGCCTCCTTTTCGTGGTGTAAGGTACCACTTGAATGAGTGGGGACACAATCCCGTACAAAATGAGAAGGAATTGTTCAACCTTAGGCACTTATCTCTTCGTGTGACCGTAGAACGTGCATTTGCTTCGCTCAAGAGGAGGTTTAAAATCCTTGATGATGCCACTCCATTCTTTCCCTTTTCTACTCAAGTAGACATTGTTGTAGCTTGTTCATTATTCAAAATTGGGTCATAGATGACGGGATCGATGAACTAATCATACCGGAGGCCGATTGGCCATGTAATCCTAACCCTTCTTCATCATCAAGTGGGCAAGCAAGCGAACATGCATACATGGTTAACTTTAGACAAGGAATTGCAAATCAAATGTGGGAAGACCGGCAAAACTACTATGGACAGTAATATGTTCTTATTGTATTTCCATTGTTTGCAAGAACTATTGTTCATGTCTTGTTGTCAAGAACTATTGTATTCATCTTGTTGTCAAGAACTATTGTACATTTCGTGTTGTCAAGAACTACTGTATTCATCTTGTTGTCAAGACCATTGTATTCGTGTTGCATTTATCAAATACTTGCTTGAATGTATTTATAGCTTGCCTTAACTTGGTAGGAGATGAATCTTGAGCTAAGTGGAGAAAACTTGAGCCAACAAGCTCAAGGGAGTGGCCATCTTATATGGATATCTTCAATGTCTCAATACATGCTTTTGAACTTAGCTAGTGTTGTGGCTAATGGAGCTAGAACTTCTTCGGGTTTCAAGAAAGTACACCTCAACATTTGTGCTAGAGCTCTGAATGATCATTTCAAGCTTACCTTGACTGGAGAACAGATTGGGACATTAGAACATGGAAAAGAAAGTGGGCAAAGATCATTAAACTGAAGAACTTGAGTGGGGCACTTTGGGATGAGGAGAACTGAATTATTAGTCTTGATCATGAGCATTATGCAAATCATATTAAGGTATTTTCATGCAATTTTCAGCAACTAGTATAGCATTCTTATTTGCCATTGTTGTGTCCAACATGTTGTCTATTGGATGCTAGGACCACAAAGGAGATGCCGAGTACTTAAACAAATCTATAGAGAACTACCGTGAGATGGCTATAATTTTTGGCAATAGTATGGCTACGAGGAAATATGCAAAGGGATCAAATGACCCTCTAGCAACAGAAGTGACAGAAATTGAAGATGATGACGCCGGAAATGATTTTGGTGATGGAGCCTCAAAAGATGACGTTACGCATTCGACAAATGTTGGGGAGTCATCGGGTTCCAAACCAAAGAGAGCTAAGACGGTTGCAAATGAAGATGACAGGTTGCAAGCAACACTTAGAGCTATTGGTGAGAGGCTAGCCACTGCAATAGAGAAAGTGGGTAGCAGCGACAACAAGCTGCCCGATGGTCTTTGGGAAAATATGAAGAACCTTCCAGGTTTTGATGAGATACATCTTTCCCATTACTATGCATATTTGGTTGAGAATGTACGAATTGCAAGGGCATTCAATACGTTGGACTTCGCTAATAAGGTGGTTTGGGTTGCAAGGTACATCAGCAACCACTTTCTGGGATGAAGGCTTATGTATTGCTTGTAAACCCTCTTTTGCTTGCAACAAAAACTAATGATCTTGTGAGGACTTGTATGAAAATCTGCTTTTGGACTCTTCGGGATGTACTAGATATGGATGGTACTTTATGTGAAGTTGGTTCATGTTCAAAACTGTGAAATACTGCATATGGGCTGTGTCTTTGGCTGCTGCATATCAACTGACATGATGGTCTCGGATTTGTGTAGGCTTTATAGCTTTTCTTGTACTCAAAATGTTTCTGTGTAAATTTGTTTCTATGTGAGATGTGAGCATATGTCAAGTTTCTGAAAAATTAGCACTGATCTATGCATGTGCATTGCTTGATTATTGAAGAATTTTTAAGGTGCTGTGCTAATTTTGATGTGAGATGTGAGCATATGTCAAGTTTCTGAAAAATTAGCACTGATCTATACATGTGCATTGCTTGATTATTAAAGAATTTTTAAGGTGTTGCGCTAATTTTGATTGTTTGATTCCGGTAACAGCATCTTTTAATTCCATATAGCAAGTATAAGAAAAAAGTTGCAAGTTAGATGAGTAGCATACATTGTAATTGTTTTAACCCATACACTTTGAGAGGGGTAACCTCACCACCTTATGCCAACAGGTCATCACAAACAACCAATCCACCCTCATCCCTCTAAACAAAAAAAAATGGTTCATCCAATCCATTTTCATCCCTCCAACCAAACATAAAATCTGGTCACCCTGTTCACCTAACCAAGCAGCAAACTAGATAGCTTCATCCCTACAAAACTGGATGGCCATCTCCCATCCAAGTTGATACGGCCAACCAAACGGACCCTTACTAGTTCATGAAAAACATAAGAACCAGGTGTAGTCACTGCTGGTTACAACTTCCCATGCTATTGCCGTATTTATAGTCAACTATACAGATGACTAGGTGGGTGCGGGAAGTGGGCCGGACGCACCAGTAGGGGCAGCGAGGGAGATTCTACGAGCATGTCAAACCATCCACTATCGGCTGTCTTTAAGAGGTGACACTTAGGGCACTCTCAATACACTGTATCTTAGATTGTGTTTTATTGTATTAAATAACTATTTAGATATGACATTCTCAATAGCTTGCATTTTAGTGTTGTATCTAAAATATTTTTATTTATTATATTTTATGATCTGTACTATCATTTTTAACCTTATAACCTATTTGTGGCATAGTTCTACTACATAGTAGTACATGTATAAGCCACATATGATCACTCAATAATTAATTTACATCGATTACACCGCTAAGAGTTGATTCTAAATTAAGAGACAATTTCCTTCTCTTTCCTCCATAACTACTCTGCCACATAAACTTTTTGCCTAGGTGGCATGGTTTAAGAGACAGCTGAGTTGGAGTATTGGGACTGCCCTTACAATTTTTTACAAGAGAATAAAAAGAAAAAAGAGAGAGAAAACGGCGGTTGATTAGATGGTGGACATGCTGCATCTAGGAGCATATTGTTCAGTTTCCTGGCCGATGCTGCTGAGTTCGTATCTCTCCCTTGTCAGCGAAACACGAATCACCTCTTTGATTAGGTTATGTTTGGTATTAAGATGAGTTATGATAATTTTATTTATTTAATTTAATTTTGTTTATTTTACTATTTTTTGATTAGTTTTAAATAATAGATGATTAATAAGTAAGTAACTGACCTTATTCTTCTAATAAGGCGCTGAAGTCCTGCTCGTCTCTCGGTTGATCTCTCGCCGTTAGCGGTGGCCACGACCTTGTAAATACGCACGGCTGAACGCTCAATCAAAGTTTGTAGCGCTTCTCCCTAATTACGAACATCCCCCATTTCTAAGGTGACCAGAAAGAGTCAATACCAAAAAAAGAAAAATTGTTGACATTAATAGGCAAATAAAAAAGGAACATCTGTCAAGAGAGCACCTGCCACGCGATCAACCATGCGTCGCAAGTGGAATGCCTTCCACTTGGTTTTGCTCATTCGCTCATGCACACGGTTCTATTTCTGGGTTTTTTGGGTTTTCGTTATTTTTCTGGTTTCTCTCTCACGAGTGCTGGTTTTGTTTTTTTTTCTCAAAACTGACATATGGCATAGCTCCTGCTGTTGGCTATGTTAAGTTGCGATACTTTTGGCGTTGTATATAGATAATAAAAAAGAGAAATAAATCGAAGCATCTATTTGTGAAAGGCAATATATACCCTAACGCCTGCTAATGGTCACACCGAGTCACCATGATTCACCATGATTTTGGTGTTTCAACTTTTATGTAGATATTACATGATGTATATAGGTTAAAGCGCATGTTTGTCGAAGGCGACATACTGTGTAGCACACGCTATCAGTTGTATCGGGTCACGGTGCCTTCAGCGGAGAAAGCAGAAAGCAGATACACTAGGAAAACTACATCAAAAAAATCTCACTAAAATATATCAAGTGGGATATAGTTTTAAAATCCACGCTAAAAAAAATATAATAGTATAAACGGATCATAATTTAATCGCTCAGTTTAAAAGCTATCACATCTTAAATTTTGATTTCAATCAAAATACGTAGAGAAAGTAGAAAAAAAACCAAGAAAAAACTGTACTCACGTCTCACACAGTAGCCATCCGGCCGTTCTCGGCGGAAAAACCGTGCCCGACTCCCGTCTTACGCTAGTTGCGCGATGCGTGGCGAGCACGGGGAGGAGCAATGTCCCAAGCGGTAAAAGGTGGTGGGCTGACTTTTGTAGAAGGTGCGCTCTTTCTTTTATTTCCGAATAAAGAAATGGTTTGCTAGGTTAATGGATTCGCTTAAGAAACTACATGGACTCAGTGTGCGAGGTGTCGCTTGATCAATCTCTTGATGCATCGATTTGTGAAATTCATAGCATCTGTGGTCAGTGACCTCACCTGCTCCGCCGGCTCTGCTCGCAGTTGCAAATGCCGACTTCTTTTCCAAAGTGAGCGACCGAAGTCCTAATCGGCCGCAGCTCTGTTATCGCTAGCTTTATGGGACGGAGATCAATGTCCGTGTCCAAACCACGCAGAATCGTTGACAATCGAAAACCCCAGCAGTATGTCGCCGGCGTTCAGCCGCGCCGGGGGAGTCAGCCGCGAACTCTGGGATTCGGCGCGCAGCATGACAAAACACGGAGCACAAGAGCATTGCAAAGAGCAGAAACCCATCAAATGTAGCAACGGTGGGGTTGTTTTTTCTAAAGGAAACCGGTGGGCTTTATTAAGTTGACGGTAGAGCTAAATCGCTGACCATGACAAGAGTTTACAAAGTCAGAGATCGAATCATACCACAACACAGTGACAACTGGATCCATACACGCACCTTGGGCAGCTAACACATCAGCTAACCGATTACAGACACGATTACAGTACATAAACTTAAAATCTGTAAGACTAGTAAGCAACAAGAACTTTGCTTCCTGGAAGGTGACGCCGTGCTAGGACTAGTCATGATCATTGCTCAGCAGCGCCCGTTTGAGGACAGCAGCATCAGTTTAAAGTCTCACTCGTCCCATGCCAACGTCTGCAGCAAACTGCAGGGCTCTGAGGCAGGCTTCAGCTTCTGCATGAAGAACATCATCCAGGTTAGTCAAGCCGCCCATGCCAGCACCCTGAATAGCACCCTGCTCGTCTCGGACGCAGAAACCCCAGCCTCCTTTTCCTGAATGCTGCAAAGTAAGCACCATCAATATTTATCTTCAGGAAGGGAGTAGATGGAGGGGACCAATGAAGTTGTCACCGCCAGATACCCGAGTCACCGGTTTCTTCAGATGTTTCGCGAATTCCACCAGGTGAGATGTGCAGCTCGAAACCACAGCATTGGCGGAGCTGACCTGTTCTCCAGCATTGACTATTGCGCGCCACCCAAATACACCAGAGCAAGGTCACAATCTGGGTCTTCATTTGTTTGTCTCGAGTGAGCGCTGAGTCAGCAACATCACGGGTAGAATTGCAATCCAGGAGCTGCACACGGACATCATCCAGATGGGCTAACCGCCGGCACTTGCAAATTTACATTTCAGGAACAGGTGGCCTCCATCCTCATCAAGGCAATGACATACTAGGCAAGCCTTGTGATGACCTGTAAGTGCACTGATCAACTGAAGGCATTTTCAGTTAGGAATCCACATGGAGGTGATGATTGAGTTGGTCCAAATCTGAAATCACACAAAAATATTAAAAAGGAACGGTTCAAATACATAACTATCTTTCTCAAAAAGCTATGGACCTCTAGAATGCAATAGACAATTAAAAAGAACTAAGAAACTAAAACTATTTTCAGAATAAATAAACAACAGGAAATAAACTAATTCTAAAAGTGCTAAGAGAGATGTTCCAATGGCTAAAATATAGCATGGGGTATATAGGTTCTCTAGTAGCAATTTACCATTTGTCTACCAATTTAAGGTGTACATTAAGACATGAGCCGAAACAATACTAGTAAATTCGCTAGCGAAATACAACAGAGGACCACATGGTTGGCTGATCTACCCTATCTCCTGTGCTTACCAACTAATGCATCACTAAGTGTCGTGTAACCAATTCATAACACACAATCAATCAATATGAAGGGAATAATCCCACTAAGCATGGTGCCTTCCATGTGAAGGGATAGCAGTTGAACACAATGGCCAAGTGCAGAAGGAAGTTCACTAGATAATTTGTTGGAAACATTTAGGTGCCCAAGATTAATCAGTTTGCCAACTTCCTGTGGTATCAACCCTGTCAGTTTATTGTTTGACAAGTCCAAACCCAGGGAAAGAGAAGAAATATTGAGGAGTTCACTTGGTATGGATCCATCAAGGTTGTTGACTGATAAGTTTAGCATAGCTAGCCTGTTACATTGTCCTATAGTTGCCAGTATGTTTCCAGACAAGTTGTTGACATCAAGATAAAGCTGGCTGAGTTGAGGAAGATTACCAACTGTTGACGGAATCTGACCTGATAATCTATTCCTGGATAGTTTCAGAACAAACAAGTTGCTCAAGTTCCAAATCGTCTGGGGAATTTGTCCTGAGGGCATGTTTTGGTCCATGTCAAGCAGACTGAGATTTACAAGGTCGCCTATCTCAGCTAGTATGTTTCCAGAAATTTGGTTTCCTCCAAAGTTTAACCACTCTAGCGTTGTTGAAAGATTTCCTACTGATTTTGGCAGACTTCCATTCAGCATATTCCCATCCATCGATAATATTAACAGTTGAGTGCAATTTTTCAGGGAGTTAAGAAGTGCCCAGTCTTCAGCTTCTAGCATGTTACTTCCTAGGAGTCGATTAAAATTTCTCAAGGATCCTAGAGATGGTAGTGAGCTGCTTAGCAAATTGCTTGAAAGATCACTCCATTGAATCTGTTGCCAATCATGATCAATGTGTGGAGGTTTGAGAGTGAGTGGCCAATGTGAGAAGGTATATGTCCAACAAGGCTGTTGTTGCCTAAGTCAAGTAATCTGAGTGATGACATGTTGTACAACACAGCTGGGACATGCCCTGCCAATCTGTTGTCACTTAGATCTAGCATATTTAGGTTTGGAATTTGACCCAAAGTTACTGGAATTGATCCTGTTAAGTTGTTTTGTGCTAGCAGGATGGAATGCAATGATGAAATATTTCCTATAGATGCTGGTATACTACCACGAAGTAAATTCCCTGTAAGACCAAGAAATCACAGATCTGCTATCTTTTGGAAATGTGGGATTTCCCCAGAGAGAACATTCTGTTGGAGATCAACCACTTTTTTGGTGGAGCTATTGAACAGATTAGCTGGGACCACTCCAGATAATTTGTTACGTAAGAGCATTATCACACTGAGTGATGGACTACTTGCTAAGGAATCAGGGATAAATCTGCTAAGAGAATTGTTTGCAAGATGGACATAGCTAAGAGATGCAGCCGTACCTAATGACAGAGGGATGTTACCTGCAAGGCTGTTGGCAGCAAGCATCAGAGGTTGGAGGCTCGGAGGCTCACCAATCTTGTCAGGTACTTTTCCAGACAATGAATTGTTTCGAAGGTCCATCCATCTGCACTAGAGAAGTAAGGGCTGCCATGCAACTAGATAGTGTTCCTGCGAGCTGCATAGACCTGAACTCTATGGACGTGACACGGATTGGGAGGGTCAGGCTGCACGTGACCCCTTGCCAGCTGCAGAAGTTGAGTGAGTTGTTGCGCCATGATCCAAGAACACCGGCAGGGTGATGCCAGATTTGAAGCAGAGGAGGGCTCACCGGTCAATCTCAGATCTGTTCCTAGCTTGTGCTGATGAGAATATAGTTGTGTTGGAGGACAGATATAAGGAGGCTGCAGAGAAGAAAGAGTGCATGCTGAGAAGGAGCAATTGGAGATTTGGAGCCAAAAACTTGAGGAGCCATGTCTCTGTTCTTATTCTAACGGAGTACTTTTGTTTTAAATATTTTTGTGTGTGTGTCTAGATATATGTTAGCAAGGTAGGGGAGTTGAAACTTCTAATTGACTTGACTTCAGCGCCTTCTTGTTTGGTTTGCTTCTAGTTCAAGCGCTCAGAGGATTGAGAAAAGCCTGAGCAGAAAAGAACTTGTGAGAGGGATGTGAGTAAAGAATCATGTGCATAAACCAGTCTAGCAATGTGCATAAACTATTCTCTGCTTGTTATACAATCAAGAGCTTCTGCACCCCGAAATCCATCAGATCATGAAATTTTTAACTGAGCTGAATAATAGAAAAGAGGACAAGTTGGCTACTCAGTTACAATTAAGTTAGGGCAAATGCCTGTGACACCATCGACTAACAAACAGTAAATGTTGTATACGGCATATACTACAGTTGGCTTGAAACCAATTTTCTGGATTCCAGTGCAGTTTAGGAAGTATCCTATTGCAAGTCCAAGCACACTTTAGTTGATTCTGCAAAGTACCAAGTCAGTCATCAAGGGCACGAAATGGACATGCCAAAGACTTCTCCTTCCATCTCGTCCCACTGCAGGAAAATATTGATCCACAACATTTTCTAGTTAAGGTCCACCCATCCCCATCATTGAACTTCTTCCACATAATTTATCCAACAAATTTGAAAGAGATGCTTGACAAAAAGAAAAAATTTCCAACATTCCATTCCATGACATGACAGTCTTGTGTCCACTTTGGCTGCATATGCTGTATCATGTTCCACAGAACTCCAAAAGATCAACCTGAAATGGGAAATTTCCTCTCCTTTGACACAGTAAATATAAAACGAGATGCTAATGTCGCAGCTCATCTTGTAGCGAAACATGCTAGGAGAGACCAGGTGGGGTACAGGCACAATGTAGTCCCCGATTTCCTGGTGGCGTGCATTCAGCACGAGTGCAGTCCTGCTGATGAATGAAATATAAGCTTTTGGTCTCAAAAAAGAAGATCAACCTGAAATGCTTGTTCGAGAAACTGGGAAGAGTGGCAGGTTCAGACTTCAGAAGATACGTAGAGAACATGACTCTATGGCCCCTTCATAGTTGAAATCATTGAGGAAATGCCACTATTTAGGATTGAATAGTGGATGTAAGGTACGGCAGCATCACCTCTCACGGTTCTTCATCTCAATCCTCCTTTTTTCTCCTTCGCCGGCTATGGCAGCCATCAACGCTGCATTCTCCCAATTCCCCCTTTCCACACCACAACCCCGTCAATGAATTTATGGATCCAGTAAAACCAAATTACCTCCAAGTATCCTAATACACGAACTCAGGCCAAGCACAACCGAATTACACCACAGCGTGGCCACCCTATACAAAGTCCTAATTAACTCGAACAAATTCGGGCACAAATTCTTGTGGAGAGATACAATACCTGGGTATGGGAACATGTCGAGAATTGATTTAGCGCTTGTGCTTGTTAGGTGTCGAGGTCGCTGCAGATTTTCGGGATTCGGAACGCGCGGTTTGCTCCTCCCAGTGCCTCTGCCACCCCGGCTCGATCCCATCGTACGGGTACCTCCTCCTCGCCCCGGCGGCGTTGGCGCTGGCGCGGCAGCAAGCACACGGCATTGGTCGACGGCGGCAAGGTCGGGAGGTCGCACCTGAACCTGAAGACGGAGTGGTGTTTGCGCCGTTAGAGCCATCATCCGGTTGGAGTGGGAAGAGGAGGAATGTTAGGTACTCACTTCACTGTCTCTCAATATCAGGGAGGAATTGTTTGGTGCTGCCGATTACAGGAATTGCTTGAGGAAGAGAAACAGTTCGAGTGAGAGAGAGAGAGAGACAGATACAAGTTTCAGCCGCCGCCGGGTGCCTTCTGATCCTAGCCGGCGACGGAGAAAGAGAGGATTTGGAAGGAAGAAGAAGAAAAGGAGGTAAAATGGTAAATCTTCATACGAGTTTTTTTTTCTCTAGAGTCACCCCGGTTACTGTACACAGACATTTCTCTGTCGTCCGATCAGCACCATCCAATGGACGAAATCGCCTCAATGTTTCGCCCGCGTTTCGTGCGGTGTTTCGCTCCCTCCTTTTCCGCGTGCTAATCCGATCGCGCGCTGCCCCGCCAGCCCCGCCTGCCTCCCCCGCCCCGTAAGCCTCCGCCTCCCATACGCTCGGCCCGCAATCCTCCGCCGCCCCTCGACCCGCACCCCGCTCGCTCCGTCGCCTGATCGCGCGCTCCCCGCCCCATCGCCTCCATCGCTGCTTGCCCCCGCGCGTCCCTGCGCTCCGCCTCCCACACGCCTCCGCGCCGCGCGCCCCGCACGCCACCATCGCCCCCCACCTCCACCTCTCTTCCCATCGCATCTGAAGTTTGTGAGCCGCCGGCCGAGGCTCCCTCCCCCGCCCCCGAGCTGCCACCGACCGGCCCTCCCTCCGCTGCCCCCGAGCCGCCACCGGCCTCCCTCGCTCCCGGGCCTCCCTGCACCGTCGGCTCAGGCTCCCTCCGCCGCCCCCAAGTCGCCGGCTCCCTCGCCCCCAAGCCTCCCTCCACCGCCCTCGAGAAGCCCGTGGGCCGTCGGCCGGAGCTCCCTATCCCCCTCAAGCTCCGCCGCGCCCCTTCCCCTCCCCCAACAGGCCTCTGCGCCGCGCGTCCAGCCCACCTTCGCCGTCTTGCGTCCCTCCCGTAGGTCCCCCCCGCACGCCTCCAGTGCCGCTTGCCCCCTACCCACCTGCCCCCCGGCCGCCACGCTCACCCGCTCACCCCCCACCCCCCACCCGCCACGCCCTCGGCCCTCCCGCGCCGCACGGGGCGCCATGCCACCCCGGCCGCCAAGCCCGCGGCCTTCCCGCTCACCTTCCCGGACGCCACCGACTGCCCCAATCTTCACCCGCCGCGCTTACCCCGCCATCGCCGAGACATGCCGCCGATGCCCCGATCTTCACCCGTCTGCCTGCCCCACCGTCCTTTCGAAGCTCTAGGTCTGACAGCCACCCATCGGATCCCAAGGTTGGAGGAGGGAGGCGACTCTCTCCTGCGTCGGCAAGCGGTGATGGCACACGAGCGGCGTGGCGCGGCGCCCTCCGCCGCCATTCCCGCCTCCGTGGAAGACACGCTGTGAGTCCCCTACCCTAATCCCTAGCTCTAGCAGACGTTTCGGTTGTGCTTGTGGTGGTGTTTGATCTGAATTCCGCGGCAATGGCAGCGAAATTTTGGCCCATCTCTTGTTAGGTTTCGCGGAATCCAAATTTCTGTGGTTCACTGGGGCTTTGGCATGTTCGTGCTGCATGCTTCTGCGATGGATTGCAAATTCTTGTACGATTGCGGTGAGTGCGAGAGTAGAGATTGGAAGGGAAGTGCACGGTGTTGCTCCTTTGCATGTGGGATTCGTGGCTATCACTTTTGCCTTCTATTTGTGTGATTGTATCCTGTGAATCGGGGATGTTTGGTTACGTTATGTGAAGTTATAATAGTGTGAAAGGAAGGCATGGGGTTAGTTTTCTGAATCTGCATTTCTGCCCACATGTCACAGCTTGATAATTTAGTGCTCGCGTATGAGCTTCAGTTTGTTGTACTTTTCCATAATCTTTTAGCCTTTTTTACCAATTCTGCACATGGGGTTTGTGATTGAATTGGCTGTTGAGTAGTTTGCTTATAAGAGAACATGATTTGTTTATTTAACTGAGGTACTCGCATAAGCTTAAGTTGAACTGCAGGTCTAATCTCAATGCAATTGTTAGCTAAATTTGGTATGATTTCCATGAAAATGAGCAGTACAGGCAAGGCTGATATAGAAACAGAGATAATTAGTTGAGCTGACTGAGCATTTATGTGACCCTTATATGGCTGTTTTAGTTTTTGGTAATCATAATATTTCTTCAGGATGTATAAATTTTCTATATTGTTGGTAAGGGAAATTTTGTTACTTACCCATCCCATTGAAGGTAACTGTTTCGCTGTGCTTGATCTCCGAAGCATGGTTATGTGAATAGGTGGTTCCAGATGAAGACTTCATTGCAGCTTTATTTTATTTACTTATTTGACAAACATTCAGATACCGTATTTGGATCAATGGAGTGGTGTTGAGGAAGATTATTCCAGTTGTCTGATAGGGGCAACATTAGCGGTGCATAACGCTTCACTATGGCTACTAATCATTGGGAGTGTTAGGGTAAATTGGATTTAAATTCATATTTCAGGTGTAAATTTCACCATTATGTCCATGATGCAGATTAAATATTATGTAATAAGAATATGTCTTCTAATAATGTTTGCAGGCAAACTGTGAGGAAATCTCAGAAGTTCTTAACTCTGCAGTACAACTGCTGGAATAGAAAAATAAGTGCAAGTCTGGACAAGCAAGTCTTGGGATTATAGCTAGAAATCAAGGTGGCGATGCTTAGTTGCAGCTTGGAAGTTTATTCCCCTATGTTTTTCTGCAGAGCAAGCAAAGATGTTAGCTGGCATTGAATCTTTAAACCTTTTGCTCTCCAATGACCATATAATCATTGAATCTGATTGTTTGTCTGTTGTCCAGGTTCTGAGTACAAGTAGGAAGATCGATCTTATCTCTGCAACGCTGTGCAGGAGGTCAGAACTTTGATATGCATCATGTCAGAAGTGAAAATCCAACATGTTAAGCGTGGCGTAAACCAAGTTGCTCATGGCATAGCTCAAATAGGTACGTACGAGAGAGTATTAGTGTTCCTTTCTGAGCTACTATTGCTTTGAAGCGCCAAGGAGGTGGACATGGCATAGCGCAAAGAGCCAGTTCGCGATGACTGGCCAGCAGTGACCTGGAACCACAAATCTCTAAGAGGTGCTCCTCTCACCTTGCCTCTTGCATCTGATGATCCTCTGATTTTGATATCCTGATTTGTGGTTTCTCTAAACATGATGAGTGTAGATATGAGCAAGAAGAGAAGAGAAAGAAACTAGGAGGAAAATATGGTAAAACTTTCCATCAACACAGACCCAGAAGGTCCAATTTTTACTCACTAGGGTGCTGCTCCAATTTGTTTGGTTCCACATCAGTGCAACACGAGTGCATTCCTCAAGCTATTCTTGGAATGGATGTCATCTGCCAAGCAAAATCTGCGATGGGGAAGACTGTTGTTTTTGTCCTGTCATCTCTTCAGCAAATTGACCCTCTTGCTGGTCAGGTAGCAGCACTTGTATTATGCCACACAAGGGAGCTGGTTTACCAGGTTTGTACATTTGGCCGTTTGAATTTTATTTTTGTTTACATGTCTCTCCAGATCATAATTATTCATTACTGTTATATTTTGTAGATATGCCATGAGTTTGAGAGGTTCAGCAAATGTCTATTTGAATTGGAAGTCGCTAATTACCGAGGTAATGTTGATTAATAAAAAAAAGATCCTCTCCTTCCATCGCACGTACAATTTCTTCTTTTGCCTGCCTTGCTCAGAATTGAATGACGTTATGTGATTGAATGTGAGATGGATAAAACTTGATTGTTGAGGTATTGATAGAAGAAAATTGTGATCTTTAGCGCACAAATTGTGATGAGAATTACATGGTTCATGGAATCAAATTTTTTTTGTGCAACAACTAGATTTTATGGGTAGCTGGTTCATTAAATTATGACTATCCCGACAGTGGCAAATCTTGCTGTCGAATTTTTTGGGTTCAGGATTTCCCTAATATCACCGATGTCCTTAACATCACAGATCTAATTTTCTTACGGAGTATATGTCTTTACTTTTTTTTATTATGGTATGCCTGTGCTGTCTCACGCTAATTAGCCTTCTTTGTTGATCTGGTTTCTTGATACGGCAATCGACGTACAACTGAGGACACCTAATGGATCGATGTGACCTGTTGTGGCCAACGGGAAATGGGACCATTCTGGCGGTGGCGGCGGCCCAAAGCTCCTTGTGTCTGGTGGCAGACAGTAGCAGCGATCGAAAGTGAGCAAAAAATCAAATATACACAGCAGATGGCTACTGTGTGCACAAGTTTGTTTTTGTACTATCTGATTTCTTTTTCTGTTATATTCATCCTTCTTGTAGATCCAGAAAATTAATCTTGTTTGCAGATGTGAAGCGCAAAGGTTCTTGCAATTCCCAGCAAGAGCAATACTCAATAGGCTAGAGGACATTTAGTTTGAGGTGGCCTTTTTTTCCCTATTAAAAAGACACTTCAATCTACCCTTGATTTCTCTAAAAGATTTCATCCCAAATTTTCTATTTATACGGATTGGAGACCTCTGGATCAATTATGGTATGATTTTACTAAAACAACAGTTGAGTGGCTGCTATGATTTATTTTTTATTTGGGAGCAGTATATACAATTGGAGAATATGATATATTGTTCAGACAATTAAGGCTTTGTTCTTCTCTTTCTAATGTACGTACTGGAGCTACATGTTGATCCAAAACATCTTAAATAGTTATCCTGATATAGTTTTCAGAGTTACTTCTTAAATTTGGTGAGCTTAGTTTGTTTGGTCTGTACTCAACCTTCACAACGCATCTAAATTTGATTTACATTACATGCCATTCATGATGCAAAAAACCTAGCATTTCATTTCAGTGAGGCTGGGTGATCTGTCTTGGGCTATTCGGTTTTTTAGGATGAAAAAAATGAGTTGTTTTTGGTGACGTAGTGCTATATTGGTTCTTTGCGAGTTAATGGTGAAAAGTTGATCTGATCGCTGGTGAGGTAGTGCTATATTGCTTACTGATGCGATTTGGAAGATTGAATTTGTGATTTCAGCTAAGATTTTTTGTGGGATTCGTTTCATTTTTTTCTATAATTCATTATTTGCCCCCAGATTATTTTGGAGCTAAGTTAACTCTTAATCGGTTATTGTACCATTTTAGATAAGAGTGTATGGGTCTAGCTTACAGTTATGTACTTATTTTTGGTTTGGGGGAGGTAAATTTGGTGGATTTTTGAATGAAGCTCGACCTTTTCATGGGTTTGGCAAATCTTCCACAATCAGATATTTAGGCTTACATATTTTGTCATGTCCTGGGGAAGAGAGAGAGAGAGAGAGAGAGTCAGTTAATTGGGTTTTTAATGGCAGAAGTTCCACATGAGATGAGTGGTAGTCTTTTTATGTGCCTTTGAATTGTCTCATGTATCTGAGGGAGAGATTCAGTTATTAAGTATTTAGTGGCAGAAATTTCTTATTCAGCATCTATATGCCTAAAACTTACACAATGTTGTCAAACAGCCATGGCCCAAGGAAGTCCCAGTTGCAGTGCTTTATCAAGCGGAATAAGAACTCTACATGTCAATTCCATGAGATGTGTAATGAAACAGTCATGTCAATTCCAGTAAAAGCTATACAAAAAGCAAAACTCTGTTTTCTTTATTCTCGAAAGAAGAATCTCACTCTCCTACATGGTTGTCTCACCCTGTTTTATTTACTAAAAAGGTTCGTTTACGCTAATAATCATTGTCAACATTGCTTTTTTAATACTCAATTTTATCTGTCATCACTACTTGATGATTATAAATGATCCTCTATAGGAAAAATGTAGAAGTGAGATTTATTGTAACTTTAAGCGTTGGGGTTTCAAACTTACCTGGAACTATCACTGAAATAAAAGAGTGAAAGGCTTGTTAAGGATAAGAAAAGAGCAGAAGGTGACCTTTCTCTAAGATTTGATATATTTAGCTCAGTTTTTTAATAAGATCTGTATGATGCATTTTTGCGTAGCTAGCTTGGTCAATGGGAGGGAGGGCTTGAGGGGTCTGTTGGAGAATAAAGCGCAGCTTCCATTTTTTTCCTTGTTTTTTCTTGGTAGTTTGGTCGACAATCACGCAGCAATAGCATTTCCATATTATAACCTTTGCATGTTGCATCAGTAAGCTGTTAGCTTTAAAGTGTTATTTATGGAGTATCTCAAACATACAATTCACGTGATAACATCATTGGAGGATACTAATAGTCTGATAGGCTTTTGTTCCTATATTTATGTGGTTGGATCATAGTTTTCGAGAATGCAAACATGCTTGATTCTCCCTTACTTAAGGAGTGTGTTAACTACAGTTTATATATCCGAGCTGATCTTTGTTTTCTATCAGCGCGTGTTTGTTATACTTATACCTATCCAGTTCTTGGTTTTTTTTGCCTCACAAGGATACTTTTTTGGAAAGAGCTTCCTCTGCCCCGGTGATGTTGAGGTTGGAGGCAACCTGATGGTGAAACTCTTGCCATAGCCTCCATAGGCCCTCCTTGTAGCTTTTCTACTAGGTATAGAGCTTCAACCATGTTATCTATTTTGTTGTTCATTTAGACAGAAGATGCAAAAGTTAACATATTATTAATGGACCTGTGCTTATGCTAATTATTTCCTCTTGCTTAGATAAATGAGGGAGAAGCACAGCCTTGGTGACAATGAGGATGGAATGAAAAATCATGTGAAATTATTGTGTTATCATGTGATTTTAGCTACCAGAGTAAGATTATAATGAGAATCATGGAGCTGTAGGTGGGATGCAATGACTTAGAACAATATCTACAGCCTTGATAAGAGGGTTTCTGGCCAGCCTTTGCCCCTATTTGCATCTTATTTATACTGTTTATGATATTTAGAGATAAAATAATCGCCTTGAAGAATTATGTATACTTGATAAACTATTGTTATTTCTGGATAGCAACTTGCGAGTACTTTATCTGCAATGTGATGTCTGTAATGTTCTATATGTATTATTGACGAGATCAACCGACATTTGAATCAAACATGCTACATAATTGTTCATATGAGGATGATCTGGTGATGCCAAACTTTATTTTATGTTTCGTAGAATTTATATGGCCTAAGTTATTAGCTATGGAACTCTGCACCATATGGTGAAAACTAAATGAACTGCGAGTTAGAATCATGTAATTTTGAATATATTATTAATGCATGTGCGATGATGATGTTTAATTTGCATCCTTATCTTATATGCGTTTATGAGTCTAGATTGGATCATATATTTTCTTGATTTAAATGTGATTATATATGTCATGTGATATATACTATAAAAACGTGCAACGCACAGTGCACGATTACTAGTCACTCTCAAACTACCGAGTGGTGGCGGTGAGGCAATGTGCCTTCATCTGAAATTCCGAGTTCCAGTTTAAAATGGCATCGCTAGTCCTATCTCTGTTCATAAATATAAGGCGCATATAAAATTTAAGATTTAAATTTAATTAATAATTAAATTAGTAATTTTTTTAGTTATATAATATAAAAGTGATATCATTATATTTATATTTAAATATTATATAATTCAATATTATTGTCTTAATTGTTAATCAAAGTTAAATCTTAAATTTATATATGTCTTATATTTATGGATGGAGAAAGTACTGCTAAACACTATCGCTCCTTAATCATAGTTTAGTTTGTCACCAATCCCCTAGAACGTCCCCATCTTGTTCGCGTGAAATCCGCAAACCCAGTCCAATTTCCTCGTCAGGTTCCTGGGGATCTGACAACCTCTTTCCATAATGGGTTGCTCAACACCTTTTGTGTAAAAGAGCTGTGTTATATAATGCAGAGGCCGAGAAGATATCTCCATCATCTAAAGCAATCTGTATAGCGCAAATAAACTATAAAGCTACAATTTCGGTACATAAAACTCAATACGTTATGTGGTACATAAACACTTCAATGCATCTCTCTTTTTAGTCTAAAATTGATAACTACTGCAGGATCCACCCTAAGGCACATCACCTTTGAAATATTGGCCATCAAGTTGAGCCAAACTATAAATATTAACCCACGGGTCAAATTGATGACATTTGTATACGGTACCATTAGAAGTGAAATAGTACAAGAATCTTTCCATACATACACGTTAATATTAAAAGAAAAATCATTCAACAAACCCACAACAAAGCGTGGTCGATACCTTCTAGTAGGCAACTATTTTTCAATGCAAATCACATCTCTATCATCTAATTCGTTCAGTTTGTCAAATAGACAGGCTACGAGATGCACTCTAGTAGTTACAAAATTACATCTTTATAATAATGAATCACGAAAGACATCCCAGTAGCATGCTCTAACAGAGTTGAAATATTCGTCAATCATCATGAGGTTGCAGAAAAGCTTCTCTGATAGCATATAATTTTGCACAAACATCTTGCATTCCAGGCCTATCCTTCGGAGATTCCATGGAACATGACAGGCCAAGTGCAACCAACGGGATAATATATCTCTGCATGCACAATTCTGCACACCCATGGTGCTCCTCATGTGCCATATGAGGATCTAAAATCTCTGCAACTCTGTCCGGGAAACATGGATTCAGAGAACTTACGAAGGCTAAGTCCATCGACAAACATATCATCGATCGGCCGTTTTCCCGTAAGCAACTCCAGTAGAAGCACTCCGAAACTATAGACATCACCTCTTGCTGAGATCTCGCAGCCTATCCCATACTCTGCAAAAGTGAAGTAATGCACTTAAATACTAGATAAAACATGCATGAAGATAAGTATTCTGTACAAGTGAAACAATACATATATGTCACGTACAAGACAAACAACAATTAAGCGGAGATGGGAAAAGTAAACTCACGAGGTGCCATGTATCCAATGTTCCTCCGACATCAACCAGGCTTTTTGGGATAATCAGACCTGGTAATAGAAACTTTGATGAGCCAAAGTCACTGAGCCGTGCAGTCATGTCATCAGCCAAAAGGATATTATTTGGCTTCAAATCACAATGGATCAAAGGAGGCGTCAGTTGGTTGTGGACATAATCGAGAGCAGAAGCCACATCTGCTGCTATGCATATCCTCTGGCCTAAGCTTAGCACCCTCTCTGGGGTTCCACTGTATCCCCTAGGGTGCAGCCATCTCTCAAGGCTGCCATTAAACATGAACTCAAATATAAGTGCTTTGAACTCATGGTTTTGTGAATCCAATGTCGAACATAGGGTCACAGGTCGCATTATATTTCGATGGCGGGTGCTTCGTAGCACCTCACACTCAATAAAGTAACTATCATACCCACCAGGTTCATTCAAGTTAAATACTTTGATGGCAACTAAGCTCCTGTCTGATTTGAACCTACCGACATAACTGATCCGGTACATGTTGAGCTGATTGTATGGACCGAAGAAAACCAGTTGGTAGCTTTCAGAATTTCGCCATATGATATCTTCTTCAGCGCTTCCTTGTGGATAGGACATGCAAGCACTTCTCTTCTCTTCTGATGGGCAACAGAACAGAAACATACTGAGTGTTGGGGGAAGGGTCCCCGCGCTACCCGAACTGACGGGCTTCCCCCTGACAACGTCAAGACCTCCTCCCTGCGTCGACCCAGTTCACCTGGCATCAATAACCTCCGATGGCATCAACAAATTCCGCGGGCATACACCGACGACGTTGAAGCACGCTCCATCTCAGCGGGCGTCAAGGCTGAGCTCCGTCCCGGCGAATGTCAGGGCCGTGCCCCGTCCTGGCAGACGTCAGGGCCTTGCCCCGTCCCGGCGGACGTCAGGGCCTTGCCCCGTCCCGGCGGACGTCAGGGGCCGCGCCCCGTCCCGGCGGACGTCAAAGCCTTGTCCCGTCCCGGCGGACGTCAGGGCCGCGTCCGTCCCGATGGACGTCGAGGTCGCGCTTCGCCCCGTCGTCAAGGAAAACATGTCGTCATAGTAGCGAGTATTAGGATATTAAAGTATTAGGGTATTTGAATATTCCATAAAGATTCCTGTAAAAAGACCAAAATGCCCCTGATGGCGTGTTATTGCCCGGAGGGCATAATTGTAATCTCGCATACTCCTTTCTCAAAACCTATAAATACCCCCCAGGGAGTAAAGAGAAGGGGATCCCACTTTCATTTCCCCCCTTTGTGAGCTCTGTATTCCGTGCCCTAACACGAATACCGTTTTGCGTCGTCGACTGTCTCGCGCGTGTTGGCTCTCGCTCGTTTTTCCTCTCGCACGCCCGGAGGTCGCTGTAGCCTGACCGGGGGTGCCATAATCTAATCTACCGTCTAGGCGCATACCTACGACACTGAGAATCTTATTGCACCTTGGAAATGTAAGCTGCACCTTCTTTTCCATATAGCGACAACCAAATATAACAACAAGAAAGCAGCAAGTAACGGTGTAATTATAATTACTATTGTTAGCAAAGGCACATTACTCTTCGTCTGAGTGGATGAGGTGCCATCACAAAGTGGCAGTGCTAGCATGGAGATTCTTGCACATAACTTCTTATTTCCATCCAAAACTACCATACTTGAGTTACCAAAGCATCCATCAGTGGGAATTGCCCTTCCAAGTTATTGTATGATATATCAAGCTTCTCCAACGTAGTGAGGTCCTCAAAGAATTCTGGCACTAGACGGGTAAATTATTTCGAGAAAGATTAATCTGCTGGATGGACAGCAACGTCCTGAAACTCTGAGGAATTTGTCCCTGAAGCTTGTTCCCTTCCATGCGCAGGAATAACATAGTGGCACATTTTCCAAGAGCTTCAGGAATCGATCCGAACAACAGATTGTTGGAAACATTCAGAAGAGCAAGATTTGCCATATGACCAACTTCTGATGGTATTTCCCCTGTGAGATTGTTGTGCGAAAAGTCCACACCCAAGGAAAGTGGAGGGCCAGCAAAAAGTTCGACTGGTATTGATCCATCAAGGCTGTTCGTAGACAAGTTTAGTTCAAGAAGTCCCTTGCACTGACCTAAACTACCAGGTATGTTACCACTCAAGTTGTTATCATTAAGATAAAGCTTGCCCAGTTGAGTAATATCACCAACTGACAAAGGGATCTGACCTGATAATTTGTTCTTTGATAGATTTAGGATATATAGGCTTTGCAGTTTCCCAAGGGTAGAAGGTATGCTTCCAGAAAGAAAATTGCTTTCCATCCTAAGCGAAGTGAGATTAACAAGATTGCTTATCTCAACAGGTATGGAGCCCGAAATTTGGTTTGAGCCAAGCGATAAATCTTCTAGCCCTGTGGAAAGATTAACAACTGTTCTAGGTAGGCTGCCGTTTAGAGCGTTCCCTTCCAAGGACAACTTCGTAAGCTGGGTGCAATTTGCTAGAGATGTAAGGAATAACCAGTCATGTGTTTCTAGCCAATTCCTCCCTAAACTACCTGATGCAAGTTTGCCAAGGATCCAAGAGATGGAATAGAGCCATGTAGCAAATTGTTTGAAAGATCAAGAACTTGCAGATTTGACGCCTTGGCTAGTGAAGCAGGGATCAGACCCTCCAGCTTTTTGCTTTCCATGATCAGGAATCGGAGGTTTGGCAGGGAGTAACCAATGTGAGATGGTATCTGTCCAACCAAGTTATTGCTGCCTATGCTAAAGTATTTGAGAGATGACATGTTCTAAAGAGATAATGGGACATTTCCTGATAAACTGTTGAAACTTAGATCAAGCTCAAGCACTTTTGTAATGTGACTTAACGTTTCTGGAATTAATCCTGATAATTTATTTTGGCCTAGCAATATAGAAGTGAGGGAAGAAACATTTCCTATTGAAGGAGGTATGCTTCCAGAGAGGAAGTTCTCTGTCAGGCAAAGGAATTTGAGAGCTGTGACCTTATGGAAAGGTGGGATGAGACCAAGGAAAGAATTCATCTGGAGATCAACCACAGTAAGTGTAGATGAGTTATCAAACAAAGTAGCAGGGATCTCTCCAGAGAGGCTATTACGTGAAAGTATAAGTGTGCTGAGTGAGGAGCTATTGGTCAATGAGAGAGGGATACCACCGGTAAGAGTGTTGTTTGCCAGATTGACATAGCTAAGAGACTTGCTAGTGCCTACTGAATCAGGGATGTTACCTTCAAGATTGCTGCCGGCAAGCATCAGTGTATGGAGGTTTGGAAGCTTTCCCAACTCTTCAAGGATGGTTCCTGACAGATGATTACCGTTAAGGTGTATCCATGATAGAGAAGTTAGGCCAGCTACACATCCAGATATTTGCCCACAGAGTTGTGCAGAGGTGAGGTCTAGAGAGACCACCCGGGCTGGAAACTTTGTGCCGCAAGTGACCCCTTTCCAGCTACAAAAGTTAAGCGAGTCGTTGCTCCATGAGTATAGGATGCCAAGGGGATCAAAGTTGATGCCGGACTTGAAGCAAAGGAGGGCATGGCGGTCGATCTCGGACTTGTTTGTTTGCGCTGCTGCTAGTATTGTAGTGTTGAAGGAGAAACAGATGAGTAAAATACAGAGTAGAGACAAGATTGAGGGCATGATGTCAAGAGATAGAGGTGTGAAAGAACCAAGAGTTGCAAGATCTTGGAGTACTTCGGTTGGAGCTTGGATGATCTTGAGTATAGATGTTTATTTTGAAGGATTTGTCTACTGGGATGAACCTGAAGGTATGGTTGACTAAGTTGACTTGACAATGCAGGATGGCCGGTTGTCTCACTGCGAACGTGTATGCAAGGAAAAGGAGAAGTAGAAGAATGAAACGAAGACTTGTGAGTAAAACGCGTATAGACTGGAAAAAGATTTGCGTTGTAGACTGCAACTAGTAGAGTTTTAGTAAGTGCACAAAATTCCGAAAGCCAAAGCGACAAATTTGACAGCCAGAAAAAATGCTGTAGCACTAGTCCTGGCTGCTATCATGATTGCAACCTGAGAGCACACAACAAGGCAACAAGCTAGGATGGAAAAAATTTAAGAGGCGTTGTGACGGCATACCTAGCCATTGGCGAACGCTGAAGTGGTGAGATTTGGGCAAAGTGATAATGCACTCTTTCAACAAAATGAATTTTGCATTGCGATCTTGTGTTGTAATAACATTGTTGATAATTGAATGTGGCAAGGCAACACAGCATGGAACATTGGAGTTTTGGGAAGATAATCGTACTTTCATCAATTTCAGCATGGTAAATCGGGAAGCTACTACAAGATTTACCAGGTACACGGTCAGCTCGGCTCTGATACCAAGTTGTCACGGACCCGGAATCCACATGTGATTAGGGAACGCGAAGTCGCCAAGGACCGAAGGACTCGTCAGCCCCGGTGGCACGGTACCTGCGCCGTACGCACCGAGGCGGAACGATCCGACACCCGCCACGTGCGAGCCGGCCGGAAGCGACCAATCTTCCCCAAAACCATAAATAGATTCCAGATACCGGTGAAGGGGTAACACCGCGTGATAAGCCTGCGCTCCGCGATAGTCATAGGAGGACTAGAGCTCGGGATATGCATCCCCTCAACCTAACCTAGCCACGATGTGCGACTCTGGGAGGATCCAGCTCTGCTCTGCCGTCAGCGCGAGGCGTGACGGTCGTAGGAGACTTAGCAAGTAAGGGACGAATCCCCTGGATCAACTCAACCCAAAGCTACACAGGACTAGTGGTTCGCTCACCTCTGCCATCACGAAACGCAATCCTAGCACACAATACTACCGCTGCACAGTTGTCCACATACTTCATCACATACACGCATTGTACATGGACAACCACAAGTAACAACTCGGATATCACAACAAAGCTCTACAAATACGATATTAATAGTAACTGTCCACGATGGGACAACACATTACATCACTCGGCCATAACCGAAAACATATCCGAGTACGGAGAATTTAAACGACAGCGGAAACAAGGTAAAGGAGTCCCACAGCGGCATAGTGACCGCTGACCAAAAGCTACAACCTATCCCATGAACCGATAGCTGACCAGGAAAAGAAATCATGCACTAGACATCATCGAAGAACTCTTCGACCTCTGGCTCCCTGCAATGATCTAGGAAAGTCCTAGGTGAGTACAAGGTACTCGCAAGTCTTATTCGTGCTTGATTAGATGTCCTAAGCATACTAGTATAGCATAATTAAACATGATGCATATCCGATTAACAAAGTCTAGACAATACCAGTAAGCTATCAATCATCACGAGGAATAACATGAGATCACCAACAACTCAGATTTTCATATATCTCAAATCAGGGGGCGTGATGGTAACCACTAGTCACATGTGCTCAAAATATAAACTCAGTGGCTCACTTGCCATCTCCCAGTTACGTGGGACAATATTCACATAAGCTCCCAGTTATGTGGGGCAATATTCACTTAAGCTCCCAGTTACGTGGGACCATATTCACATAAGCTCCCAGTTACGTGGGGCAAAATTCTCATCTCAATATCTCCACATTGACAGTGTACCATCACGACCACACCTCAATTTAATCTCTCGGACCGTTACCGGCAGACGATCACCCTGAGTGCAAAGAGTGCCTTATCCCTTGGAGGTTGCAAGGCTCCAAGGGTCTTAGTCTTACCTCAACTACACCCCAGCATCGCTGTCGCTAACGTCCACGCGTGACAAGGGGAGTAATCATGATGGAGTCACCTCAGGGTTGGTATCGCGACAACTTCTTCCCCCGGTCGCAACATGCCACTCCAGTGATACCAACTTTATCCATCTGACACTTTCCCTTCGACTCTCACATCTCACTTCAATATGTTCAAGTAATTAGTTCATCGGTTTAACCTCAACCATGACCAGACCTAATTCACCGCATACCCTAGTCATGCTAGTTTAACCGATTTCGACCACACGTTCTAGGTAACAATCCACACATCACATATAGATAAGTAAGAACAAGTACTGAACAAATAAAAGATGCAACAAGCTCTGCTTGCCTGGTTGCTTGGGGAAGTACGGGAAGCATGCGCGAGAATTCCAGAACACTCAAAACACCGGTAAGAAGCAAGCGACCTCTAAAAAGGGGAAAAAGCAACCCTAAGAGACTAATTTGAAAATGACGAACATGCACGGATGCAATTGATATGAATGCAACTACGGTGGATTAAAAATAAAGTATACAAGTACATCGGCAGGTTAATATTCATTTCAGATTTTGGGGTTGGGTTTTAGTTGGGGTACAGCTTTAATCACGGATGAACCTAGGATATGGACGCATGCATGGGATACGATATACAATTAAGGAGAAAGGCTTTAAACCTGTAATTAGGGTTAGGGTTTATTTGATTGATTCGTTGTCGTAGGTGAGAACATGGGGTCGCGATTGTTCTCTGGCCGTTAGGCGAATTGTGATACTAGCGTTTTAAGTTTGGCTGTTAAGCTAGATTCTCTAGAACCCTTTTTGTATTTTTCTCAGTAAAGACAAGAATTTAACTAATCTCGCAGTTAACTGGATGGTGAGGGCTAGAGGATGACTAATGGGCCGATTGGTCATAGACATACATCAGCTAATCAATAAGTAATCAAATTGTTAATGTAGTTTGTTAGTATTATAATTGGAATAATGTACACAGCAAGGATTGATTCACTACATTAAACTGATTCCGTAGCAGCACGATTATGGGAATGGGTAGGCCATACCTTAAGCAAGAACAATAATAGTTGCACAATTCCTTGAGTTGGGCTGCTAGGATTATTACTTGGCCTTAGTTAATTAGTATACACATGTTGATTATTGGTTTCTACCAGCGCCTATTAGTAGAACTAATGTGCCAGGAGGGTCAACGGTTATTTGTTGCTTTAGTATCAATAGTGTAAGGTTAAGCTGGCCTGACTTACGGGTATCACCTATAATAGAATTTTAATCCATGCTTGGACTGATTCGACATGCCATGAGGAATAAGTCAAAACTCATTATCTTAATGCAGTTAACTTGTGCTCATTGATTCCTGAGCATGTATCACCTACAATTAACTATCATCGCTGCTGTTATCTGAGTACTACAACTAATGCTGATTAGTTGGGATTAACAGCGTAAATTATCCACTCATTGACTATTGTAGCTGCTCAGGCGCATAGCATATTCCAATTTCATCACTGATTGATTAGTGAACGTGTCTTACCTTACCTAGTTGTTATTGACCAAAACATGAAACTGTCAGGGCAGATCGTCGTAAATGAAATGGGGTAATTAGGAAGCTCTCAGGCTAAGGGGAGGGCATTAGAGATTGGTGACTTGTCAATTCAATAGAACTTAATTGAGTGTATGGTTTACCAATCGAGTTAAGAGATATCTGGTCTTTAGGATTAATACTCGGTATTGGACAAGATGGCTTGCTTCCAGGTTTGCAGTTATTTGAAAAGAGAAACTTCTGAACTAAGATTGCAATGATTAGAAAATGGTTCCATATTTGAACTACGGATTATGCAAAAATTGATTAAGTGATTAGCATTAAGCTAATGGTTTGATCACTACTTATCTTATTATGCTGACTATAGGCATTGCATGCAGCCTTAAGAGGTTATGACTGAACCTGATGAGGGACCAACCATTTCCTATACTGGACCGGTTCGTTTTAGCACATTAGCAACTATTTTGAGTAACATCAGAGTAGCATTTTGAGGGCTTAAACTGTTCTCCTCGGTGCAGTACATGAGCTCATCAGAGGCAGCATTGCATTCAAGCAAGCGCACGAGAAGCGGAGGAAAAGAGAGGGGAGCATGTGTGCAGGGGCCTCACCCTAAGGTCAACGATGCAGAGCTCGAGGGCGATAGGTGGATGGAGGGGGAGCAGACGGCGACGACGCAGACGGCGGCAGGGGCGGTTCTTGGGGGAGCTCGGGAAGCGGACGGCGCCGGCGGCGACCTGGGCCCTGCGGCGCCTGCCCTAGGCGGCGGTGCTTGCGGTGGAGCTTCACGGCGCTGGGGGTGGAGGACGGCGGGGATGGCCACGGGGGTCGGGTCGCCGGAGTTGGGGGAGCCCGGCGACTCCAGGAGAGGGAGGAGGAGGCGGATGCGGCGGCCAGGGAGGGGTGGCGCCGGGGCGGCGCAAGCGGAGGTGGGGCAGAGGGGAGGCGAGGCAAGGGAGCGGCGGCGCAGGCGAGGGGGAGCGCCGGTGGGGTGGTGGCTCACCGGCAGCTGGAAGGCGGGGGAGAGGAGGGCGGCGAGTGGCAGAGGAGATGGGGGAGAGAGGCGGGGAGAGGAGCTGCTCGTGGGGTGGTTCTTTGGAGAAATCAGTAGAGGCAAGAAAATTTGGGGAAGAAGGAGCTTTGGAGCACTCGGTTTTGAGGAAAAGCAAATAGCAGGGGAGAAGGCAGGGCTTGCTACTGCACGTGGAGAAGAGGGACTGCTGTGCTGGCCAGGTGGAGAAATTGGCTACAACGGTTGGAGAAAAGGTGAGCTGCCAGCGGGTCCCACTGCAGGTGAGTTGTCTTTTCTTTTTATTTTTCTTTGGTTTTGTTTCTTTTACTGATATAATTTATCTCTACTTTATTTAGGACTAATTTTGGACAAGAGAGGAAATTTAGAAAAGAACAATCTTAAGATGTATATATATATATATATATACCTGCAGATCCGGTCGTACATCTTTTTTTTTCGGGGTGTTTAGAGCTTGAGAGAATAACTTAAGGTATTTTCTGAGTGAAATTGTTTTCGTAAATTTTAGCTAAGCCGATTTCATGTCGTGTCTTCTAGGGTTTTCGAGTTGAGTCAATTTGAATGGTTTAGATGCATGCACATGATGAAAAGAACTTCGATTATACACGATGATCTTTACTGACCTTGTGTTTTAAGAAATAGGGTCATTACAGCCATAATGTGGAACAAATTACAACGATTGTTAAATTCATCATTCTGCAAATGTGTAGAGATGGAGTTGAGGGCTGACCTACTGCTGTGTCAATGGCTGCTCTACTCGGGAGCTCCCCCTGTGTCGATGTAGGGTTTTCGGGTGGGCCAGATGGGCCAACGGGTGGGCCTCCTTGCTATCCAACACTCCCCCTCAAGATTGGTGATAATGTCGATCATTCCCATCTTGTCACATGCGAGATTACACTCTTTAGTTCCCAATCCTTTAGTAAGACAATCGGCAAGTTGCTGTCCTGAACTCACATGTGCCAACTTGATAATTCCAGCATCTAATTTTTCTTGATAAAGAATCTGTCAATTTCGATGTGCTTGGTTCTGTCATGCTGAACTGGATTGTTTGCGATACTAATAGCCGACTTGTTATCACACCACACATTCAAGCACTCATTCTTCTGGATCTTCAGTTCACTCAACAGGTTCCTCACCCACAACATTTCGCTCAGCCCTTGTGACATAGCTCTATATTCAGCTTCTGCAGTTGATCTGGACACTACTGATTGCTTCTTGCTCCTCCATGATACTAAATTTCCAACAACAAAGACACAATAGCCCGATGTCGATCTTCGGTCATCTAGACAGTTTGCCCAATCTGCATCACTATAGCCATCTACGTCAAGGTGTCCATTGCTCTTGAACATGAGTCCTTTTCCTGGCGTTCCCTTCAAGTATCTCAAAATTCTGTGAACAGCCTCCATATGTCCACTTCTGGGATCATGCATGTATCTACTCACAACACTTACTGAATAAGCTATATCAGGCCTGGTATGACATAGGTACAGCAGCCTCCCGACCAATTTCTGATATGTCTCCTTGTCTACTGGTTCACCACACTTAGCTTCAACTTTATGATTCTGATCGATGGGAGTTGAGGCTGCCCTGCATCCCATCATACCCATATCACTCAGAAGATCTAAGGTGTACTTCCTTTGTGATAGAGCTATCCCCCTTTGGATCTGGCCACTTCTATACCAAGGAAGTACTTGAGTCGGCCAAGGTCCTTGACTTCAAATGCCTCACCCAATTTCTTCTTCAGTCTAGCTATCTCCACCTCATCATCACCAGTGATTATTATATCATCTACGTAGACCGCAAGAATTGTAATTTTCTGCTTAGAGTGCCTATAGAACACAGTGTGATCACCATTGCATTGTCCATAACCCATGTCACACACAGCACGTCTGAATCTATCAAACCAAGCCCTAGGAGACTGTTTCAGACCGTAAAGTGACTTCTTCAGTTTGCATACCTTGCCTTTGATTTCAGACTCAAAGAGTCCCGGTGGGACCTCCATATACACCTCCTCCTGTAAGTCCCCATGTAAGAATGCATTCTTAAACATCTAGTTGATGTTGTGGCCACCCAAAGTTGGCGGCACAGGACACCAGAATCCTCACTGTGTTCATCTTCGCCACAGGCGCAAAGGTTTCATCATAGTCAATGCCATAATTCTGACTGTATCCCCTAGCTACAAGCCTCGCCTTATATCTCTCAATTTTCCCATCTGGATTCTGCTTAACTGTGTAGACCCATTACAACCCACTGCCTTCTTTCCGGCTGGAAGTGCTGTCAGCTCCCAAGTTCTATTCTTTCTCAATGCCTCAAGTTCCTCTCTCATCGCAGCGCACCACTTGGGGTCTTGCCGTGCTACTCTCCAATCAGTTGGGATAGACACTAGCTGAAGAGAAGCAACAAACGCACGGTAGGAAGGTGATAGAGCCTCATAGGACACATAATTGCCGATGTCATGGGTGTCGAACCCATACCTCTGTGGTGGTCTACCAGCAGCTGCTCTAGTCCCTTTTCTAAGTGCAATCAGCAGATCTACAATTCCCTCTGAACTAACTGATCCACTTTCAGCTTGACTCTCTCCAGATGAATTAGAGTCATCTTCCTGTTGCTCCCCTTGCTCCCCCTGAACTGGATTCTGCTGTCCCTCATCCTGCTGGTCATTAACCTCCTGCCTCCTTCCATAAACACGTGGAGGATCACGCCACCTTTCCTGCTGTTGCTCTCCTCCCCCTGCAGTACTGTGTTGTTCTCTTACCATACCAGTATTCTGCACCACCACTGGAATAACACCCATCAGAGGCTGTTGATGCTGCTGCCATTGTACATCAGTACCAATATCACTCCCACCACAGGTATTCTCCCCCTCTGGACCAACGGTAGGATGGTCCAGATCCTTGAACAGCAGGCTCAGATCAGTCTTCTCCCCATAATATGGTTCGGACTCCCGAAATGTAACATCCATGCTCACAAAGGTCCTGCGTTCCACAGGACTCCAACACTTATACCCTTGTTGACCCGAGGGATATCCAATGAATACACATTTGACAGCACGAGGGTCCAACTTGTTCACTGATGGCCTGT
Source organism: Stipa capillata (assembly GCA_019208055.1). Taxonomy (NCBI): domain Eukaryota; kingdom Viridiplantae; phylum Streptophyta; class Magnoliopsida; order Poales; family Poaceae; genus Stipa; species Stipa capillata. The sequence continues at coordinate 46,214 of JAGXJF010003139.1, read as the reverse complement.
GATCACGAACAAAAGCCGTACAACCAAATAATTTTGGAGGCACGACAAATTTGTCATCACCTAGCAGCAACTTACATGGAGATTTCATACCTGTGATTCTGGATGGCGTGCGATTGATGAGATAGGTGGCAGTCATCACAGCCTCACTCCACAGAAACTTAGGCACATTCATGGTGAACATCAGAGAGCGAGCAACCTCTAGTATATGCCGATTCTTCCTCTCTGCTACACCATTCTGGGGGGTGTGTCTGGACATGAAGTTTGATGAAGAATTCCCTGTTCAGACAAGAAATCACCAAATACTTTGTTAACATACTCAGTACCATTATCAGACCGAATAATCTTGATCTGGACATTGAACTGATTCTTCACCACAGCATAGAACTTCTTAAAGCATTGGTACACTTCATCTTTGTGACGCATGAGATAGACCCAAGTCACACGGGAATAGCAATCAATAAAGGTCACAAAATACTTCATGCCACTTACTGACACAACCGGACATGTCCATACATCAGAGTGCACTAGCATAAATGGAGCTATACTTTTGAGCCCCTTACTCACATAGGAGGTTCTGGCATGCTTGGCATACTCACAAGCATCGCACTTTAGCTTACTTCGGTCTACACCGTCCATTACATCAGGAAATATAAGATACATCTTATCGAATGACACATGTCCCATCCTACAGTGATGGATCATCGCCATGGCCTCCTTGTCTCCAGAGATGGCTGCAAGCACAGCGTCCTTTGCCGAGACAGGTACGCCACGGTCCATGTACCACAACCCCCTACGTCTGGTCCCTGTCCCAATCCTCCTACCAGTCTGCCTCTCTTGAATCAAACACATGCCTTTGTCAAGAATAACCCGGCAGTCTTGCTGATCAATTAGAGCACTTAGAGAGACTAAATTCACAGGAAATGCAGGAACATGTAAGACAGAGAACAGCTCAATTGTGGATGTACAGTTTACTGTCCCAACCCCTTTAATAGGCTGTGCAGTGCCATCAGCTGTACAGATAGTTTCCTGATGTGAGAGGGGATATTGGGTGTATGATTTAAACTCCCTCATATTCCCAGCAACATGCTTCGAAGCCCCTGAATCTAATACCCATTCTGAATCTATCCTTTGTGTTACCACAGATATAGCTGCAAGATTATCTTCATCAGTGTAGACATAGTGGGCTAGATGTCCAAGGTTCTCAGCCCCCTGTTCAGCTTTCTCATCACTAAGCGCTTTCAGAACCTTATCCTTCTCATCGTGGAGGCAAGAAGATTTAGCACTAAGATTATCGTGCAGAACACGTTGTTCAGCAAGGGAACCGCGAAGCTTCTCCAATTCACCCCTCAGCTTTGTAGCCTCAGCGCCCACTGCAGCATTCTTATTGGCTTGAATCAAGTCAACCTTCCTCTTCAGAACATCCAGTTCCTTCTCCATCTTAGTCTTCTCAGCCACAAGTGCAGACACAGCTGCCTCCTTCATCGTCATCATCTTGTCAACCTCAACCCGAAACCCATCAGTTTCAGCCACCACCATGCCATGCTTCTTACCAGCCTCTGAAACCTCAAACAGGAGCTTGCCCACATCTCTCCTCGTAGCAGCTAACTCTGCCTTGCTCGCCTCCACCTCCAACTCCCTGTTCTTAGCCACGGCTGCAGAGAGCTCCACCTCTAAAGCCTGGAACTTGGCCTCCATTTCCGCCTTCCCGGATCTCAAAACCTCCAACTCCCCCAATTTCTCCTCAAGCTTCTCCTCCCACTTCTTCGCCTCCAGAGCACCGGCCTCCACACCATCACCCTTTGCCTCCGGTTCCTGCAACACAGGTGCCGTGGCCGTCTCCCTGACCACCACCTCCTCGCTCTTCACCTCCTGCTCCAGCACCTCGGGCGCCTTCCTCTCCTCCTCGTCCGCCTCGGCCCTTGGCGTCACCATCTCCAGCACCACCGCAGCCTCGTCGCCGCCGCCTCTTTTCCGCTGCTGCAGCGCGCGCAGCTGCACCGCGCTGCGCCTCACTGCTACCGCGCCTCCCCAGCGCTCCACTGCTCCTCGTCCGCGCGAGCCCTGCTTGAGTCCCGCGGGCCCTCGCAAGCCCTGCGCCGCGCGTCTCCCCGCGCCTCACCTCTGAGCTCCCCGGCCGCCTGCTGAGCGCGCTGCGCTGCTCCCTCCGTCCTCACTCCTCGCCCGAGCCCCGCCTCCCTCTGCTCCGCGCCCCGCGCGAGCGCCCGAGCTCCGCCTCCCTCTGCTCCGCGCCCCGCGCGAGCGCCCGAGCTCCGCCTCCCGCGCGAGCGCCGGAGCAGCCGCTGCTCCGCCTCCCTCTGCTCCACGCCTCTCTCGAGCCTCGCCTCCAGCCGCGCCCGCGAGCTCTGCTCCCCGCGCCTCGCCTCCCACGCCGCGCCTCGCCTCCCGCAGCGCCCGCCACGCGGCGCCTCACCTCCTGCAGCGCCCGCCGCGCAGCACTCGCGCCCGCGCCCCGCGAGTTCCGCCGCCGTTCAGCACCGCCTCCCCGGGCCCTTGCGAGCTCTGCCGCCGCCGGTCAGCACCGCGCCTCCATGCTCCCGTGCTCTGATACCATGTAGAGATGGAGTTGAGGGCTGACCTACTACTGTGTCAATGGCTGCTCTACTCGGGAGCTCCCCCTGTGTCGATGTAGGGTTTTCGGGTGGGCCAGATGGGCCAACGGGTGGGCCTCCTTGCTATCCAACAAAATGTCTAAGTAGTAACACTGGGAAGAATGAAAAAAAAATGCAAGCTAAGTGAATCAGACGCGCTATAATTTTTCTAAGCAGCAGCACCAGTGAACATAACCATTGCCAAGCTCCCTTACATTATCGTAAATGTGTGTGTTTCTATTTATTACAATGGCCAATATAAGTGAAATGTTGGTGAATTGCCACAGTTACCTTATTTACATCATTGTCCAAAATTGAAACTGAAAAACATAGCGACATTTGCATACATTCTAAGCGAGCATTACTGATAGTACATATGTCATAGATGCCTTAAATTGGTCGAATACTATATACCTATAAATCTAGGTTATTCATATGCTAAGCTATTCATATCCATCTTCACCATGTGCTCTTTCATACTATATAAAGCCAAGATAGATTGGTTTGATTTTGAATTAGTATTGTTTTCGCTGTTAGCTTGAAGCTAAGAGCTAGGAAGTAAGGAGATAACATATCTAGATGATCCGCCAATTATTTTTTACCTTTTCTGTTCCTTCTGTTGTGGGTATTTTTTTTTGTGATACTTTTTTATGGATGTGCTTCACATGTATAAATTCAGGCTATTACAATTGCAAACAATGTGAGCACAGAACAAAAATAGCGGGTTTGTTCATGTTAGCTTGCAAATGAATGAGATGCCTTGAATGCTTATAAAAGAGTGCTCTAGCTCTGATCGATACCCAAAAAACATGATTGTGGCAAGAAGAATATCAAGGTGCGTAAAAATGAAGTGGGTGTGCTAGCCTCGCACGCACCCACCGTGCGCTCCCCATCGATTGTAAAAGCTATAATGGTATAATAGTTCTTTCCAGAGTACGTTGATTGTGTACTCAACCTCATTTATCTTTTTTCTTTCGTTCTTCTAATTTCATTGCTTATTTGGTTCGTGTTATTGACAAAATTATACCCATTGTTAATTCTTTGCAGTTCTTCGCATGCCATAAGTCTGCTATACGATTTTTTGCTGCCAGCTGTTATTTTGCAACGATATCGTACTTTCTATTTATCCTTAGTTTACGTGTCTCTATACTAGTTATAGGATATTGTGCCTATAGCTTGGTCTGCGCACAATATGGTTCATCTGAGAGATGATGTCTGTACTGAGGCCAAACCGAAGATTTCTGATATATCATAGGCTGGAGTACAGTCCTTGGCTTACCTCTTGGACCTTTTGCATGTATGGCTTTAACAGTTGTTTCTTAATTAACATGATTGCACCTACAGCTATAGCCTCTAAAAATAAGGAGATTTCTTCACTCTATGATGGATACGTTTGTTGGTAGTAATTTGGGTTATTCTAGACGGATATATAACTGCGAATACCACGCCTCGGCCCAGTATGATGTTAATGTTTATGCACATATGTTATTGTAGATATACCGATTAACTTTGTAAGTAACATGTTACAAGTTTGATATTGGTAGATCCTTGTTTCTGCCATGTGCCATCCGGCGCACGAAGACAATAGGTAGGCACCACAACAAGAAGACATTGATGTAACTGAAGAAAATGCATAAACGGAAATGTGTACCCTCAATTTTGTATGAATATAGAGATCTGTGGTGAATTTTTATATTATTGTCGTGCCTCATCTTCAAATATTTTGTACCTTTTTCTCAATCAAAATAATTTCTTTACTTCCAATACTTTTCACTTTCATGTTTATTTTCTTAGCCACATTATATAGCGGATTAGGTGGCGCAGGTGGCGATGTGACTTAGCATCGCTCAATCGCACGAGAAATTATCTCGTAGATAATGAGAGAAGTATCTTCTGGTCGTCAACTTTATCAGCGTTCTTTCGGTACAAAGATAAAAGGATACATTATAGGAGGAGATAGTAATATTTCTACATAGGGAGCTCCACTGCTCCTTTTTAATAACTAGAGTTCTGGTGATTTGTGCACACGGGGGCCTATTGAACACAGATTTTTTTTACGAAAGCAGCAACGCTGTTTCAATTAATCAAGCAGGAAAAAAGTTCCGTACATAGTTTCGAGAAAACTGAGAGAGGGAGAACACCTATGAACACCTAATAGAAGTGACCGTGTATAGTAAAAGAAAAAAACAAGACTACAAAAGATCTGTACTGTGCTCGTGATGAATAAAAGTTTCCATGAATTTCGACCAAAAAAAAAGCACTGCTCCGGGCACACACACAACCTGTTTCCCAGTGAACACCTCATCTGAAATGGCGACGCAGACAGAGTCTTCTGTTCTTGCAGCATTTCTGAACACCCTGGCATTCCTTTCTTTCCATAGAATACACCATACTAGGATCGAGTGCGTTCCATCTCTTATTCAACCTGGATTGACAACAAGGACATCCACGTCGCAGATTTTTATTCACGTAAGTGCAGGGCTGTAGGTTAATCATCACAACTCAAAGAATGCCTCTTTAATCGACAAAATTCTGGCACAGACTTCTCGCATTCCTGGTCGATCTTTAGGTGATTCCTTGGAACACAGGAGGCCAACTTCAACGAAAGGTATCACATAGCACTGCATTGATAATGCTGCACATGCATGATGCTCCTCGTGGGGCATACGGGGATCTAAAACCTCTCCAATTCTATCTGGAAATGCTGAGCTCACAAGCTTGTGAAGGCTCAGACCATCGGTGAACATCGCATCAGTCGGTCGCCTTCCGGTGAGCATTTCTAGTAGCAAGACTCCGAAACCGTAAACATCGCACCCTGTTGAGACTTTGTATCCCATACCGTACTCTGTAAAGCAACTACTGCATGTTATTAAAGGAGAAACCAATAGAAATAGAAAACAAAGTTGAACTCACCAGGTGCGATATATCCAATTGTTCCTCCTACACCAACCAAGTCTTCTGGACTACCACTACTTGATGAGAGAAACCTTGCTGACCCAAAATCACCAACTCTTGCAGTCATGTCGTAGTCCAAAAGAACATTTCCTGGCTTCAAATCGCAGTGGATTAGAGGAGGCGTCAACTGGTTGTGCATATAATCCAAAGCAGAAGCCACATCCATTGCTATTCTTAACCTCTGGCCCAAGGTCAGTACTCTCTTGGTGGTATTTTGGTGTAGCTTTGGGTGCACCCACATGTCCAAGCTTCCGTTGGCCATGAACTCAAAAACTATAGCTTTGAATTCGTTGTTCTCTAAGTCCACTGTTGAGCATAATGTGACAGCTTTAACAATATTGCGATGGCGGGTGTTTCGTAGCACCTCGCACTCTGTAAGAAAGCTGTTGTGTGCACCATTCTCCTCGAGATGGAATAACTTGATGGCAACCAGGTCCGTATCAAACTCAAGCCTGCAAATGTAGATCGAACCGGTGCGACTTGAGCTGATCTTGTTAACCGGAGAGAACCAATTGGTAGCTTTAACGATGTCACCATATGACACCTTCTTCATTGTCTCCTTGTAGCATGGAGCTGCGTGTCCTTGCCTTCTCTTCAGAAGAGTGACCATAAAGCAAAGGAAGGAGAATAAGGCGATAGTAATTGGCGGAATTACTATTACCAATAAGCGTGCATTCTTCTTCCTCTCAGTGGGTGATGTTGTGGGGCAAATTGGGAATTCAAATAACATGGTGGTTGCACTTGAACACAGCCTTGCGTTGCCATCCAAGATTGCTGCACTATTATTCTGAAAGATTCCACCGGTTGGAATCGGCCCTTCAAAGTAGTTGAAGGATAGATCTAGTTGCTTCAAAAGAGTCATGCTCACAAAGAACTCTGGAATTTGTCCAACAAGCTTGTTTTGAGAAAGATCAATCTGATCGATGGACTTCAGATATCTGAAAGACTGTGGTATGCTTCCATTAAGCATGTTGCTTTTCAAGTTGAGGGACGATAGGACAACACATTGGCCAAGTGAAAAAGGAATTTGACCAGATAATTTGTTGAAGGAAATATCGAGAAGGATAAGATTGATCAATGCACCAATTTGTTGTGGTATTGATCCTGTAAGGTAGTTGTTTGACAAATCCAAACCCAGGGAAAGGGAAGTGCTATTGAGGAGTTCACTTGGTATTGATCCATTAAGGCTGTTAAAAGATAAGTTTAGCATAACCAATTGCTTGCAGTCTCCTAAACTCACCGGTATGTCTCCACTCAACTTGTTGTTGTCTAGATGAAGCTTGCTCAATCGAGAAAGATTACCAACCGTGGACGGGATCTGACCTGAAAATCTGTTCCCAGAAAGATTTACGATAGTCAACTCAGGCAGATTTCCAATGATATGGGGAATCCCTCCAGATAGTAAGTTCTGGCCCATGTTAATCATTTGAAGATTCAAAAGGTTGCCTATCTCAATAGGTATTGTGCCAATGAATTGGTTCTGTCCGAGGTTTAACATTACCAGACCTGTAAGGTTTCTAATCGCAACTGGTATTGGGCCAACAATTTGGTTCTTCTCAAAGTTCAAAAGTTGTAGATTTGGTGAAAGAATGCCTACTGATCTAGGCAGAATTCCACTCAGGATATTCCCATTCATAGCCAACATTCGTAACAGGGTGCAATTGGTGAGGGAGACAAGGAATTCCCAACCTCCAGCCTTTAGGTAGTTATTTCCTAGATTTAGTACTTCTAAGTCAGACAAATACCCTAGAGATGGCACCGAGCCTGCCAGTGAGTTGTTGCTAAGATCAATCCACTGGAGCTTTGATGCATTAGATAACGATGCTGGGATGAATCCCTCGAATTTATTACCTGACATGGACAAATTTTTAAGGTTTGGCAATGAGTATCCGATGCCAGATGGTATCCTACCAAAAAGGTTATTTTGTGCTAAATCAAGGACAATGAGTGATGAGATGTTATAAAGTTTGGCTGAGACGCGCCCCGACAGGTAGTTGTAACCTAAACTCAGCACACTAAGGTTCTGAATACGACTCAAAGTTTCTGGAATTGGTCCTGATAAGCTGTTTGTGTCAAGCCATATGTACGTGAGAGAAGAAACATTTCCAGTGATGGAGGTATGCTTCCAGAAAGGTTGTTCTCTGAAAGGTCAAGAATTTGGAGTGCTGACATCTTATAGAAATCTGGGATAGGGCCGGCAAATAAATTCCTCTTAAGATAGACAGCGACGAGTTCAGATGAGCTGTTGAACAAATCAGCAGGGATTGTTCCAGACAATTGGTTATCTGCAAGGTCTATCCGTGCTAGTGATGTAAGGCTAGCTACGCAAGGTGATAACTGACCACTGAGCTGTGCAGAGCTCAAGTTCAGTGAGACCACGCGAGGTGGAAGAGCCGTACCGCACATGACCCCACGCCAGCGGCAGAAGTTGAACGAGCGCCATGAGCTCAGCACTTCGCGTGGGTCGTTGGTGATGCCGGACTTGAAGGAGAGGAGGGCCTGCCGGTCGATCTCCGATCTGTTGATGGATTGCGCAACGGCGTTGGACGACAGGAAGATGAGAACATGGGTCAGGAGAATGAGTGTACAGTGTGGAGAAAGAGAGGGGGATGCAGGTGCCATGTTTCTAGGCTAATGCAGTGTGTCCTGTGCACATTCCTTCTCTGAAGTGGACCAGTTAAAAAAGGAGCTCCACTTCGTCACTTGACTTGCCGTTGACTTGCGTATAGTCTCCGCCTCAGGATCGCACTGCCGTGTTAGAAGTAGAACAACAGGTGGCTGAGAAGAGACGTGGAACGGACGGAAAAATTGTGCAGGTCGATATCGTATGTGTGGACAGATTGTGTAACGCCGACATGAAAAAGAGAAGATAAGTCAAGGGACGAGGGCATGTTGTGGAGAAAGAAGGGAATTGGAAGCAGGGTTCTGGTTACCAGCTAGAAACTTTTGGTTACGGTCAGTCCCCGTTTTTATCAGACCCCCTTGAGGAAGGTCCATACTGGAGAAAAGAATACCGGTTTAGACAAAATCCGTACAAATTCGACCAATTTCATCAAATTCCATTTGAAATTTGGAAAATTCTGGGAGTATATCACTGGTATTTTCCTGTAACCACGGTTACCAAATTTACCGGGACCTTTCTGAATTTTTCAGAATCCGGTAGCCAAGACCTTGGTTGGAAGACAGGGAGCTGAAGGTGCCTGTGCATTATTGCACATCCCTTGTGTCCCCTAAAGTGGGAAAACAGTAAGCTCCTCTTCGTTACTTGACTTGGTGTTTACTTGCTTCTAGTCTCCATCACACCCACACCCTCGCGATAGAACAAGAAGTGGATGCGGAATGACAGGAGAACGTGACAAATACGTGGAAAGAAAAACGTGTGCCGAGACTGATCCATGGTGCTGATCCAACAATTGCTACTTTACTAAGGTGTGCTACTGCTTCCCACCTGAGAGATTGGGTGCATTTTATAGTTTCATCAGGGACTAATACAGATTTACTTTATCACAAATGGCTGAAGAATTAAAATTTAACCAAGGACACAACTTTGCAATCTTTCAGGAAGACCACAGACGCGCAGGTTTCTTGATCAAAGGAAACACAATAACTGTTGGGGATTTCAACCTCGTTACCACAGCTGCCGACAAGAACAACCTGAGAATCAACCGTCGCCTAGGGAGGAAATTCAAATCCTTCACCTCAAAGAGCTTCTTCATCTGAGTGGTCGGTGCTTCACATGGTCAAACGAGCAAGACGGTCCGATCCTCACTAAGATCGATCACATGTTCTGCACTGATGATTGGGAGATGCAGTTCCCTCGCTTGCACTTGCAAGCCCTCACCACAATGTGCTCTAACCAGTGCCCACTTCTCCTTCTAGGAGAATCCTCGGAATCGGGTGACAAATCCCTAAAATTTGAGCTCTTCTGGCTTAGAATTTCAGGAATCTTCGACATCGTAAAAGAGGCTTGGGAAAAACCCATCCAGATCCAAGATCAGTAAAGAGGCTTCACACCAAGCTGCGCCACACAGCCTGAGCTCTGCGGGCTTGGCAGATGAAATCAATGGGGAGCGTGAAGCTCCAAATAGAGATTGCCAAAAAGGTCATTTGGAGATTTGACCTAGCCCAAAAGGAGCGCCTCCTCAGCACGGTTAAGCGTGAACTCAAGACTGTTCTCAAAAGCCGCCTGTTGGGGCTCCTGGCAATTCAAAAAGTCCAGGCTAAGGCAGCGGGTGCGTCTCACTTGGATTCGGGAAGGCGATACCAAAACCAAGCTTTTCCGCATTCGGGAAAATAGTGAACGTCGTAAGAACTTCATCTAGGTACCATAGACCTCCTCGGGGATGGCAATCACCAAAGAAGACAAGGCAAAAGAGATCCTCTCTCACTTCCTTCACCTGTTAGGCTCCCCTGATGAAAGAATCACTAGCCTCAATTGGGAAAACCTTGGATAACATCCCTCGACTTGGCTGAGTTGAGCCTTTTGATGAGCTTGAAACCAAAGTCGCCTTTTTTCCCTACCTTCCATCAAAGCGCCGGCCTGAACGGATTCATCAGGGTCTTCTTTAAGGTCTGCTGGGACATTATCAAGGCGGACATTGTGGGGGGCAATCCTCCACTTCGTTGAGCTTCATGGGGATTCGCCCGGGTTGATCAAAATGGCCAACATCGTCCTTCTTCCAAAGCGTACTGATGTATCCAAGATCAGTAATTACAGGCCAATCAGCCTCATCCCACAGCTTCGCCAAGATGTTCTCCAAGATTCGTACAAACCGCCTTGATCCTCGCTTGCATAAGTTGCCTTTTCAAAATCCAAAGTGCCTTTGTCGAAAGTGGTGCATCTATGACAATTTTCTTCATAGCAAAAATCTTTTGAAAGAGCTCCACAGAAAGCGCATCCCATGACTTTTCCTTAAACTCAACATCTCTAAAGCGTCCAACTCCATAAGTTGGACTTACCTCTTGGAGGCCTTCAACACTTGGGTTTCGGTCAACGGTGGTATGATTGGATTTTCCATTATTTGGCTTCTTCATCCTGAGTTTCTTCTCAATGGCACTCTAGGCACACTTTTCAACCATGTGTTGCACTAGGGGACCGGCTATCACCTATGCTCTTTATCTTGGTCATCAACCCTCTTCAAAGAACCTCCAAATGGCTACTCAGTCCGGAATGCTCCAGCCTATCAACGCCTGCTTGGCACGTTTTAGGATCTCCCTTTATGCAAACAATGCCGGTGTCTTTGCCATCTCTGACGAGCAAGGGCTTCAAGCGCTTATGGATATCCTTTCTACTTTCGATGACTGAAAGTGCATCTCGACCCCCCTAAATGGGTTTTGATGATAAATAAAAAAGATTAAGAGACTAATGTGTGCATCAAGATGTTGATTATGTCTTAATCTCAAAAGAAGTTGAAACTAGCATTGACGACCCCTTAAAAAGACTGAAAAAGAGACAATAAGAAATCTAAAAGATTAAGGACTCTTTTTAGTCCATTTTGGTGATCTAGTTGTCACATTTAGTATAGCAAAGCCATACTATAAAGGGGGAGATAGTCAACAATAAGGAAGAAGATAACTTGTTTAGTGCTCAAAAGAAATCATTTTCTAAAAGTCTTTAGAAATCCCTCTACAAAAAACTTCTTTGTCTATTCAGAATGTCCAAATTAGTCGGTCGGAATATCCGAGTGTGTGTGAGAGCAGACTCCAAATTCTAAGTGTTGGTCCGAACCATCTGAGTGAGGTGGAAATATTCGCAGTCTTTCAGTGTTCTTGTCTAAAAGAGCCCATGCTGTCTAGAACCTTTGAGTGAGGTCTATTTGGATAATCCGAGTGGTGACAGAGTTTTTACCCCGAAGCCTTGGCTTCATCTAGACCTTCCGAGCGAAGTTAGTCTGGAACCTTCGAGCCAGGACTTTGCTCATGTCCCGGTGCTTTGTTCTCGCTCGAACTCTTTTATCTGGTGCTTCTGAAGAAACCAAGTTGGCTCTACTTTGCTTGTTCAAAACCTCCGACTGAGGATTGTCTAGAACCTCCGAGCTAATTTGTGTTTTGGGGTAGAAGGGTTGTTTTCGTTTGGAACTCCAAAGTATCAACTAATCGGACCCTTCGGGTGAAAGATATTCCAGAGGTTTTAAACTGTCCGATGTGTTCGAACGGCAACTTCTAAGTAGTGCTTTTCACTGATATAGCCGTTGGTTTTTTAATCCCGGAACCTCCGAGGGAGGTTGTCGAAACCTCCGAACGAGGTTTCTTTTGTGCGTAACGGCTAGTTTTTTAGGGCTGCCTATATATACCTACACCTCTCCTAGGCAAAGGCTATTGCTTGCGTCTCAAATCTAGAGCTGCCCCCTATTTCTCTTCTCTCTTGCCTTCTTGTGGATTCTGTTAAGAGGGAGAAAATTTGAGGATTTAGATTAGATTTTCATTGAGCATTCAAGCAAGTAATCACCTCCAATTTGAAGATCAAGATTTTATTACTCTTGGAGGTTGACACCTCCTAGACGGTTAGGCGTTGCTTGTGACTCTTCAAGCTTGTGAAGAAACTGATAAGCTTGTGAAAGTTAAAGCTTGCCTACCGTAAGGTGAAGAGCTACCAAAAAGTGTGAGAGGCTTCGCATCGGCAAGCCTCTTAAAGTAAGAGCACGTTATAATGCTAGTTTTGTTCATTGAATCAAGTTTTCTCAACGGAGACATAAGGCCTCGCTAAGGGTCTGAACTTTGACAACAAAGAACCCCATCTCCTCGTGTGTTTGTTCTTGCATATACTCCATAATTACTCATTACTATTACTTGCATCTTGCTTGCTAGGTTGTTAGTTTTCATTTCCGCAATTTTGTTTCATACTAGCATATTTAGGAGTAACTTTTAAGAGAGTCTATTCAACCCCCATCTAAACACCATCCTCAATCCTTTAGTGATGCAAGCGGCCTTCGCACAAACCTGGACAAGACGGAGATTTTCTTGATAAGATGCGATGTAGTTGACCTCGATGAACTTCTATCTGTCTTCCCCGCAAAGATTGCTTGGGGAGATATCTGGGCCGTCCTATCCACTTCAGGCGACTTCTAGCCTCTCATTGACAAGGTGGGTTGGCGCCTTCCTGGGTGGAGAGGCAAAAATCTCTCCCGCGCCAGAAGGATCACCCTCGCAAAGTTAGTGCTTCAAGTTTTGGTCATCTATCACATGACAGTCATCCAGAACTCCAAGTGGGTGCGTTGCAAGCTCGATAGAATCACAAGGAGCTTCATCTAGAGAGGGGATGACAATCATCTCGCAAAAAGAGGACACTCGCTAGTCAACTAGAAGACCATCTACAGACGAAGAGAGCTCGGGGATCTTGGACCCACCGATCTCGATAGATTTGGCAGGGCCCTTTGCATGCGCTGACCCTGACTGCAACGGACTGACCCTCAATGTCCTTGGGTGGAGTCTGACCTCCCCTGCGATGACATGGATTTGGCGTTGTTCAGAGCTTCCACGAATATCTCTATTAGTGATGGCGCCAAGACTCTTTTTCTAGCATGACTATTGGATCGGGGGCCAACCCCTTCACGCTCGTGCACCAGGGCCATTTAATATTGCAACAAGGAAGTATGGGACAGTCAAGGTGGAGATTGAAGGCGACAAGTGGATCGATGCAATTTCTTGCCTCAACTCCCTAGCCCAACTCCTCGAGTTCATGGATCTATCGACGCCCCTTCAAGATGCCAATATGGACCCTAGCCACAAAGAGACTATCCTGTGGAAATGGAGCACCTCAAAGAGAATACTTGGCCAGCCCAGCTTATACGGTTCAATTTTCGGATGTCACCCCACATTCCAACTGAGAAAGATTTGGAAAGCACATACTAAACCTATATGCAAGCTCTTCTCGTGGCTGGTGTTGCACAGACGCATCCTGACGGCTGACATCCTAGCTGTCAGAGGCTGGCCACACAACCCTACATGCTACCTATGCCTTCGGGATGTTGAAACCGTCACCCATCTTTGCAAGGAGTGTGCCTTCACCTCGGCGACCTGGTAGTTCGTGAACATGTAGTTGAGCGTGCATAACTCTCCTCCCACGCACGCCTACTCTTCTATGGAGTCATGGAACGCAATCCTGGATTTGTCTCCACGAGCCAATCGCCACTCCCGTAGTGGGTATCTCTACGTACTGTGGAATATTTGGAAGAAAAACAACCATCATATTTTCAACGCGAGTAGGTTAACTTCCAGGGATGTTGCGTCGCATGCGGTTCGTTGGGGATGTACAGGCTAGCCCTTTGCTTATGCCCCGTTGTAATTATCACTTTATTTCTTTTTAATTGAAAGACCAACTGCTGCCAGTTTCTTAAAAGAAAAAAAAAGGAGCTCGTGTTAATGAGAAGTACTGGACTTTTATCCTTGATTTGAGCAAGAAGGGCAGGGCATTAAAACAAACATGTGGTGTGCAACAAGAGTTCCTCTTCAGTTGACTTGCCATAGTTATCAATCCACAAAACACGAAAAGAGGAGTGAAAGAAAAAAACTTACAAGTGGGTTCCTTGCTTCAACTTGTCTGATCAAATTGTGATGTGAGGCGCCGGACTGGAGCATGGCGACCGGGGGCTAGACAGCAACGAGCACCTAGAGGAGGCCCGTGTGAGGCCGCGCATGTCTCGCGCGCAGCATCGACCTCCCAGCGCGCAGCCGGTTGACGAGCATCCGCAGCCTTTGACCGGCTCCATCCACCGCCACCTCCCTGACCAGCGAAGTTAGAGCCTAATTGATTTGATGCCAATATTTGGCATGCCAATTGTTGGCAAGTCTAAAAAATTGGCTAGCAATTGGTTCTCGTCAACCTCTAAAAAAGTTGTCAATTTTTGGCAACTTTTAGTTTTGCCAAATGTTGGCTTGCCAAATATTGGCAATGCCAAATGTTGGCATCAAACCAATCAGGCTCTTAGCTTGCTACCTTGCCCGCATATAACCACCTACCACCAAGCTGCCGCAACTCCCCTTGGGGGGTAGGGAGGATGAAACCACGACCCTCGAACACTGAACTTAACCTCCCGTTGCTGGAGAAGACCATCCTCGCCGGAATCGTGGAGAGCGAGCTCTTTCGTTTGTGTTAATTGTAAGGTGGTTAGATCAAACGACACGCGACATCCCGTCGGTTGTACGGCCAGATCCACTTCATAGGTCGGCTCACCTCTCATTTGTTCTACCACCTTCTGCTGTTTCTTTTTCAAGCCCGGCGCTCATCGAGCAGCATCTACACTAACAGCAGCAAAATCAACCGCTGTACAATCTACAATTAATCATTTTCACCCGCAAACCACTCGCAAATTGACTGCATAGCATCAAAGTTGCCCAACACTACCACGGGCTTTCACTTTCAAAACTCAAACCGGTTACTGCCACTTGGCCATTACAATCCAAGCTAGCAATCCATGATATTTTTTTTTGCGAGAAGCAATCCATTGATATTGAGGGAACAAACAGACACATTCTGCTCGTCCGATCAGGTATGACCACGGGCAATTCAAGAAGTTATAGTAATTGAAATCCATTACATGATTGGAGGAAGTATAACCACTCCACACCATGATCTAGACTTAAATCACAGGAATTGAGAGACGAGCCATGACAATCTTTGGAGCAATAAGATACAAGGAGATAATCTGGAGGCAAAAGACTGGTACCAAGGACATGAAAGTCAATTGTTAAGTTGCTGAACTGCGACAGAAACGGAAACCTTCTTATGTCCTACAAAATGATCACAACAAAGTGTAAGGGGTGCAATTATATAACCAAAACCACAAATGATCATCGTCACCAGCTTATAGATAAATGCACTTCAAAATTCCAAGTATTATCACAACAAGCTTATATGGGTCCAAAAATGCATGGGAAGCTTATGAACTAGGGGAAAATATCCATCTCCCGTGAAAACTCCGTGGAAACTACATGTAGAAGTTCTGAAAAAAATCTCAAAATATCGTATGTTGAAGAGGTGATGTTCTATAAACCCATAAAATTTAAGTTCAAACACATTCTCATTTGGAAGGCACTAAAAAGAGAAACAGAGAGATGAATAGTGTTGAACAGTGACCCTCTACTTCCTCCTCCTTTCTTCTTAACCTGGCCATGGTGGCATGTGCCAAAGCAGCACCGACACACCTTGCCCTCCTTGAACAAACCCGTCACTCAGCCCTCTCGGCACAACAACACGAACAACCAGTGGATGTGTGGGTGATGAAGGCGGCGGGGAGGTACCAGCGAAATGACCCTTGCAGAGCGACACAACAAGGTCGAAGTGGAACTGGCGGAGTGAGGTGAAGAGGGAGGAGTCGGGGAGGCGGAGGAGCTGGGGGAGGGATTGGGTGGTAGGGGAGAATGCGAGGAACGTGGAACAAGGCTCGGAGGATGCAGTGGATAGGAGGAGAAAGAGGCAGAGCACAGTCAACGATGTGGCTTTGCGGCGGAGGAGAGCCAAGAGGTGGGCAGTAGGGTAGGGGTTGGTGCTGCCATGGCAAGAAGTAAATAGGAGATACCAATATGCTAATTAGTGTTGCAGTAGCAATGAAATACCAACATTAAGTTTTGCTAATATACCAACATCAAGGTTTGCTAATATGCCCAATTAGTGCTACAGTTGTAGTGTTTTATCTACACATCCAATTTAAAAAACATAATGCATTTCATTTTACGTACACTGTTTAGTACCTCTTAGTTCTCTATATTTAGGACAGTTTTGAGGGTTTACACATAATTAACAAGTTATATTCATAAGAAGTGGGAATTT
The DNA here is from genome assembly GCA_019208055.1 of Stipa capillata. NCBI lineage: Eukaryota > Viridiplantae > Streptophyta > Magnoliopsida > Poales > Poaceae > Stipa > Stipa capillata. The sequence continues at coordinate 29,882 of JAGXJF010003139.1, read as the reverse complement.
TCAGTAGAAAACTAAATAAAATTTCAAACTTAAGGTTGGTGTATCAGCTCCCAGAACCCCACCACCAGCATTTATCAAACATTTCTCATGTCTTGTCTTAATGTCATTCAAGGACTATAGAAGTCATCTGAGATGGCATTGCCTCTGGCTGCACTTCTGTTTTGCTCAGCTAATCTAATGCACATTGTTCCAAATCCGATATATAATTTTAGAGTAAATTACACTTTGCACCATGTAGATTACCATTTGTGTCACTTTGCACCAGGTTTTGCAAAAGTTTTCACTTTGCACTAGATCTAGCACATTAATCTTGCACTTTGCACCATGCCCTGTAAGAAACATGCATATAAATGTTTCCAAAAAAATATGAAAAAATCATACATGTGTTATAGGACGAAGTATATACCCGTAAACTTTAGTTGAAAAAATATGATCATTTTGGTCGAAAAATTCATACATGTCTAATAAAGCAGCACACATTTGTTTCTTTTGCACGGGTCACAAATCATCATATTTTTTAACCTAAATCTATAGGTATATATTTCATCCCATAATACATATGTATGAATATTTTTCAAAATTTTCAAACTTTTACAACAACAACCAAGCCTTTTGTCCTAAGCAAGTTGGGGTAGGCTAGAGATGAAACCCAATAAAAATTGCATGAGCCAAAAGGTAAAGAAAAAAAAGACCTAAAAATAATATTATGGTTCGGGCACATGGATCGCTGATTTCCACGCGGTCCTATTTAGAGACAAATCCTTAGCTATGTTCCAATCTTTCAAGTCTCTTTTTACCTCCTTCCATGTCAACTTTGGTCGCCCCTGCCCCTCCTAGTATTGTCGATAGATCTTAGAATACCGCTATGCACCGGTGTTTCTGAAGGCCTCCGTTGGATATATTCAAACCATCTTAGTCGATGTTGGACAATCTTCTCTTCAATCGGTGCCACCCCTACTCTATCACGTATATCCTCATTCCAAATTCAATCCCTTCTTGTATGCCGACAGATCCACCGTAGCATATGCATCTCTGTGATACTTATCTGCTGGATGTGTTGCCTTTTAGTGGGCCAACATTCTACTCCATACAACATCGCAGGTCTAATCGCCGTCCTATAGAACTTACCTTTTAGGTTCTGTGGAAGCTTTTTGTCACAAAGGATGCCAGATGCTTACCACCATTTTATCCACCCTGCTTTGATTCTGTGACTAACATCCTCATCAGTACCACGATTGTCTTGTAGCATTGATCCCAAGTATCGAAAAGTGTCTTTCTTAGACACTATTTGTCTTTCTAGACTAAGCTCTCCCTTCTCACACCTAATACCACTAAAATCGTACCTCATATACTCTGTTTTGGTTCTACTAAGTCTAAACCCTTTCGATTTTAAAGTCTGTCTCCACAGCTCTAATTTCTTATTGACGCTCATCTTATTCTCGTCTATTAGCACCACATCATCAGCAAAGAGCATACACCAAGGAATATCTTCTTGTATATCTCTCGTGACATCATCCATCACTAAGGCAAAAAGATATGGGCTCAAGGCTGACCCTTGATGTAAACTTAGTGCAAAGTATAATATTATTGTGTCAGACCTGATGCAAAGCGAAAACTCTTGTAAAATCCGGTGCAAAGTAACACAAATGGTAATCTACCTAGTGCAAAGTGCAATTTAGTATTACTGTCTTGCTTATTTTATTTCAAGCACCAATCAAGAGATTCCACTGAAGCAATCACAAACGAAACGAAGATAATTCCAGGATGCATCCCCAAGAACACTCAAAGCATACAATTTGCATCTATTAAAAGATTTCAGCAAATATCTAGCTAGCAACAAGGTGTAAAAACCTTACATACATATTTCCATCCACGAACAGCAGCCATGTACTGATGTACAGCACTTCCTTTAAAGGCATTACATCAAACACCTCACACGACAGCAATCTAAAATTTACAAGGGGAATTTCAGATTTAGTGCGCAAAGCGTTCTAGATTAACGTCTACAAATCAGTTAAGCATGGCTGCATTTCCCAAGTCTACTATAGGTCTATAGCTATATAAAGTTTAGGCAAAAGCCTCTACCTGTCTATTGCAGATCAGAATTTGCTAACTGAAAGCTGTTTAAACTTGAATCGAACTTGACCCTGGCACCAAGATGGCTGTAATAGTTGATCTTGACATATCTCTGTTCGTGGAGTCAAATTTCACGAGTTACTCTATCGTATATTGCAGGCACATCTATAATCAATATTCACAGCTACGTCCAACATCAAGTGATTTGATTTAGACCTTCCATTTCAATAGATTGTCCGATAATCAAAGTATCAAACACCAAAAGTAACCTTTCTCATAGTGAAGTGTATGGCGTTGTTTCAACAAAACAAAGGCGAACCGCAGTAGTAAAATGAATGATCACTGGAAATTATTCACTTATTTCCATTCCGTTGATGTGATCACGGACTAACCCAACATCTCGATGTATTGAAAGGCATTGCATCAAACACCGCACGCGCAAGAAAGCAGGGAAGCAAACAAATCGAAACATTCCGGGAACACCAGAGACTCCAGGAACTTACCACCAGAGGCTACTGCGCAGCAGTCGCAGCGGCTCCTTCCGGGGCGGCCGCCTGCGCCTGTGCCTGCGCCGGCGTCCGTGGGTTGTGCGACACGACGAGCGGCGGCCTGGGCGCGCGGCGCTGCTCGTCGGCCTGCCTCCGCGCGTTGTACATCTCCTCCGTCTCGACGACGACGAGGCGCTTGACCTGGGTGAGCATTCCGAGGAGGGAGGGCGTGGTGCGGTGCTCGACGGTGCGGTGGCAGCGGCGGAGGCGCATGGCCTCGAGGGTGCGGCGGTGGAGGCGGCGCGTCCCGGGGAGGCCCCGCACCAGCGTGATGTACAGCCGCGGGCTCCAAGCTACCGGCACGCGCGACCTGAACGCGTTGAACGCGCTCCCGCTCATCTCCGCGCCGCTTGGTGTGATCGCTGCGGCGGCCGGAACCCTAAAACTCTGGTGGCTTTTGCCGGAGGGAGCTCAAAGAGACTGTTAAATGGGCTAAAGAAGGCCCACAAAGTAAATAGCCAGAGTAGATCCGCACCCAGGGCTAAAATTCTTATGAAAATATATTCCAAAAAGGCCCTTCGTATTTGTATAATAGCCAGAGTAGACCCATACCCAGGGCTAGACAGTGGGCCATGCGGGTTGGACCATTCAGCTTCGCTGCCTCGTAAATTTTTTACTATCGAGTTATGTGGGCTTCTGGTCCTGGGCCCATGACTGTAGCCCTGCCCGGGCGTCTGGATTTGCATGGTCTGTCCATTCTTTCTAGATCAACACCAATTGCATGGCAAACTAGGAATTTTGATTCCCCTGAAGAAAACTAGGAATTTTGATTAAAAATTAATTGTGAATAATTCTGTTGTATGATCGAGGGGACAGCAAGTAGAACGCCGAGCAAATAACATTTATAAGATAAAGAACTCGGGCATGAATATGGTCCAGTTTTTCTAAGTCTATACTGACATCTTTGAGGTGTACTAGTAAACGTGCATGTGCAATGCACATCTCAATTAGTAAAAATTATAACTATAAAATATTGTAAGTTGAAATATTCATGGTATAAATATGGGACTAAATCACTCACGTTGTTTCCCAGGATTGTTCGTTGAGTCTAAGTTTAGTTCCTTAATTTTAATATGAGACAAATTTGATCCATCAACTTAAAAAACTAGGTAGATATGGTTTCTCATCCTGCTTTCAGCGATTTTGATGATTATGCAGTAGCAGCTTTGCACACAGCCTAGTCATCACAAAAGAATAAGAAACAGAGATTAGGAAAAATCAAGAAATTTGAAGAAAAAAAGGAAAAGTCAGGAAATTGGGAAAAAATAAGGAAATTAAAAAAAAACAATAATGGGGAAAAGTCGGGAAACTTATAAAATTTGAAGAAAAATAAGAAAACTTAGAAAAATAAAAATAATTTTTTTAGAGAAATCAGAAATACTCTAATAAATTACGAAAATATGTGTTCTTTTTGCATTTTTTTAGTTTTTAAACTCCTAGATATTATTAACTTTTCCTTTAGATTTTCTGATATTGAATTTTTCCTAATTATTAAATAGAATTTTATTTATTTATTTTTCAAAAACTGAATTCTTAAATTATGCCTTTTCAATTTCGATTTCCCCATTTCTAAATTATCCATTTTAAATTCCGAGTTCCCCATTATTTCAAATTTTTTATCTTTCTAACTTATCCATTTAAATTATGTTTTCCCTTTTTTTCTTGAATTATTTGAGTTTTCCCATTTTTGGTCAATTTTCTAGATTTTGTTTCCTTCTCCCTGATTTTTACTGCTTACTAGGTTGTCACGTGTATGAATCATTGCCATGTTGGGACGGCCCCGTTACGCTTGAGGAGGTCAATGTCATAGAGATCATCACTTAACAGAGTTGCCGGGTGGAGGAGAGGGGCGCTGTTGCCGGGTGGAGCAGAGAGAGTTGCCACTGGGCGAGAAGAGGGACACGCCGCCACGGTGAGGAGAAAGAGTTGGGAGGGTGTTAGGATTTTGGGTCTGAGGCAGGAGAGGTGTGCAGCTAGAAGGAGGAGACGGAGTGGGAGTTAGGGTTTTCAGTATTTGGGGGACTATATATCAACTCCCTGGGCCAACCATTTCAGATATCATCATTATCCGAGACATTTATAATTTTCCAACCGTCTCAAATATCATCATTATCCGCGGCGATTGTAAAATAATAAGTGTACCGGATGTGCATCATATTTTATAACCGTCTTGATAAGCATTATTCAAGGTAGATACACGCAAGTGTCTCGGATGAGATGTCTTAAATGACGTTTTTTTTATAGTAGTGCGTTATGCTCATTGAGTGGGTATCTCTCTATAAATATGTTGGTGGTGAAGATTCGAGTTGGCCCAAACTAGTAAAGTATGTAGAGGGTAGAGTAGATCGTTACGTCCCATGGCAAATGAATGAGATGCATGCATCTTGGAGGCCCATGGCAAATGAATGAGACGCATGCATCTTGGAGGCACTACTACAGAAAACATCGTCTGAGACATCTTATCCGAGACACTTGCATATAATTGCTTTGGAAAATGCTTATTCAAGACGATTGTAGAATATAATTGTCTCATATATCAACTCCCAGGCCAACCGTCTCGGATAGCATCATTATCCGAGGTGGTTGTAAAATAATAAGTGTCGGTATAAGTGTTTCGGGTAATGATGATAACCGAAACGATTGGCTTGGTGAGTTGATATATAGTCCCCCTAAAATACTGAAAACCCTAACTCCCAGTCTGTCTCCTCCCTTTAGCAGCACACCTCTCCTACCTTAGATCCAAAATCCCCGCACCCTCCCAACTCCTTCTCGTCGTGGCGGCATGCCCCTCTTGTCCCCCCAGCAGCGGCGCCCCTCTGCTCCACCTGGCGGCGATGTCCCTCTAATCCACACAACCGGCGCCGGCGCCCTTTGCTCCGTCCCCGGCGTGTAGCTCCTCCTGCTGACCATGAGGAGGCACACAAAGAGTCGGGCTCGGTGCTCCCACCGACGCCCCCCTCTCCTACCGCACAGGGTGACGTAGGTGCCCGGCCTCCGGCTCCTTCCTTCTTGGTGGCCTCACGGATCTAGCCACGGTGGTGACGCAAGTTGCCCTCCGCAGCAGCACTGGCGACCACCAACTTTGCCCTCGATGGTAACCTCCGCCTCCTCAATTGTGTGTGCTTTAGTATTTTTGTGGATCTACCTCTAGGAGGGGCGAATGGCCACTCCCATTTAAGAAAAATAGAAAATCTAACCCGAGATAGTTGTTGTTATTCAACCGTCTTGGATAATCTCGATACCAGAGGCAGTTGCAAAACTGACATTTGAAACCCCTTTTCAGAGACGAAGACAATAACTGTCTCAAATGAGGTTTTTCAATTGTCTCGGATGTCTTTTTTTGTAGTAGTAAAGTTAGAAGTACAGGAAGATTGTCGTACGGTAGACTTGCAGATTTGTATAAGAAAGGACTTTGATGTTAGCTTAAGAGTGATCATCAATATCCTCACATAAGTCTGGTGCTAAAAACTAGCTTGCAGAAGAATGCAACACATCGATCGATACTATTGTTCAGAATCCTAAATCCTAATTGCAGCGCAAATTTTGTATTCTTGATTTGTTCAAGGTTAGCTTTCCGTGGTTTCTGTCCCAAAGTTCACTTTGAAATTAAGCTTCTAAATTGGATGCTTCCAATGCCAAAACATGTTGACCTGTGCGTATGTACGGGCTTGCAAAAATTTATTATCACCTAGTAACCCACTTAATGTGATGATTGGGATCTGACAGCAACATCTCACCAAGAGCGTCCATCGCCAGTGACCACACCAAGCAAGAGGGCGGCCACACTCTTACATGGTAATGCATGACATTTAAGTCATGGCATTCATGTTATGTAAGGGATTTATTTGCCTGGTATATTCACGCATAGATATGTCAACCTATGACCTTGACATGTTAGGAAATATCCTAGCTTGACTAGCTAGTTGGGGTACAATCATTTTGCTAAATTAATACAAACATCGAGAAAAGGTGACTATAATATTTCAAGCAAAATTTCACGGACAGCGGGCCTTCATTACATTATATACAGTGACTAGTTAATTGATTCTCGTCCTCACGAGTGAACCGGGAGGTGAAATCGTAGCCGTCACTAGGGCTCCCATCACGCGCCTCCCCCCATCACCACCACTTCCAGCAGCGGTTGCGGGACCAGCTCCCGGAGGGGTAGGCAGTTCTCTGTGTCGTGTGACGTCCTCCAACGGTGGGTGTGCGGGGCTTCATGGCAGGCGTTTGGCATAATGCTTGGCTGGTGACGCCCTGGCTGACGGTGGTGGTGGGGGGCTGGGAGGTGGAGTGATCCGGCGATGGGTGGGGTGGGGATGGGGGGTGATTTGGTGATGGTCGGTGAGGCAAATGACACCTCCTTCCTAGGCGCTACTCCTTGCAGAGAGCTTGCTCGGAGTGCTCCTTCCCGGAGTTTGGAACAGATGTGGGTGGCGTGGTGGCTGCCGTTGGGTGCGGATTGGCTTAGGATTTGGCCAGCCAGTGGCATGGAGGTCGGCCGATGGCCTTGGGTGGTGATCTGGTGGGCAGGCTTGTTGGATTTGGCATTCAGAGCTGGTGAGACAGAGGAGGCCAGGACGGTGGTCCCAAAGAGCGGTGTGGTGGTCGCTACAAGATACGGAGTTGCAGCTAGTGCTGCTGGGTGGAAGCTCTAGGCTGTATGGGGAAGCAAGGTCGTTGGTCTAGCTAGTGCGACCTGATGATGGGTTGGTCGGGCATGGATGTTGGGCAGTGGTTCCAAATATCGGTGGTGCGGCCATAGACTGTGGGTGGTGCACCTATGTTACAAGCGATGTAGGGTGTTCGACCATGCGGTGTTGCGGCCTACCTACCAGTGATGGACATGGGGGTGTCATCCCAGGAGACAGTGCCATCATGCTGCACAGGGCGCGGTGGTTAGGAAGGATGCCGGTGCGGCGGTCTCGAGAGCCGGCATGGATACATTGCGGATGGCATGGGGTGGAGGTTTGTGGTGGTTCGACGTCTAAGGCATCGATAGCTCATCATGGTTTGGCTCTCACCTTGTTGTCGGTGGAGCACTTGTCATGCTCTTCTTGGGCATGTGTAGACTCCTTTCACCATTCTTGCACGGTCATGCTAGATCTAGCTTGCTTGTTGGGGTTCCTGGTGTTCATCTTGGCACAGAGGAGGCGTCTTGGGTGGTGGTGTGGGGTGACTTTCCATAGTTTCTCTTGGGTGGCCAACATACGACGGTGATGGGTTTCAGATTGTTGGTCCTATGATCGGCGAGCGGCATGTCTAGGGTTCTTCTCAGGCTCAATTCAGCTTTTGCCATTACTTTTTTGATTTTACACATATGCCACTATTCTGTTAGGTGATGTTTTATATTTGCCATTCCATCAAATTTCTCATTTAGTGTGACATGAAAAATACTAAAATACCCCTAGGCCCACTTTTCAGATGCTTCTTCCACCTTGTTCTCTTTCTCCTTTCTCTTTTTCGTGGTTCCCCCATCCAACCCCACCCCCACGTCCCGGTGCTCCCTCCCCTCCCTGCATGACACCACCCTACACCTCATTCCATGGCGTCAACCCTCTCTCCTCAGATCGAAACGTCCCTCATTGCATTTCTACATGCAGGCAGCTAGGAGGAGCATCGTGTGGAGTCAAGAGAGTGATGCCTGGTGGGAGCTTAGGAGGTCACCTCCGCTCCAGACTGCCCTCTTGTGTAGTGCGAAGAGGTTCCTAGGAGGCGCGTTGGCTGATGGGGGAGCCTAGAGGTCACCGTCATGCTCGACTAGATCAACCTCCAGAGCAGCTTTAAGAAGTGCCACGGGGGCACGGTTGCCATTTTGGAGCTCCGGAGGGTACCGTTGCTCACCCAGGTCAATTTCTCGAGCGGTGCAAGGAGGTGCCAAGGGGGCATGGTGGCTAGCAGGGAGCTTGGGAGGTCACCACTGCTTGCCCAGATCGGCTTCCCAAGTAGCGTAAGAAGGTGCCAATGGATGTGTTAGCCGGTCTTAGGAAGCTTGAGCATGACTACCATACTCCGACAAGGTGGCTCCAACCAACTCCAGCGAGCAGGGAAATAGAGGAGGAAAGATAGGGAAGAGAAGGAAGGAGGAGGAAGAGGGCAAACTTGTCTTTTTGGGAGAATACTAACACGTGGAGCTAGTCAAAGCCCGTTGACTAGATAGTAACCGCCTAGAGTGGCAAATATAAAATACCAACTAAGGGAACAATGGTATATTGGTAAAATTGAAAAAAGTAGTGGCAGAAGGTGAATTGAGTTTGAGACTAATGGCAAATATGTAAAATTCCCTTGTTTGTAAAGCCAACGTGCATGTGCAATGGTGCATGCATCTGTCTTTATTGTCCATCTGGTGGCTTATGGTATTGCCATTGGGTGACCCAAGCTGCTAGTTTGTTTTTTAGACATACTAGTAAGGTACTCATGCGTTGCAACAGGATAAAAGAGAGATGTCTAAATGCATTGATAACGAGTCACTCTATTTTGTGAACATACGTGTTAAAAGTGACACGCGAACACCTTTTTGCAATAATCTTGGTGTCTTTATCTCATTTTCTTCCCTCTCTAGCGATCATCTATGTTTCTCCCTTCCTCTCTCTTTGTCATCCCCTCAGCTTTGTCCTGACTTTGTCATTTCTTCACTCTACTATTATCCTGATCCAATCTCCGTCGCTCTACCATTATGTGCATGCCTTCTCCAACTTCGGTAGATCTCCACCACGTTTCCCAGTGCCTCCAGCTGTAACACCCCGGAATTAATTAAAAAAATATCAGAGTTATTAAAAATCGAGATTGACTGAAAATCTAAGACGACGGGATAAATTTGACTTTTTAAACCATGCATTGAATGAAAGATTTGAGATAGTGGTTGTGTTCATCTCATCGAATTGATTAAGATAGACAATAAGTTTGTTTAAATCGGAGTCTGAACAAATTTTGTAGAGTTCGATCAATATAGGCTGTCAGATTTCACTTATCTTCTAATCCAACTCAATTTTGAAAAAAAATAAAACCCACCCCAACCCGTGCTCTCTCTCTCTCCTCTCATCTCACCCTCCCTCCAAGACGCTGCCACCACCGTGCACCGCCACTAGTAGAGCTATAGCTATACCTTCACCTCTCAACAAAACCCTAAATCGAGCTTTTCGACAAACTCTGGGTCACTTACCTTTTCTGATCTCTCGCTATTATTTTTGTATCTTTAATTCGATATATCTAAATCAAGTTAATGAATACATAAAGGATATGTACAGAAAATTCCCAACAACTTTATTGTTGATCCCAGATTTTAATTGGACAATTGAGAGCACTTAATCAAGCTCGACAAATCTCAGCCCTAGAAAAACTACATAACGTAACAGAATTTTAGCCATAACTTTTGAACCAAAATTCCTATTTGGGTAAACTTGGTGCTGTTGGAAAGCTTATGATTAAGCCTACAACTTCCCAATTGTGTTATTTTTAAATTCAGCAAAGTTTGGTTGTATTTTTTGAATTAAGCTCGCTGTTTTGAATTCCAAAACCCTAGATCAAATATTGGGCACGCTTTCTTTTCCATCAGTTCTCATATTGAGACTAATTAGAGACTACCTTTACAGCATGAACCTCAAATTTGACACGAATACGTTGAATTTGACCAAAATCCCAAAATTCTCCTCCTTCTTCTTCTTCTTCTTCTTCCTTTTCATCCTCCTCCTCCTCCTCCTTCCCTTCCTTCTCTTCCCTTCTCTTCTCCTTTCCCCAACTGAGCTCTTATTCCTCCCCTTGGTCAACGGCTAGGGCAGCCTGGCTAGGAGGAGAGGCGGCTTGGCTGGGGCGGCGATGGTGGCTGCGGCACATAGTGGTGGCAGCAAAGGCTTCTTCCTCCCTTCTTCTTCTTTCTTCTTCCTTCTTCTCCTCATCCTTTCCCTCCTTTCCTTCCCTTCTCTTCTCCTTCCCCCAACCGAACTCCTCTTTCTCCCCTTGGCCAGCAGCTAGGGCAGACTGGCTAGGAGGGGAGCGGGTGAGATGAGAGGAGAGAGAGCATGGGTTGGGGCGGGTGAAATTGAGTTGGACTAGGAATTAGTTATATAATAGATTAGAGAAGAGAGGTTTGTGCAAGTTAGTTGAGAAAAAGGGAGGATGTTAGTAGTTAATTAGAGAAAAGATCAGAGAAGAGAGATTTGTGCGAGTTAGATGAGAAAAACGGGGGAACATTAAGACTTAGTTAGAGAAGGTATTAGAGAAGAGATATTTGTGCGATTTAGTTGAGAAAAACGGGGGACGTTACGAGTTATATAGGGAAGAAATAAGAGAAGAGAGATTTATGCAAGTTAGTAGAGAAAAATAGGGATATTATGAGTTAATAAGAGAATAGAGATTTGTGCGGGTTAGTTGAGAAAAACCGGGGACGTAGCAACTAACGTGGTGGTTGTTGGATGTAAGATTGACCTAACCCTTAGAGGTGCATGCATATTACAAAAATGCCTCCGCCTTAATCCAGACCATTAATGACCGATCGAACAGTCTACAGAAGAGCAACGTACCATCAGCAACACCACCAACTAGCATTTAATAGATAATATAGACAGAGTTGCTAAAATGTAGGTGGGACACAACCCACATTGGTCTTTTGTAGCTCCATGCACCTGCATCACATACTCGGTCGTGGATTTTGGAGGTACATTGCGACGTTCTATGCTACCACATGTAGAAGCTGTAACAGATTTGGTAGACTGATTGCAAAATAATCGAGAAACCATAGATGTCATAACTATTGGAGTAAATCATATACTCCCTCCGTCCCATAATGTAAGGTGTATTTTGATTGGTGAAGACAAGACTTTGACTAACAATTACTCTATTAGTATATAGTTTAGATGACATAAAATTGATATCATTAGATTGGTATTTAAGAATAACTTACTTATGATTGTGGCTTTGTACTATATGAACCATATATTAATAAAGTAATTGATAGTCAAAATCTTGTCTTAACCAATTAAAATACACCTTACATTATAGGATGGAGGGAGTATTACACAAGGTTTCCTAACAAAATCAAACCACGGCGCTATTTGCACAATATTTCCACAACGGAACTGCCCTCTAAAATGTTTTTTTATAAATGTTCGAACAACGAACAATCCGCTACAAAACCATCTAAACGTACGAAAATTATCCCATTACTCAACTGGACTCCAGAAGCTAACAATACATGCAGAAACACATCAAAACAATCATAAAGCCAACCAAAATCCACAATTGCATGGTTCTAGATCTGTGTCATTGTGGCTCAACATGTCCTCGGCTACGCCTTGTGCCCGTCTGCTGGGAATTCACCGCCCGGACAATAGCCTGCTTCGCAATGGCTCTAAGGAAGTAACGAAGCGTGGAGACAGAATGGATGAAAATGACAAGGCGGGAACTTGAGGTGGCGCAAGGCTAGGTTTCATGGATTGGAGCAGGCCGACAATGGGAAAGTTGAGCTCAAGGGTTTATCACAAATTGATATGCATCTAAGGGGGGATGGGGGGTGAGAGCAAGCATCTGATCCCGTGTTCATCTGGGCCGTCCACGCAAGATCAGATGATCTAGATTGAAAATATTTGAGGGCCTTTGATAGATGGCGAAGCACATCAAGTGGCTGACGATTTTGGAGTCTGACTGCCGGGGTGCTATCCTTGCGTTAACCTCCATAGGTGAGGATCGCTCAGTGTATAGGGGGTTGCTGTGGGAAGCTCATGCCATAATGTGGCTGCTTCTTCCTGAAGCAAAAGTCCACCGAGAGAGTAACAAGGCTGCGCACACCTTGGCGCAATTACGGAAGGATGTAGGTATTTTTTCGGTTTTGCTTGATTCATCTCCTTCCTGCGTGTCGGAGATTATCAAGTATGATTAGAATAACATTATTCCCTAATCTATAAAGTTCTCTCGTTTAAAAAAAGGATCCAAAATATTTTAATTTTAATCACTTGTCGTTGTCACTGATTTGTCCCGAATTTCCTTGTTTTATTTCCAAAAATTTTAGGTGTTTTATAGTAAAAGTGTTTGTAATTCAATTAACTACTTATGCGCACGTACCAACTATTTTGGATTCATAGGGTTTTCTTTTAAAAAACTTAGGAGCAATTGTTTTCTACTGTAGTTCGTTGCCATGCTACTAAGTCTACAGCACTTACATGCGCAACCTTGAAGCCGCCATGCATCTGTTCGTGGAATGCCCCTGAACGCAATTTCACTACTAGAATTATCAAAGAGCCCTAGGGCCAATTACCCTAATAGAGGGCTAATAAGCTAGGGGACAAGGTTCCTTAGTGTATACTCTAGGGAAATCGTCCTAGGCCTACGTTTGTGGGGGAATCAAGCCGTCCCTTGTGTTTCACGTGGAAAGTCTAAGGAACATTTTATTCCCTTGGGTTTCTGCCCCTAGGAAATGATTGCACATGTGGCAAACATGCTGACATAGAATGTAGATTTCCCTTGGGTTGTACTTACATGACTATCTGAGGAAAATATGCCGTTATATTGAATGGGTATGCAATGTTGTCCCCTAGGGGTGGACCCTTTGTGAACCCTAAGGATACTTTTATCCTTTTTTCTAGAAAATGAACATTTCCAATGTTTCATGTCCTCATATTAATGATCTTAATTAATGATATTTTTTGAGAAAATAAACGGTGATTGTCATTCATCAATCAATAGTACATAGTGATAAGTAAGCCCAGACATGTTCAACACACTGTTTATATATATTGTCGAAGACTGGACATATTCCATTCTCTAATTACATAGGAGAAACAAAGATGATAAAAGATCTTGATTGGTTGCATCTGGAGAAAAGCTTTCAACACTACAAAAACATTACAACCACTACAGATGGCATCCTATTTTTCATCACTTCCGACGCATCTCGATTTCTCAGGATCTCTCTGGTTTCTCCCTTCAAGAAGTGCTATGAGATCGCCTGTTTTAAACCCAGCTCTTTTCTTCTTCGCTATCACCTGTAGAATTCGAATACAAGGGTATTAAAAAAGTTAACTTGGGGAGGGTTGAACATAATAATAATTAAAACAAGAGAATACAGTAGTTGGCCTAGAAGTTGGTTCCAGCTCTTCGAGCAACGTATTACTTCTGAGTATAAATAAGATATAAAGCACCGGCAGAGAAGTTTGTAAGAAAATTCTCTTATCGGGCTACCAAAATTGCACCTCAATATAGCCCGGGTTACCTATATGGCTCAAAATAGGAGGAATCAATGATGCACTTGTAGCAATTCTGCAAAACCTTCCTAAATCATGAGATAAACTGATATTATGACCACACAATGCATTTGCTAGCTGCACTACGAAGTAAGAACCATTCCTACATAGGAACTGACTGATATTGTACTGTATCTGTTCAACGTGGGTGCAACAGAATTCCAGTATTATCTCCAGTTCAGGTAAATGAACAGAGTACTAAGCTATACAGAAGCCAAAATTTGAACCAGGAGCGCTACTTCTTAAATTCTAGTAAGAAATGGGCTCCCGGTTTGGAGAGCTTGGACCAAGATGTTTGGAGAGGCAAGAACGATCTTCAGCTTTGGTTTTGAGTCGTAGTTGTTATTGTTGTGAAGGACCGTGCCAGTAATATTGTACTTCCTGTGAATTGACCAATGTAACAAGACAAATGTCAGGTCAAATAAGTGTCACAAAGCTAATCCGCAACTGACACTATCAATATTATTAAACAGAGTGAAAGAATGGCCAAGGGATACTAGCACCATCAATTGTGCACATATTTAATCTCGTTTGCCATGTTCCTATGCTGTAAACATGCATGATTCAGTCGGTAATTTTGTTGGCGGAAGCATTTTGTTTGCTATTGTTAGCGTAAGCCTAACAAACATGTTCTGCAATTCTTTCCTTGTACAGGGGATCGGGGGGCTTTTCTGGGCACTATCGCCGGACCAGGATGACGGCTACGGCGTCGTCACCGCTACCTAACGTATGTTCTGTGGATGCAGGGGGTTGGACGGAGGTTCGACGTCGGCGACCTGGACAAGCAAGGACGGGTCGCCACTCTGCTAGCGTGACGCTCCGGCCATGGAAGGGCTAAGTTACCCCGATACGGCGATACTGATACCGGTACGCGATACGACGATACTCCGATACGGCATTTTTTTAAAAACACCGATACAGCGATACGTTTGTATATATAATAAATAATAAATATACTGAAATTAATGAATATTTATAAGGAAATGAGAAAATTGATGGTTTTAGAATACCTAGATATTGATGTAGACATATAGTTGTTGGCTCAATTGCTGTTGTCTTCTCTTTTCCATCTCCAATACTCCAACCATCCAGCTATACCTGCCAACAACTGAGAGTAAATTAGTACATTGATATAAATAAATAACAGCATAATATTGATACATCATGCTTACATAGCAGTATAGCACCCCAACTCTTCAAGTCTCATTCCATTTTTCCACGTTCCAAACAGCAGCAAATAAGTGTTTAAGCACATAGTAGCTAATTAACTCAACCACAATTCCATAAGTCCACAACCAAATAAGTGCTTAACCACATAGTAGCTAATTAACTCAACCACAAGTCCACAACCAGTCTACAAGCAGCTAATTAACTTCAGTTCACACAAGACCATAGTCCATAAGTAAGGCCATAATATTACAAAATAAGCTAATTAACTTCAGTACTTCACTAGCACACAGAGTTTGAATCCGTCTCTGTCTCACCAACGTCCAATGCCCCAATATCATTTACCAAAGCCTCCAGCTCTGGTTCATCTAGTGAGAGCTCAGCTTGCTGAAGAAAATCTGCACCACCAACAAATAACTCGTAGGTGTCTCCACCGATGTCCCAGAATCTTGATGGGCCACTTTGATACTCTGGCGATTTCCTTGAAATAAGACGCAAGTTCTAATGTACAAAAACTAGATCTTCGGCACGTGCAGGGTTAAGCTTACAACAGATAATATTGAAGTCAAATTCCATGCAGATGCAACATGCGATGTAAGTGGTAAAATCAAGAATAAAGCAGAAATTAATTACTAAGTGCAATCAAAATTAAAACACCTAATATTGAAAGTGAAAGATGCTAAGTGGCTAACCTGTGGTATAGAACATCCTAGCAATCAAAGCATCAAGCTGGCTGCGGACTCCCAAATTGAGGCTTGCTTCAAGAGCCGAAGTCGCTCTTCTCTTTCTCCCACTAACACCCTTTGTTGGCAGCGGAATGTCCCTAGGAACGTTGCTAGCGGCCATGGCATCGCCTCTTTCTTGTTCAGCTTTGAGCTGAACAAGAACATCTATTGTCACACGCTGACAGAGACTCACCCCAGCACCTTTCCTCTTCAGGAGATGCGCCATAACTCTTGTGTAGCTTCCACTGGTAATGTGGTCACAAAGCTTGCATCTAAACTTGGTGTTCCCTCCTTGACCTTTTCCGGTCCTCTCTAGCACCTCAACGTACCTCCAAAGGGGCTTCTTCTCATCGTCATTTGGTGGTATCACACGAGCAACATTCAACACGTTCGAGGCATTGGAAGCAGCTCCACTGGTTGCTCCTGCGCTACCAGTTGCGGTTGCAGAGCTAGCAGAGGCTGCAGAGCTCCCACATCCAGTAGCCATCTCTAGAAAACAAAACAAAATGAGGCCGTTTTTACCTGCGCTTGAGGGGAGCGGCGGCTGCAGCGAGAGGCCGGGAAGGGAGCAGCAGGCCGGCGGCGAGAGCAGGGCTGGGAGGGGAGCGGCGGTGAGCCGGCGACGAGCTGCAGCGGGAGCAAGTGAGGCTGGGAGGGGAGCGGCAGCGAGCCGACGCTTGTAGGGGCTGCCGGGCGGGCAGCGACGGCTGCAGCAGCCAGCAGGAGCAGGGGAAGGGAGTGGCGCCGAGCCGCCGGCGGTGGGAGTAGGGGAAGGGGAGAGAGCGGCGGCGGCGGCGATTGCAGGGGCGACGGTGACGGCGGGAGCAGAGGAGGCGAGCGGCGGCGACGGCGACTGCAGGCACAGGGGCGAGGAGCGGCGGCCGCGGCGGGAGCAGGGGCGGGAGCAGATCGGGAAAAGGGATTTGGAGGCTGGCCTCTCACGGGCACGGGGTGATTTAGGGTTTGAGGTATCGGGGACGTATCGGGACGTATCGGTGGAGTATCGGGAATTATTTTCTTTATTTTAAAATTAGAAAATCACCGATACTTCTCGGATACGGTATCCGGGAGTATCCGATACGTATCAGTATCTGATACGGTATCTGATACCGGTACGGCATTTTTTGGACATATCTGCGTAACGTAGTGGAAGGGTCCCCTGACGCCGAGTCGTATTTCGCCGGCGCGCATGCTGGGGGACGCTCTGGCTGCGGCGGTTCATTCTCCGGCTTGGCTGCCGACGGCGGAGACCGGCCCGCTGCTGCCGGGCCGTCGTTCAGCGGACCGTTCTCTGGTGTCGGCAGGCATGAAGTAGAGTTTGCCAGCGTGCCATGCGCCGGTGGCGGAGGCGCCTAGTGAGAAGGCGAGCCGTTGCGCAAGCGCCCTGGCAGAATTCAAATTCTCCTGCTATTTGCGCTGCCCCATCGGCCTGCTACGGATCTACGTCTCATGCAACGGGAGGTTGTTTAGGTCCCGTAGATGCCAACCCTGAGCTGGCGGAGATCGCACTACATCCGCGCGCACCAAGGGGTAACCCATGTAAAACCCTAATACGTACACCCATATACTTCACACGCTTTTTGTCTCGGTTCTAGAAAAACAATCACTGCAACAAATTAGCTACCGCCCTCTCGACCATCGTAACTTCGCTGAAATTCTCCATGCGCCAGCGCCGTGGATGGCCAGGGTATAGGCGGTGCAAGGCGGGGCATCAGGGCAGCTCTGGCAGCGGCAAGATGCAATGAATCCAGCGCGGCGTGGTCCTCCTCCGCCACACCGAGAGAATGGCGCTTCATCATCGACTCTGGCTGGCGCGACCGGGGTGGCCGCCATGGCTCTGGCTGCGGCCGGGGCATCAAACGCGGCACCGAGCTGTGCCGCTGCAGCAGATTTACCTGCCGCGGCAGCGAGCGTGGCACGCGCATGACAGAATGCTTTCACCGGGGGGGAGGGGCAGTCCAAGAAGCAAGTGCGCACGGTGCAGGGACAAAAGTCACACCAACACGGAGTGCACTCGTCCTCAGTTACTTTGTGACATTTGTGAGAGTCTGGAGCACATTGCTCCTCGCCACCCTTTACTCTACCTACCGAAACCAACCGCAACTTTCGTGGGGTTCGGGATTGAAAATCTAGGCTTTTGACTCTTCCCTTCTTCGGACACATACAAGCCACCCAGGCGGGATGCAACTTGTATCAATTGTGCGTGTCCATGGAGGGGAGTGTCCGGCTGAGGTGGCAATCAAGGAACTGCGTTGCATGGTACCGGTGGAATGGAATTCGGAGGTAAAGGATCATGTGCCAAATGCTTATATTGCACATTTCACTTCTCAAGTTGAATTAGACCTCTTGGTTCATTTTGGTCAAATCAATGTGCGGCCTCATGGGGTAGTATTTAACTTTGCCGAGTGGACCTCCCAAGCCAATGCCAATTTTAATTGGCAAAAGTATGTGTACAAGTCTATGGAGTGCCTCCTGAGATTCTTGATTATTTGAACCTATGTGCCGCCGGCTCCTTGCTCAGTGCGACGATTCATGTTGACATGGTTAGCATGAGAAAGAATGGCGTCCCCTGCATTCAAATCACTGTCATCGGCCTAGAATTAATTCCACTGAAGTTCGAGATTGTGGTGGGGGAATGATACTAGCAGGAGGCCACGGAGGGAAACATTGAAGACATGGATGATCTAGACGAAGAGTGGGTGCCTCCCTGTAACACCCCATTTGAACGGTTAGGTTTTGATCGACATTCATGCATACATGGCATCATCAACACCACACCTTGTTTAAACTTAGTTGTATATCAATTTAATTTTATAGAATATGTTAATATTTCATCCTCGGTGGGTAATTGTTGCAAACACCAATCAACGTATTGACAGTATAGAATACGTGCATATCTCATCCTTGAAAACTCAATTTGTGGAAATTAACACCAATCAATTTATTTGATGTGTCGAACTTCGATAAAAACCCTAGCAAGGGGTGGGGGCCAGTGGACTCCGTCGAAGAATCCTCCTCCCAACCATCCCCTCTTTTCTCCCTAAGGACTGCTCCCAGGAACTCACATGCAATATCTCTCAATTAGGTTATCCGAGGGCAAACCCTAAAGTCCTAGAAACTAGGGTTTAGCAAATGGACAAGCTAGGTTGGATCAAAATGCCTCAAACTTTGAGAATGGGCATGAAATGGGGAATATTAGCTCCATGCCAAATTTCAGAATTTTTAGGAAACCCTAGGACCTACCTCTAGTTCAAATTGCCGAATTAGGTTAAACTCTAGGTTTGAACTAGATCCCCTTTCACATCAACTCCAAATTGGCTCAAACTTGCACAGTAGCTCAAAAATAATATTAGGAAGGTCTGGTAAAAATTTCAAAACATTTGGACAAAGATTCATACATAAAATAACGTGGGGAGTGAATCTGTATAAAAGAAAAAGAAAAAAAGGAAATAAAAACCCTAACTACTCGGGCCGACAGCCCGCTCGGCCGGCCCACCTGGCCGGCCCACTCCCCTGCGCGCACGCCCGCGCCTCCCCTCTCCCGCTGACAGGGTGGCCCCCCCTGTCAGCCTCCTCCCCTCTGCTGCCGCGCCCCGGGCCCGCCTGCAGGACCCGTCGTCCACGCCCCCGACGCCGGTAGGCCGGGGTGGGCGGTGCCCCGCCCCCGAGCCCGGCTGTCCGAGCCTCCGCCGCCCTTTAAAAGGGGGCGTCCCGACAGCCCCCCTTCTCCTCCACGCTCTCCTACCTCCCACCGAAACCCTAGCCTCCAATTCCTCCCTCCGCCGTCCTCGGTCTTCAACTCCGGTGAGGAATCCAGTGCACTCCGGTGAGCCCCGACCCCCCATTCCTCTTCCTCAAGCTAATGTGCGCCGTGCCTCACCTCCCTCACCTCTTTTCTGCTCAGATCCGAGTCCCCAACGCCGTCGCTGTCCCCTTCGTCCTCAACTCCGGTCACAGCTCCGACGAGTCCTCGCGGCCACTCCAGTACACCTCGGAGCCCATCTTCTACTTCCAGAGCATCGCCTCCTCCTCCTTAACACCCCCATGTGCTTCCCCTTGCAGATCCTCGCCTGGAACGCCTCGACGCCGGCGACCCGAAGCTGCTCGCCGCTCCTCCCCCTCGCCGACCCCCTTCCCGGCCTCCTTTCTCCTCCCCGACCACCGAGGCGTGCTGAGGGTGAGCTCCCCTTCCTCCCCGGCGTATTCCCGAGCCCAGCAGGACCCCAGAGCCCCCTCCGGTGAGGTCTCCGGCGACCCACCGCCGTCTGAGCCTCGGCTCCGGCCGGCCCGAGTGAAGAGAGAGAGAGAGGGTGCGAGAGAGAAGGCGAGGGTCCGACAGATGGCTCGGTGTGATTGGTTCCCGAGCGCATGACTGTATGACATGCGGCCCCCACAGTAGCTGACGTGGATTAGAGAGTCGGATCCCCGAGTAGCTTCTCGGGTGCGCGTTGGATTTGAAATCCGGCCGGGGTAGGGTTTGGGTACCCGCAGCATTTAGGGTTACTGTTGGTTAGGGCAGATTTCAAATGAATTTTCAAACATGCATAACTTTTAAACCACTCAGCCAAATTTGAAAATTTTTATATATTTGGAAACCTTGTGAAAAACTCTACACCTTGGCTGAAACAAAAATTAATTTTGAGTACATGCACTGGAATATATCTAGGGTAGAAGTTTAGCCTCTGTCGAGCGTCGATGAACCCTAGAACCTTAACCCTAGCTCCGATTTCGACGATCCATATATTTCTGGAATCCTTGTGAGCCACCCCTCGATATGGAGCCACTGAAATCCCAGTAAGAATACATGCATGACAAGTCAAGTTGCTAGTCCCCGTATCATCGTCGTTGTCAACAAACCCTAATACGATGACAATAGCTTCGAATCAAGCGATTACAATCGTATTAGTCAAGTATTACAGCGTACCTCTACCTTATAAAGAATTGGGTTCAATGCCACTCCAACATGAGTAGTTACTACTAAACCCTAGTTCGCAATCGAATAAGTCTAGACCTGCATGTAGGTTGCACCCACCCCTTAACACTCATAAGTTCGATATGAGACATTTTCAATAACTTAGATTCTTAACATCAGCACATAGGTTATAAACCCATTATTTGCATCAACTCTCATGCATACATGCTGGTTGTGTTCATCAATCGCTCATTTCCGATGTCGATTTCCTTGCACTAGAACTCGAAGAAGGAGACCCCCAGGCTCACGACTCCGCGCAGGATCAAGAACAGTTCTACGAAGGCAAGCAGAGCTTGTTGCACCTTCTATTTGTTCAGTACTTGTTTTTACTTATGTATATGTGATGTAGGGATTGTTACTTAGCACTTGTGGTTGGAATCGATTAAACTAGCATGACTAGGGTATACGGTGAGTTAGGTCTGGTCATGGTTGAGTTTAAATCGATGAACTAATTACTTGAACATATTGAAGTGAGATGTGAGAGCCGAAGGGAAAGTGTCAGATGGATAAAGTTGGTATCATTGGAGTGGCATGTTGCGACCGGGGGAAGAAGTTGTCGCGATACCAACCCTGAGGTGACTCCATCGTGATTACTGCCCTTGTCACGCGCGGACGTTAGCGACAGCGATGCTGGGGTGTAGTTGAGGTAAGACTAAGACCCTTGGGAGGCTAGCTACCTACAAGGGATAAGGCACTCGCTGCACTCAGGGTGATCGTCTGCCGGTAACGGTCCGAGAGATTAAATTGAGGTGTGGTGGTGATGGTACCCTGTCAATGTGGAGATATTAAGATGAGATTATTGCCCCACGTAACTGGGAGCTTATGTGAAAGAATATGGCCCCACGTAACTGGGAGCCGATGTGAAAGAATATGGCCCCACGTAACTGGGAGCCGATGCGAATATTGTCCCACGTAACTGGGAGATGGCAAGTGAGCCATTGAGTTTGTATTTTTAGCACATGTGACTAGTGGTTACCATCACGCCCCCTAAGTTGAGGTATATGAAAATCTGAGTTGTTGGTGATCTCATGCTTTCCTTATGATGTTGGTGGAGCACTGGTATTGTCTAGATTGGGTTAATCGTATGTGCATCATGTTTGATTATGTTATACTAGTATGCTTAGGACATCTAATCAAGCACGAATAAGACTTGCGAGTACTTTGTACTCACCTAGGACTCTCCTAGATCATTGCAGGTGAGCCAGAGGTCGAAGAGTTCTTCGATGATGTCTAGTGCATGGTTTCTATTCCTTGGTTGGCTATCGGCTCAGGGGTTTCTGTGGATTTTGGTCAGCGGTCATCGCACCGCTGTGGGTCTCATTACTGTTATTCCGCTGTCGTTTAACTTCTCCGTACTCGGATATATTCCGGCTATGGCCGTTTGATGTAAACTTAAAGTCCGATGTGGACTATTAGCTTAATATTGTAATGTAGAGTTTGTGCTGTGATATCCGAGTGGTTACTTGCGGTTATCCATGTATTATGCGTGTATGTGATGAAGTATGTGGATAACTGTGCAGAGGTATTGTTGCGTGTTAGGGTCGCGTTTCGTGATGGCAGAGGTGAGCGAACCACTAGTCCGATGTAGCTTTGGTGAAGTCAATCCAGGGGGCTCGTCCCGTACTCGCTAAGCCTCCTACGACCGTCACGCCTCGCGCTGACGGCAGAGCAGAGCTGGATTTTCCCAGAGTCGCACCTCGGGGCTAGGCTAGGTTGAGGGGATGTGTATCCCGGGCTCTAGTCCTCCTACGACTGTCGCGGAGCGCAGGTTTATCACGTGATCTTACTTCTTCACTGGCATCTGGAATCTACATGTGGTTTGGGAAAGATTGGTCGCTTCCGACCGGCTCGCACGTGGCGGGTGTCGGATCGCTTCACCTTGGTGCGTACGGCGCAGGTACCGTGCCACCGGGCTAGCGAGTCCTTCGGTCCTTGGCGACTTCGCGTTTCCTTAATCATATGTGGATTTTGGGTCCGTGACACTCCCCTTGTGAGCCCCTTTCTCTAATGTTCGTCTCCTCGTATAATTAGGCTGAAAAATCACTTTTTCATGAAAATATGATGTTTTCTACACATGTCACGGACCCGGAATTGCATATGACTAAGGGAACGCGAAGTCGCCAAGGACCGAAGGACTCGTCAGCCCGGTGGCACGGTACCTGCGCCGTACGCACCAAAGCAGAACGATCCGACACCCGCCACGTGAGGGCCGGCCGGAAGCGACCAATCTTCCCAGAACCACATACGATTCCATGACCCGGTGAAGGTTCAGAGTCGTTCCCGAATCCTACCACGACAAACAAGGTCGGAGGAGCCCGGCAGTTCTACCCACACCCTAACCTAGCTCGGAGGCTAGTGGGTCGCTCGAAAGCCCGGTAGAACACGCCCACACCCTGCCTGGCCGGCACAGCATCTCAGCCAGCGGGTCACTCAACCAACGCTTGCTGGACTTAGTAGAACAAGGTACGGCTTCGACTCTTCACGGCATACCCGTACACTTCATAACATTCACACATTGTGCAGGGGCAGCCTGGTTTAACAACTCGGATATCGTCACAAAGCTCTACAATATGATATTACTACTAACAGTCCACGATGGGACAACATATTACATTAGTCGGACATATCCGAAATCATATCCGAGTACGGAGTAAAGAAACGACAGCGGAAGAACAGTAAGTGAGTCCCACAGCGGCACGATGACCGCTGAACAAAAGCTACAACCCATCCCATGAGTCGAACACTACCGAGGAAACAACAATTTCAGGCATCATCGAAATAATCTTCGACCACCGGCTCACCTGCAAGCTCTAGGAATAACCTAGGTGAGTACGAACGTACTCGCAAGACTTATTCGTGCTTGATTAAATGTCCTACTCATACTAGTACAACAACAATTAAACATGAATGCTTCTCAGAGTAACAATAAACAAGGTAAGATCATAACATTAATAAGGTGAAGTAAAGACAAACTACATAACAGTTTAACTCAGGACACAACATATCACAACCAATTTACCACGAGATCAAGTCATCAAATCCAAATCCATTGGGGGCAACCCATGCATCCAATCCAAATCAATCCAGTAAACATCATCCAATTCGATTAGGGCAGCCCCTAAATCCAATCCTCATTGATCCAATCCTCAAGGGTTCATTTTAATCTCTCGAACCACTACCGACGACCCAACCCCTGCAGGCATAGTGAGTGCATAACAGTTTGGAGGTAGCTAGCCCCCAAAGTGCATGGAGGCTTACCCCAACTATCCTCAGTGTTGGTTCTCGCTAGCGTTCACGTGTGATAAGGGATGGTGACACGCTGAAGATAGGGTTGGTGTGGCGACAAAACTCTACTTACACCTGGGTCGCCATCTGTCGTCAATAAACACCAACCGTACCCATTGTGCACGCCCTCGGCTCTCCCAACTCACTTAACAATTTAGTTGAAGAGCCATTAGATGTTCTCGAGGTAAGACACATCCTACACATGCTAGTGTACGCAACTTGCGACGATTCTCAGATAAACATTCATACACATAGCACGTACAACAAGGGCATACACAAGAGTACAGAAGGTAAAGATGCAACAAGCTCTGCTTGCCTGATTCGGGTTGTTCCTGGTCTTGTGGAGAGCTGTAAGCCTGGTGGTCTTCCTCTTCAGATTCTTTTATAATCAATACGGAGAACCGGAAAAGAAATGATAAAAGGTAATAAGTCCAGCATGTATGCATGATGTTTCTGTGGAATGTGCATTTCATGAAAATGCTAGAAGGAAATTTCTAAGATGTTTTATAGATATTAGGGTACTACTACAGCGGGCATTATATCAACTAACCTAGTAGAAGTGAACTCGTAACCCTAACTATATGCATGTCAAAATTTACTCGATTGCGAACTTAGGGTTTTAAAGGTGATTAGTTATGTTGGAGTGGCATGGACTCACTCATTTATAACTTAGGAGTGCTCTGAAATACTTGACTAACGCCTTTGGAATCAATCGATTTGGAGCTACGAGCGGTAAGTTACGAAGCGTCAAGTTAGGGTTTAGTGAGATATGACGATAAAAGGGCTAACCACTTGCACCCTACCATGCATGTGACCCTATTGGAAATCTAGTTGCTCCAAATGGTAGGAGACCTCGAAAGGATTCCAAAACCATAAGGTTCGTCGAAATCGGAGCTAGGGTCGCAAATCTAGGGTTTATCGACTCTCGACGGAAGCAAGACATCTACCCTAGATATCATCCTGTGCATGTGTTCAAAATTAATTTTTGATTCAGCCATATTGTAGATAATTTCACAAGCTTTCCAGATATATAAAATTTATCAAATTTGGATGAGTGGTTTAAAAGTTATGAGTGTTTGAAATTTTAAACAAAATCTGCCCTAAATCAACGAAAACCTAATTGCTAGGTGTACCCGAAGCCTACCCAGCGCGAAACCCAAATCCTACGCGTACCCGGCCTCAACTCACACCGATTCCACAACACATAATCCCCAGGGGCTGACTGCTGGGCCCCAGGGCAGAGCTGACCGGGCTCGGGATGCCTCGGTTAGCAGCTGACCTGGCGTGGCCAGCCAACCAGGGGCTGCCACGGCCCCTTCGGGATCCACCTCAGCACCGGGGTGGCCGGGGACGCTCGGAACGGCGGCGAGGTCACCGGAGGCTCGCCGGAGCTAAGCTCCAGGGCGCCTGGGGGCTTGGATGTACTCGGGGAAAGTGGCTGAAGGACCGGAGGCTCACCCTGAGCACGTCTCGGTGGTCGGGGAGGGCTGAGGAGGTCGGGAGGGTGGTCGGCGACGGCGACCGGCGGGGAGAAGCTTCGGGTCGACGGCGTCGAGGGTCTCCGGGCTTGGATCTGCACCGAGGAGGACGCAGAGATGTTAAGGGGGAGGAGCAGGTTCTCTGGAGCCAGAAAATGGGAAGGGGGAAGAACCAGAGCGTCGAGGAGAGCTCGTCGGAGCTATTGCCGGACTCGGGGAAGAAAACATGGGCGACGGCGCTGGAGGCTTGAATCTAGAAAATGCAGAGAAGGGGGAGGTCAGAGAAGAAAGGAGGGAGCTCGGGGAGGTGGATTGGGGGCTCGGGACTTACTGGACCAGCGGCAATTGCTCGCCGGAGTTGGGTGGTCGGAGCTGGAAGAGGAGCTAGGGCTCGGGAAGAAGGGGAGGGAGAGGCTAGGTTTCCGGGGAGTGAAGGGGAGCTGTCGGAACGGGGTTTAAATAAGGCGGCGACGGCTCGGACAGGCCCTGCCGGGATCAGAGCACCGCCCACGCCGGCGAGTGCTCGGGCGAGACGTGGAGGGGAAGGTCCTGACGAGCGGGCCCGGGGCGCGGCAGTGAGAGAGAGCGGAGGCTGACAGGCGGGGCCCGGCTGGCAGCGAGAGCAGAGGGGCGCGGGTGCGGGGAGGAAAAGGGCCGGCCGACTGGGCCGGCCGAGTAGGCCTCGGCCCAGGTAGATTAGGGTTTTTGTTTTTCCTTTTTCTTTTTATTTCTTCCTGATTCATTCCCCACGTCATTTTATGTTCAAATTTTTCTCCAAATGTTTTGAAATTTTTACAGGAGCTTCATAATATTATTCTTGAGCTACTGTAGGAGTTTGAACCAGTTTGGGGCTGGTTTGAACTATGTTCACATGCAATTGTGATTTAGGGTTTGAATTCGGGTTTGAGGTAGAATTGAGCCCTGGTGATTTCCAAAGGTTTTGAAATTTGGTCAGGGGTTAAGGTTACTCCATTTTGAAACTATTCATGGAGTTTGAGAACTTTGCACCACTGGGAAACTACTCTGTCGTCAAAACCCTAATTTGGCACCGTTAGGGTGTTAGGGTTAGGGACGGAGATTCTTTGAAGGGTTCGATGACTTCTACCACCCTTGTGGACAATATTGCTAATTCGAGTACTTCGAATAAGTTGATTGGTGTTTTGACATTGTTAGTTGGATTACTTCAAATAATTTGATTGGTGTTTGCAACGATTATCCACCGAGGATGAGATATTAACATATTCTATAAAGTGAAGTTGATATGCAACTAAGTTTAATTAAGGTGTGGGTAGTGATGATGCCATGTATGCATGAATGCGGAGCAAACTTTACTTATCGAATTCTGGGTATTACAACACACATTAAATAAAAGATGGTTTTGCGGGATAAGAGTGATAATCAGTAAAAAAATGCAATAATATCCAGAAAATTGATAGGTAAACATTATGAAAATCATGGGAAATATTGTTATGTTTTCAACGTATCAAGCTCCCCCAAACTTCACACGTTCTTTGTCCTCGAACAATGGAAGTGATAAATAGATCTAACCAACTTTGAAATAAATTTTTACATTGAATGGTATGGACCAGTTAACTCTACTTTACAGTGTGCATAGATACCAATGGTCATGAATATTCCTACAAACATAAGCAAGCTATCAATATTCCATTCCACAATTGACTTATATCAAAATCTCCTCCTGTCATGACAATAACAATGACCTAGTAGAAGAGCATTAGACTATCATAAATAAACACATTACCAAAGAGGGAATAGAATGGTTTAATCAATGATTAATGAGAAAACAATGATGTCACACACACACGACCGGAGCACAACTACTAGTGGCAAATCACAATAATTCACTATTGTACCAATGCAGAGCTCCCTGACATCAATTTTTCTCTTTTGAAAGACCGAAGCAAGATTTTATTATGAGTGCACTCGTCCATAAAATGAAACACACATGCATTTGAAGTCTTATCATTCTAGTCGTTGGAAAATAATAAGGGGGTTAGGATGGACTCGATTCAATGAATAGAAAGGCTTATGCAATGCAAATAATCACGGGGCCCTAGTGATGACCCAATTATCGATATTGCATAAGGAGTAGTGATTTGCCAAATGAATGCACAATGATGCGATGAATGCAATAACTAACTAGTGAGTGAAGAATATCCCGATGAAGAATAATAAAAAGAGCAAGTGATGATATGAAGCTCTAAACAATGATGCAAGAAACACTATCTTAGAGCTATATATGATGCACTAAATGGAATTCAAGTTCCAAAATAAATGAAACCATCTCGCCGTTACAACGAACATGACCTCTATAAAGTGATAACATTATGACACCTCTCTTCTACTTTTTATCTTTTTCCTTCTTTTAGTTTCCATTTCATGTGTTTTTTTTCATTCTTTCTTTCCCTACAACATGTGAGAGATTGCATGTAATGATGAGCTCTATACAAATGATAATAAGCGATGTATAAAAAATAGCTACTCGCAAATATAAAATGCTATGAGAAAAAAAGAGTGCTAAATAATAAGCAACGCAATGCATGCGCTAAAAATGTAAAACATGCTCCAATAAATGACCTGATAATAAAAACTAGTTACCTCCGAGATATGTATATGATAAATAAATATGCATGGCAAATTAAGTACTACGGAATGGCATAATGTTGAAGTGTCATGATAGGTAGGTATGGTGGACACAAATGGCAAATATTGAAGGGCTTTTATGATGCCTTTCTTTTTATTTATTTAATTTTTGCACCTTGTGTTCTGTTTGAGTGGTTTTTATTTTGCCTCCTCGATGACATCTTTATTTTTATCTTTTCCCTTTTTCAGAGAGAGATACTGATGGTGACATGGCACCCGGGTACCACCAAGGAGGACGAATCCGGCCTCCCGGCCACGGGATGGGCCGGGCCGGCTACTTGGAGTCCGACTACAACACGGGGGCGCCTCACCGACGTGGAGTACAAGACAAGGACTAATACCTGTCCGGCTTACCCGGAATTGGTTGTAACCGAATAGGAAACATATCTATTAACCCGATCCGGACTCTGTAACCCTACCCCGGCCGACTATATAAGGCCCGGTAGGGGACCTCCGATCGGGAAAACATCTCATCTAGCTTAGTCTCCATTGTTTCGCAGCTCAGGCCCCTTCGAGATCGATTCTCTAGGGCCTGCGGCACTCGGGATACAGCAATACCAGCCACCAAACACAGGACGTAGGGTATTACCTCTCCGAGAGGGCCTGAACCTGTCTAAATCTTGTCTTCCGTGTGCAGCCATCCTGATTTGCTGTGCTCACACCGCCCCGTAAATAGTATTGCCGGAATAATACTCCGACAGTTGGCGCGCCAGGTAGGGGATTGTGCGCATAGATCCATCTGCACGAGTCAGGATGGCTTTCGTCAACAACAACATCTTCGTCTCGGGAAGCATCTTGAAGTTCGCCTTCATCAGCGCTGTCCCAGACCCTGGCCACCTTTTCCGTTTCGGAAGGTTAGATTTCATCGCCGACAAGGTCGGCCAGCTTCACCTCTGCTACTCGGCGACGTCCCGATCGGCAGAGGCTTCATCAGCTCTCCAGCGCGGGCCTCCCACGGAGCCCGCGCACTCGGCCCCTCTCCCCAGGGAAGAGGCTTCGCCGAAACCAGATCCGTTTGTCGCGCACGAGTTCGCACTCGGATCCCGACTGGTGGGCGCTATCGAATCTCTCCTCCCCGTCCTCGAGTACTACTCGGACGAGGACGAAAGCTCTGGCAGCCACCATCCGTCCCGGGAAGTCTTCATGGCCAATGCCGGCTCGCTAGATGGCGGTGACGGCCAAGAAGTTCCCATCGAGCAACAAACGCCGGCCGAGCTCGAGGCCACTCGACTCCGACTCCTTGCTAAGGAGGAAGAGTTGATCGAGCAGCAGACCCGGCTCGTCCGCCAGCATGACGACCAGCGACGCAATGATGACATGAGGGCTCGTGGACGCCAGGTTCACAACGAGCTCCGCATGCGTGAAAGGGAAGGAGTCCCGATATTTCCTCTCCCGAGTCACAATATCGTCGCGGCCACAGTGGCGGCCCGTGCCATTGATATCCCCAAGGGCAACCCGGGATATGACGAACTTCGACGGCTCCGCGTCCTGCTGGAAGAGACCGCCCTCCAGCACGCTGAAGTTTTCGAAGACCACCCCGGCTCCTCCGCAGGTGCAAGGAGTCGGCGCTCTACGCCTCAGAAGAGTCCGTCACGCATGGATAGCCAGCGAGCAAGCCCCGGCCGACATCAGCCGGCCGCAACGTCCACGGGCGACTCGGACCCGATCGAGACGCCCGAGGCATCATAGATGCGAGAACCCGCGCCCGCCAGGACGCGGGCAAAAACGCTCGC